>OZ025254.1:22307818-22620366 GCA_964019135.1 Arenicola marina | reverse complement strand
AGTTACAAAATAGCGCAGTTGTACCAGGTAAGCGAGCGATAACCGAGGGTGAAACAGCTAAAGACAGAAGGAGGGGCATTGCGCGCCTCTCAGATGAAGTGTTCCAGTTAAAGCTGTTCATTCAGCAATTTCATATGCAGTGGCGCCCCCTGGCATATTTTGGTTGATTTTTTATTGTTGCAATAAATGAATACATATTTACTAAACCAGAAGGCGTTGGTCGAAAGAGCGAAAAATTAAATGATTTCATGACATGGAGAGTTTGCTGAGACCGATGACCCAGGGTGTGAGCTCAGAGGTGCTAGCACTTATCAGGGTTAACACTTTTGGCAAATTTACCACGACACGGCATCAATTGAGACGTAAACAGGCTGGTAAACAGCCAATGTTTATGGGAAAACCAGACCCAGGAGTGATACAGCAGAAGGTAAGTGTCATTAATTGTTTCACCACCTGATTTTGATCCACTTCTGTAAGCATAACGCAAAATAAGCCTTTACTTATACCAAAAAATGACTCTCAGATAGGGAGGTCAGACGAATCCTGTCACCGCGGCTTTGCCTTCTGCCAACATGGGCGACAGGCTCGATCTGCGAAACGATTTTTTTCTCGACGGTTCATGTCTATAGACGAGCGATATAACACTCGAGTTTATTTGTCAAAAGGCTGCAGTGGCTAAATAAATTTAGCTAATAACACCACGCGTGCCATTTACTGACTTACGCCCACTTTTCTCACACCAAATTTTCAATTCCGCCATGCAGTGGCGCAGCCATTTTGGAAATCCTCGTTCCGGGGCTTGTGGCTAGATGGCTGTTACTCTGGCGCAAAGCCAAGTTTTGGCGTTGTTGAGGTAGGAAATGAAACACGGGATGTCTGTTTATGTTTTGGTTAGGGAATCGGGATATTTAATTTATGTTGAACATAACATATCTGATGTTGAATATGGCACACATTCATGACATTCCTGCGGGCCTTTCTACTGCATGACGTAGTTTGACGGTGTGATACGATGTGGATTAATGTCTTAGCTATCCAAATAAATTAGGTTTGAACGGATATTATGTAGCGCATTTGTGCGCAAGCCAAGGAAAGGCACCCCCTGTCAGCCACAACTGCGCCATCTTGCTTCCTCCTCGTTAACCGACCCGGCAGTGCCACTGCGCATGCGCGCATCGGCAGATTCCGCCATATTGATTATCTTTCTGCACAAATTTAGGGACCGAAATCCAACGCAATCCTCTTCCGAATGATAGGGACTTTTCAGTACAAATGGAGAATGTGATCAAAATTGATCCACTGCATCATTTCATTCATACAGTTCTGTGTTTTTGCGCTGTAAATATAAAGTGTCGTTGACGTCATGTATACTTTTCGTTGGTAAATGCATTCATTTATGTCGGGTAACTGACCGCAGTTTATATGATTTTCCCGACATTGTCATCTCGAAAAATATACTCTTTTATCATTGTCAAAGTATTAACAATACTTTGGTCGTATTTGTACAAGAAGTTAATTATGCTGAAGTGCTCATTTCAAACATCAAATAACTGGGTAAATTCGATGGCTAAGCTTATGCCGGTGGCCTGGCTATATATGTGTAATAGTCAGCTTGCATGTAACAGGCGCGATTCCAGTGAGGTGGGGGGGGGGGCGCTTCCTGAATATTTATATGCTGGGCTGGAAGGATTCACGTTTTCACACTTTTAATTTTACTCCACCCCCCCCCCCCTCCCTGAGCGGGAAAGTAAGTACAAAAATAAGTACTCTAGCTAGGTTAAAAATCTTAATGAAAAGTACTTAGGAATTGAATCTGAGCATAAAAAAAAGGAAGCAGATATTAAATCTGAGCATATAAAAGTAAGCATTCAATTTGTAAAGCTAATGTATGCAAGCATTAATATTTAAATACATAATATTGAAGTCATTGATTAGCGCTAAGGGCACTTTCGATACATAGCACTAGATTTGGAAAGCCTCTAGTAAATACATATGTAAAAAAAAAAAATGTAAATGTAGATAGCAAAGTAACTATTTATTAAGTAAAGTGTATTTTTCTGCTGAGGAACTATTAAATAAATTATTTACCAATTTTCCTGATATTTTTAGGTTCCTGGATACCCAGAATGGTACAATATCAAATACTATGACGATGCAGTGATCTACACATTCAAACTTGAAGTAGATTTGGCAGCTAGGGATCTCCTTATATTAGTTTAAGGTATGCAATCGCTCAATAAGGTGCTTTAATTGGTATGAGAACACTTGTAGAAAATTAAACAAGTCACAAGTCAAGTGCATGGAGTTGCCAGAATAGGTCTGCATACAAATATTTTAGACATGGTATAGAGAGGACCAAAAACTGGCAGAAATGTGTCTATTTTCCATTTCTTTCAAACTTGCATATCTTTGTCAGTTTTTTACCTAGAACTATTAAATCAACACCATTCTATTTCATTTGTTATGTGCTTTCAGGAAATGTATAGTTTATAGAGAGTTGATTAAAATTTGGAATTCGTCTGACCTCCCTATCTCAGAGCAATGTAAACAAAGGCTGCAGCCAGATCATTCGCGGCTCGGCTTGGTTTGTGTAACACGGAACCTGTCACTGGTAGCACTGACAGTGTAATCAGCAACTGCAGACACCCCCGGCTTTATCAGCAGATTTAAGCGCTTGTATGGTTATTTGTGTGACGGTTTGCAATGTTTCGACTGAGGCAAGTTCAATTACTGCCACAGAAGACTCAACCACAGGTGCCTCAATCGTGGGTGGGTGTGGCGGGAGGCCAGCTTCACACATATGATGACATGTGTAAAGCCGCCCCCCCCCCGCCCCCACCCCCGCGATTGAGTGACGAGTCAATCTGTGACTCAAATTCATATCGCTAGCTTTTGTTGGGCAGGGCTACTTTGATTTGCGTACCAAATCATGGGCACTGCAATTTGCATGTTAGATGAATGGCCATAAAAAAATTATAGGTATAGACCTACACTATTGTAGATTATGCACAGTACACTGAGCAACCAAGCCTAATTTCATACTAGGTGTACCATACTCTGCCAGTAGCAGTGTATAAGCCGGAGACCCGCCTTCAATTTTGGCGGGTGCTCGGATGCTGTCTACCCGGCCAAAAAAAGAGCCCTTTTGTCAGGAGGTTTTCGAAGAAAATCGTTGTGCTCACAATGTTATGATGTTTAGAACTATTTTTTTTGATAGAATTGTAAATTGCTAGCTCTAATGGCTACCTGATTGGCTGGCGCCATGTTGTGTGTGTACACTGAACACTTTTTTTACCAACCAAAATTTTGGCTGGCAAAATTAAAATGTATGACCAGCAGTTCTGAGGGAGAGGGTGTTTGGGAGTCATTTTAGGCATATATCTTCTAGAGGGGGGTGGGTGGGTTGGTGGGGGGTTTGTATGCCCAGGTCACATTGAATCAAAAGGAGAACTCCCTGCATACAGAGGTAGGGTGGATACAAGATAAAATAAACTGGTGATTTCCTGATGTTATTTAAAATTATAACTCCCGGTCCATGATTAAAGAAAATCCTTGATCACAGCAGTCAGCTGATACTTCACTCCCGGTACACAAAAACTAATGTTTCTCATTCTCAGTTTACAGTTACATGAGAAGCCCATTACATTTGATCTGAGCGCCTGTGTTTATTATCACTGGTGGCCATATAGTTGTTATGTCAAGGAACACAAACGTTTCAGGACAACAGATTATCAAGACTGTGCAGCCAAGATGGATAATAGCAGCCATGCCAGTACTGGGTGTCACTGGGTGCGGTACAAAGGAATGATGGACACATTGCCATCAGGGATAATCATCCCTCAGATATAACCCTACATGGGATAACAACATCACTATATGAAAGTCATTCAAGTAAATGAAGTGCCCAGCCCTTCCACCAGACTTACCATTATCTGACTTGCACTAAATGCATCACTGCTTGCACCATACTGTAATAAAATATGATCTCGTTTCCTTAATCTGTATTGTTATTACTCGAAAAATTAAACAATTAGAATGCGCCACATTCATTCAAGAGTTGAACCTCATATATATAACATGATGCATATTTGGAAGGAGGTTAACTGCATTATGCTTAGCATTGTATTGCTCACATCAACGGTTTACCTGGGTGTTCTCCTAATTCCGACCATATAAATGATATATCTAGAACACATGTAATAAAACATGGCTGTTTGATACCTGTCATGGTCATATGGAGCATGTCGCTGATTGACACATATACCCCTTATCATGGACTCATTTTCATAGAAGTAGTGATATAGTTGATTGATGAAGAAATGAGGGATTTATCTTATATTATTTTATATTACGATGGGGGGGGGGGGAACTGGGGGTATCATGTGGTCCTTATCAGACACTACCTGTGTATCAATTAAATCCCTCTGGCGAAACCTGTAAATTACCTGGCAAGCTGAAGACGGTGACAAATAATTGTGCCTGCCTTTAACTGAGAGGCTGTATCCAGCCTGTAGTGAAAAGGGCCTTAATCATACCAAGGAAGGGGTGGATGGCATTGTTATGGCATGTGCTTGCCAGGTGTACACTGTGGCTAGATGGGATTGGTGCAACCCCACGGTTAGAGCTGGATTACATTAAAAATAGGCACATTTGGCATTTGAGAATCAGGCGTGTTATGTACCTTGGTAAATAATTTATTTTAAATCGGTAAGAACCTTATATTTACACACACCCATCATAGCAGTAATCCGCCACAACCCCAACACCAGTGACTGGACTGCATCGCTCATAATTAGAAATATGATACGTAATATTTATATTTGTAATATATATATTTATCATAAATCTACTTTTTGTTCTCCTCTTAGGTCTAGGCCTGTTTTAGACTTCATGACCACAAATTACAAGAGATCTTGGTCAACTGATGCCCTGTACTGGAATGTTTTATTTTTATACTTATATAAATTATTTTAAATGAACAGGGTTTGACGAGGATGCAAGAATATATGGGAGGCTTACATGCTAAGATTACACACACACTCACTGTGTCACAGACTATTTAGCTTGTGCTGGCTTTGATGGTGTGACTTGAGGTAGGTAGACGTGACACAGCACATAGTCCTTGCAGGATATCTGATACAGTCAATGATAGGTGCTTGCATCATCTGTCACCTCAAGGGGGGTTCCCGGGAGTCTGGGTGCCCCCCTCTCCTTCCTTTTGTTAGAAAGAATAAATGCTGTTTTTCAATGCAAAAGTTAGGCCATCTGAGACATAGAGACCCCCCCCCCCCCTGCGCCCTGTTGTCATGACGAAATTTTGACGCAACGTTTTGGACCCCCCCCCCCCACCGGTCGCAACTTTTCCTATGTATTTTTCTATGATCTGATGCTTGACCCTTGAGCTGTAATAGGGATGAGGTCAAAAACTACACAGTTACCCAATAATTTTGTGCATGGTTTGCATGGTAGACAGTTAGCGCAAGTACTTATGGCGGGTTTGCCTGGGGGCACTCGAGCCAAGATTGTCATATATTGACAGTGTTGTCAGGTGATCTAAACGTCCCTACCTTTGCCAGGCATGTATGGTAAGACTGGTTGTCAACAATGAAGAAACACCCTACCACGTCAAGAAGCATGAATGCGGCAGTTTCGGCACCACTTACAAATCCTTGCTGCCTTTTCATAGCTCTGCAGTCCTATCTCCAGTCCTATACTAATTCTTCCAAAGTCTCTAATTCGCCAATTTCTTCGCTGTTATAGTAAAATCTACGGCACTTCGCTTGCTGGCCATGATCACTCAGTTTGTCTGTAACTCTAGCCACTGTGGGTCGCTTTCCACACGCTATTGCCCTATTGATCGGACCAGAAGATTGTGACGCAGAACGCACACACAAATTGAACACGAAGTTCACTGGAGCGCTACATGTTGCCGGTGGGCGCCAAAATAACCCGATTTCCAATATTAATTTTGACAAGAATAAAGGAAGTTTCGCAGGTGAGATATGTTGATTCCGTATTACGTAAACACTGTGTACAAATGAATTTGCTAAATGAGCAACTTTAAGTTCGTCCCTGGTCATTTCGTCAAGCCTCGCAAAAGATTGGCCTCTAATGGACGGGGTCTTGTAGCGTATAGTCACTTCGTTGATCATATTGTGGAGCGACCATGATGCGGCAAGACATGTGTTTTAGCAACAGTTGATTTGATTTTTTTTTTCATCAAGAAGCCTAAAAAACAATGTTGACATATACACCCCCTTCAGCATGGACCGGTCGGGCAGGGGTGCCACAACCGGGAAGTGTACACGGCACAGGCACAGTAAATCAGTGGAGGGGGGAGGCCGGGGGGGGGGGCAGGAGGCCCGACAACGTATACTAAACACACAAGGTGTCCAACTCCCGCTGGAACTGAGCGACAGGCACCCGCTTCAACCCCCAATATCGCACATTTACCGCGCTTGACGTGCCCCGTAAATGCCCGATTTCTAAGTAATTTATTTATTTCATCAATAAGTAAACGAGACCTGTACTGCCGTGTAGTCGCGACAAATAAAGAATTATGCAACGACAACAACCAACTCAGGAACAGATTGAGCAAGCATGGCTGACATCACGAAAATTCGCCTGCGAGATCTCAGGCACAGTTAACGAGACGAATCTGATTGGGCGGCAGTCCACAAATGTGTCACGTGACACGGGGGATGCAACTTCAAAATATATTGAATTGGGACGAACATTTACATAGCATCTTCCTCTGATGTGATTAATCAAAATAACAGATCCTTAGGAGTACTTCCCCACATGAGCGTCATGTGAAAGCTGACAAATCGGCATCTCGCGCACTGTGGTCCACGGGGTGTTCACGGATCAGTGATAGACGGCGCTACCCAACGCCGCAACCAGATGAATGGGGCGTTCATAGTTTTCTTAATTTACTCCTTGCCGCCATTCTACTAGAAAAAACATGTGCAAAGACTGGATGCAGTAATATAACTGCTTAAAATGCTGTACGATTATCATGCAGCGGTTGACGTGGGGGGTGGGGGTCTAGATGGAGGTGGATATGTGGAGGGCGGGACGATTGTGTACTTAGTAACCAGGGGGAATTTCCACCATAAAATGACGCGATAAACCACCACTCCTACGCAAACTTGTTTCTTACAAAGGGTTATCTATTAGTATGTGTAGTTTGCTCTTGTGTCATCGTCACACAATGAAACCTTAACGCTGCTCATAAAACATTTTCGTCCACGAGAAAGATAAAAATTATTTGCAATGGGAATAATGTATTTAGGAAAGTGTGAACCAAAATGGTAGCGTATGTGGGATGCACGAAAGTTGTGGATGGAATATTCAAGTGCAATTTAATTACTGGATGATATTTCAGAATTTGAACATGGTTTGTGTGATTTTTTTTGCTTACAAGACCAGTGTATATGAAATGGAACTTGGGTGTGTCATGCCGCTTTAGTGCACATGTGGGCAAAGAGACTTCCTTGGACAGTGAAATGGCATTGGCAGTACAGTAAAACCTCCCTGCCCGACCACCTCCCTCCCTAACCCGATCACCTCCCTAACTCGATCGATTAATTCCGATCCCGACGGTCGGCCTATACTTTAGCATTGTAACAGTACTCTCTAACCCGAACACCTCCCTACTCTGTAAGTCGATCGATCATTTTGGTCCCAACGCCCCATCTCATATTCCCTAAGTAGATCGGTTGTCGGCTAGCGGAAGGATTAGTGTTCTTCATTCTTTGTAAGTTTTCTGTTTGAAGCGTTGCGCGTTGCGCCAACGTTAATCATAGCGCTAGGCCTTCCGCAATGGACCCACCCTCGGAGCGTGGCTTTTGCGCAGGTAGTCTGGTTCCCATTCTCTCTCTTTGCGTAACATATACGTCACCCCTACGTCACAGATAGTCAGGATACCAGTGTGCGCAGAGATTCTAAACTCGTTCCGAACACGTGCTTTGTTATGACGAAAATTGAAATTTTCAATTTTCGGAATATGTCGGTTGGTCGTGTTTGTGTGTATGTATGTATGTATGTATGTATGTGTGTATGTATGTCTGTCCCACTCGAAAACGGGAAGTCTCTTTGTGGCCTAACTGCTACATGTATCGTTTCGCAATCTTTAACATCTTATAGGCAGCTAATAGGGCTACAACATTCTCGTCACGCAGGTCGAAAGGTCAAAGGTCAAGGTCACAGCGATTTTTTGAAAAAAAAACTAAAAACGCTTATATCTCCGTTAATATTAAAGCTAGAGATCTCGAATTAGGTTCAAAATGTGCCCCTCTTTTAGGTGCAGTTTTTGGATATTGTTCACTTTTTGATGCGTAATACTCATTTTCGAGGAAAACGAGATCATAGGTTTTGCGGAAAACGCACTAAATGACCTCTGTCAGTTTTTTCGCTTTTTGGCACATTTGCCATCAAGCTATCGCTATTATGTTTAAATATGTCATAGAAATATGAATTGAGATGAGTTGTGCTAAATCTTAGAGTTTCCAGATACGTCACGTGACGTCATGATGACGTCATTTTTGGTACTTACAAAAAATCATCGAAAATCAGAAAAAAATCACAAAAATGCGAGAGTAGCATTATATTGTAGGAAAAGTAGTTCCTCGTATAGCTACAAACTAAAAACAATACGTTCCTATCTTACTTCCGGTTCCAGGGCCGGGGGAATTTTTCTATGGGACTTCCTATGTTAAAAGGGCTGTATCTTTAGGCTGGGACAAAATGTTTTGTCGCGTATTTCACAAGTGCCTCCAGCAAACAACACCGCGATTTTTTCGTTAGTTGAACATGACGTTTAGTAGCCACAGTGCTTACCATATGCAATTAGAGCAAATAGTGACGTTACAGGATTTTTTTTACATTTGGCCAATGGTGAAAGATACGGCTTTTTGGTGTTAGCAGAGGCTCCCACGGGTGTCTTATTCAAGCCATCACTCAATGCTTGCAGCTGTGGATGGATAATACTAAGCTGAGTCATAATCTGTCAACATGGTTCCATAGCTACATTACGTTTTGGTATATAGTCGAAATCGTTTAACATGGGATCCTATGGGGAAAAATGAACTTGATCGAATATGACCTACTTTCGCTCAAGCTATTTCAGTCTTCTTCGCCACACAGTGCGGTAATATCATCTTAAAGCAAGTTATATGAAAAACACGGCGATCTCTGTATTACTTTTTGTTTCCATGGCAACGAAGCCACTGGCCCAATGATAAACATATAAATTCTGGCATGTTAAAGAAAAATCGTCAGAAATCAGATACAAATGCTAAAATTGCAATCTTTTCGCCAACTAGTTACCAATAAGCATCTTCAGATCACTTAGTGCTTTAATCCGGCGGATGTTGTCTAGTTATGGCGCTAGAGCGCTCCGAAGTGGGACGACACCTTTGCGGGGCCGCCAATGATGAGTGAATGGAGATTGTGTCCATCTTGAAAAAATCGTCAAAAATCAGGAAAACAAGCTAGAGCTGTGATGTTGATGTCAAATGGTAGGGAACATTGATGGTCAAAAAAATAGTGAAAGAAACAAATTAGCTGCAATATCACTTCGCTTACAGTGTTCTTTGTTCTTGTCGTCGGTCTCCGTGTTTCCGCAATGATAAGCTAATGCAATTTTTGACCATTTCGCCAAGCCATAGCTGAAGGACTAATCTTTCTATCGCCTAGCTCTTTAATCGAATAAGTTGTGGCAGTAAAGGTTGGCATATTGCTGCTTGGACGTTGTCGTGCGTCACGTCATAACGTCACCGTGACGTCATGACGTCACATATCTCACGTAGGCTATTACTCAGCTATTACAAGGTATGGCGACTTTCGGGTTGCTTGACGTTGCAGGTCGTGTTCAGGGACAGTTTGTGCCGTGTGTAACTTTTTAGGCGCAGGGGATAAGTATGCGTCAAAAATGACGTCATAGCTAACGTGGTCCTACGAAATGTTAGGTTTGCTTTATTTTCAGCCACTTTGGCAATAGCTGTCATAACCCGAGTTGATAAGTAGGTACATTAAAGAAATAGAAGCCATCTTGAGCATTTTTGCGCACGTGAAATGACGTCATGTCTCGCTAAGACGAAAATTTTCAATTTTCGTCTTATGTCGGTGTGTTCGGTTTGTCTGTCTGCGTGTCTGCCTGTTTGTAACGTAAGACATTATCTTTCGAATGCCTTAAGATATCGACTTCCAAATTCACAGAAAGATGCGGAATGGCAATTGTCAGGCTAAGTTTGTAGATGGGCCATGTAGGTCAAAAGTCAAGGTCACAGGAATTGGTTGAAATTCGCTTAACCATTGAAAGATAGAACCAAAAAACGGGAACATCGCTATAACGTTCGCAGTTTCCATTCAATCATGCTGCAAATTAGTTCACGTATTGGGCCCATTAGTACCTTCTATATCGTTTTTCATTTGTGCAAATCTCCCGAATAGTTTTCCTGCTAAAAATTCCCAAAGTTTAACATGGGACCCTATGAGAGCATTTTGGCGGGAATCAGGCCTCCTTAATTTCTCCATGAAGGGTACATGTCAGACAAACCACACCTTGCGTGAGATATGACATTAGTATTTGGGCGTAAAATATTATATTGACCAAGGTCACGCTTCCAAGATCAAGGTCACCTCAAGGTCAAGGTTACGAAACATGTTTTCTCGCGTAACTTTGTTAATATTTAGTTTTCGAGTTATTGGATGATCAATTTTGACATTGCAGACAGTGCAAAAAAATCGCTGTGACTACATAAATGCAGGTAGATGACTCATATGTGGTGGAGTATGCCCCCATATTACTGACATCATGTATGCCAAATGCCATCGAAATACCAGTAGTTTCGACGCTGACAAATAATCACACTTTAACATTGCCAAGCCCATTATAAAGCCTCGATACGGCTTGGCAGGGACATTCGGTCCGCCACCCAGATAGACTATGCCAAGAATTACGGCGATCGAACTGGCAGTATTCGTCCTGAATATTTCTCGCTATCGCTATTAAATTTTACGTAGGAACAATAGTTTTCACGCGACAGGCTCTGGAAATTTCAAAATTTTCCACAACAATTTTTTCCTTTAAATCTCCATGCGATTGACACGAGACTTTGAAGGGACATGAAGGGTTCCACTCAAGTACCCTATATCAAAAATTATCCCGATCGGACAGTTACTTTTTGTTTCCATGGCAACGCAAAAATTGCTCAATGGTAAAAGATAGGACATTTTTGAAATTTACTAGGAGCTCAAAACAGACATCTATAAGCCACGTGACTTATTTTTGACACAACGATTACTTAAGGTCGTATCTTTAATTTGGTTATATTTCAGCAATCTGGGTCAAGGTTCAAGGTCGTGACCTTGACTATTGTAAATGTCGAGTGCTCGGTTGTAGCTCGAAAACTAAATAACTCCTGAGCACCAAACTTACCCTAGCGGATAGGGGTGACGTAGCTTATGTCAAATCCAATCTCAGCTCGAACCCGGAGTGAGAAACGTAACGGTGCCAGAGCGCCTGGAAGTTGGGGGTTCGAACCCGACTTTTCTCGGCGGGCCGACGCCCCCAAGCCCGTCACGGTCTGCCTCCCCCCAAAAAACATTCATTTTCACCCCTTTGTGCTGGGGTCATTAATTATAGGGCGCGGACGGCAAAAGTCGGGCGACGGTTTGTGGTGAGGTATGTCAGTCAGTGAAATAGGCGCCTGGAGCGATAGACGTAATAAATAAAGCTTTCGTAGCTCGGCGGGCCGACGCCCCCAAGCCGTCACGGTCTGCCTCCACCCAAAAAACATTCTTTTTCACCCCTTTTGTGCTGGTGCCATAAATTATAGGGCGCGGACGGCAAACGGCGGGCGACGATTTGTGGTGAGGTGGGGGTAAGAGGTACCTTATCGCTAATAATATATGTAGCGAACCTATCGGCCATGCATGTTGTCGCCGCACTTTCTGCGTATAAAGTTTCTCATATCGGGTCATCAACAACACTGAGTCATGTATAGTACAAAGTCAGACAAATAAATCAACAAGACCAGGAATTTATATTACCTTTTTTACAGGGTCGCTATGGTGTAAATATTCTTCAGGCGTACTCACACAACCTATTTGGACATAAGGTTTTTCTGTCATGGCTGTCCCCATCCCCCTCACACGTCTCGCCATAATGATCCTATCGTGTATCACGTGTCTGTATGACGTATATCGTGTCTCGTATCATGTTTTATCACATGCTCGGCGGGCCGACTCCCTCAAGCCGTCTCAGATTAGGGGTGCCCGCCCGAAGAACACGAGCAGCCAACCGCCCCTTCCACACCGGGTGCCAATTGATGCCGGACAGAGCTGACATTTGTGGTGAAAGAGATATACCCCTATTGAGGAAACATTTTAAAACTTGCGACCGGGGGTTGGGGAAGAACGTTCTTTCAAAGAGCGGGTTTGCCGTGAAAAGGGGCTCTGCATGGAACTGCAACATTTTGAGGGTAAAACACACCTTCCGTGCGGATTTCGGCGGTAAAACGCCTTGTTCGAGCAGATTTTCAGGGTGAAACGCCCCTAAGTGCGGGCGGGTTTCGGAGGTGAAAAAGATAGGGGCTTTACCGCGCGCCACCTCCCCCCCCCCTCCCCCACCCTCCCCCGCTCGTAGTTTGCGATTATCTAGATAACCGACCGATACCCTAATCAACTGCTATTTGCAGTAAATTTATTCCACTCTCCTCATTTGGGTGATTGGCAGATAAGGGCACATTGCGTCAGTTCTGCTCTCTCTGGAGGAGACCGCGGCCGCGCCTGGGCTAAGCTTTCGCTTTGGCGGCCCTGGCGCCGTCTCGGCCTCCGTCTCAGACTCTTCCGGGGTCGGGAGGGGCAGGGCTACCTCCTCGGTGAGCTGGAGAGAAGCCTCTCCGGCGGGCTGGGGGCAGACCTCCCCGGTGAGCTGGGGGTCGGCCCCCTGCTCCCCCCGGGGGGTATCCTCCTCGGGTTGGGGAGTCTGGGTTTCCCGGCTAGGCTCCGGCGAGGTATCCGCCACCTCGGTGGGCTCAGAGAGGTATTCTCTGTGCCCCACCACCGCGCCGACATATCCCCCCCGACGTTGGGCCGAAGCGCTGCTGTCCAGGGGACACTTGCCCCTACGGTGGCCTTCTTGGTCGCAGTTCCAGCAGATGACGGGCTGGTCCCGGTATCTCACCGTAATCCCGTACCGTAGCCCCCCGTTTTCGGTATAACTGAGCTTCTCGGGGATCGCTCTGTTTAACGCGATTAGGGCCGCCCTTTCCCCGTTAAGGAGGTGGGTACCTGTCCACTTTCTTCTCGTGGGGTCCTTCAGGGCCTCCCCGTGCCTTTCGATCATGTCCGTGACATGAGCGCTGGGGGTGCGCCGGGGGAAACCCCTTGAGGGTCACCCACACACCCTGCACATTTCCTGGCTGTAGCTCATAGTGTCTGCCTTCTAGAGATAGGCCAGACACCACTAGCTAAAGCAACAACAGCCAAGCAAATTTCCATTAAGAACTTTCTGCACAAGTGATTACTTACGTCAACGCGGTGTTCATAGACCATACTTAGGCTATGCATCACACTTCACCACCGACACACGCACTGCAGTGTTCTACGGGCCATTTAAATTATATATGATGGTAGTGGCAATAGATACAGCATATGCAATGGGTACGATGCCAGTAACTGTCTTACGGGCCTGGCAAATCTCCTGCGTAGGCTACGTGTGAAATATGAATACCGCACCAGGCTGTAACTAGTCGATGTAAGTAGTAGGCTGAGCGTCCTACCGCTGTTCCTCATCAGCTCTCAAATGCTGGCTTAATCAAGACATCCACATGTTGTCCGCCTTCATTGGACAAGGCCTGCAAGGGAAGTAAATCGTTGGGCAATAATCAGTGATTTTTCAAGTCGTTGTCTGAAGACGTTAGACGGCTTCGCTGAAGTGCAGCCAGTGATTTAAACATCGTACTGCGCGGCGTCAGATTCTGAATGTCACGACACACGTGAAGCATGTTTTACCAGGCGTTGTTTAAATTTACTCTAAAAACTTCACCAAGGGGCCACGTGATACACATAAAGCGGTTTTATCATGACTAACACTGCTACACAAAACTGTTGCTTACAAAGCTGGGACCATTTATGCAGTATGTATAGACTGCTCTTCAGAGTGGCCGCATTTCTTTGGTAACCCGGGTATATCCCCAATACGTACCTTACGCATCGGTATACCATCCGACATTTCTTTCAGCCGGATAAGGTGCGAGCGCATTCATTCGGTATGGCGATGTGCCGGTTAAAAACAACACGGGACATTTATGAGAAGATGACGACTGAAAAGTGACTGTCTGGACTGGTTCCATTGCTCCTTAAAGAATCGGAATTGGACCTGGCCGGTGTGAACATTTCATTGACATTCGGTCTAGCCGGATCGGCAGGTCCGGAGGAGCTTAAGTATGCCGGGGGACCTACCGGTCCTGGCCCAAAGACATGTGCCCAGTGTCTAAGCCACTCAACCAGAACTTAACGCTGCTATTACAGCAATCCCATAATAAAGACTCTAATAATGAAAAATCATGTACCTAAGATAGTGCACAAGAACATTGAACGAAGCCAAGACGAAAATGAAACAAGCTGTAATTAAGTAAGAATTGAGTATATAATATATATGTATCTGTAAATTGATACAAACACAGCTATGCTTAGGAGAATATGTAAAAATACATTATTGACATTAATGAACAGTCTAGACAGTACCATTAATTCATAAGGGATAGTTTTAGAAAATCACACTATAGGTAAAAAAATTGTATGAACTGCTTTAGCATTGGGTTGGTCGGTTGGTAGCATATACTGTAATGCATGATTGACTGGCTCCGTCCTTACAAAACCAGGAAGTTAAACATGTTTTAATATGTGATCCACTTCAAGCGCCGTGAAACCACCGCCCTAGACGGTAAGCACACATAGTTTGTATCTTGAGTCTCTGTCGTTCTGTACACCACAATTGGTGTGACAGAAGGATATGATGAATTGCACAAGAAGACTTAAATACCTGATGTCACTTTATTGTTACCAATTAGGATACGGACACCAAATCACACAGTGTCAAGTGCGCAGGTAAGACATATGCCGAGACCAGGCATACTGATCCATGTTTGGATAGCGGCCGAGGTCAAATATACTGGTTTCCAAAAGAACTTTGCAGCCTTCATCCTCCGCATATGGCCTGACTGGGCAAGCTCACCGAGCGGGGCTTGAAGTGTTCACCACCAGCGAGCAAACACCGGGTGTAAATATACAAACTTAAAACCTCGAATGCTTCATGAAGAGTTGAAGGTTCAATCACTGAAAGTTAAAATATTAGTGCCACGATTGTCTTCAGCTTAAAGTTAACTTTTTCCATGAACGATAAAGAAATAGGAATGTGTCCCAATAAGAGATTACAGTTTTTATTCCACAAAATCCCTATGAATGCGTTCGTCAAAGTCGTAGAGGTCCGGCTGGTTTATTTGTGGGAGCATTGCATCTGAGCGTTATTTAGAAATTCGACAATGGTGTCACAAGATTGACAGGTAAGTTTTAATGCAGTCTATATCTTTTCGCGGGCGCATATTGTTCTCGCGGTTGCTATAGCTTCAGTATATTATTCGCACGATTTAGTGCTTTACGTTCAGTTGGTTAGCGCGAAAATAAGTGATCAAAATTGTAGTTGTATTGGGGGCCTCCCTGGTGAAGTAGTCAGTGCACTACACCGGGCGCTTCCCTGGTGTAGCAGTTGGCGCACTAGACCAGAAACCTCTTTGGTGTAGTGGTTAGTGCACTTGACTGGGGATCTTCTTGGTGTAGTGGTTTTGCGCACTGGGCGGCGGAACCTCCATAGTGTAGTGGTTAGCGTACTAGACCGGGGACCTACATGGAGTAGCGGTTAACGCACTATAGGCCGGGGGCCTCCCAGGTGCAGTGATTAGCGCACTAGACCGGGGGCCTCTATGGTGTAGTGATTCGCGTACTAGGCCGTATATCAAGAAAGCAATAGCACAAGCTAGTTTCGCGTTAGACAATTTTATTGGCCTTTCATCAAGCTGTAGCAGCCCGCCAATTTTCATTTTCATTAAGTGCTGCTACAGTTCCACCAATTGCTTTGATGACCAGGGGGGGGACTGAAAACTTGGGTAGGGGGGGATCCACGCCGCCTCAGATAACGTTCTTCCTCAAAAAGTGTGTGTGTGTGTGAGGGGGGCGGGGGATCCACGCCTCACATGGTCTAAATTTTGCATTCAAAAATCGAATTCTTCCGTCAGTCAATGATGTCACAAGATTGACAGGTGAGCTTTGATGCAGTGCGTAGGCAGCAGTTGTCAGGAGCGTGTTTTGTTCTGATGGTTGAGTGCTTTTCGTTGAGTCCAAGCCGAATGAGCAGAGATAATATGAGTCACAAGGTAAAAACACATGCGTTTGTATTCCCCTTTGACGTCACTTTCCTCGCTCCCAGAATTAAATCGGCATATGCGAAAACACAGGGAAAAAGTATTCCCTTCTGCTATTTGGGGCGTTATAGCTCGATAATATAAGCGTGGAAACACAGAAGATTAATATGAACTAAAGTTGTTTTTATGCGACGCACCAACTGTTTAATACTAACATGTGGACGAAAGCGAAAGAGTATTTCTGTTCCTCGGGAACGCGCTTTTCATTTCACCGTGAACTGGGAACTAGGAAAATAATTCTTCGTGAACTGGGAATGAGATATTAGCCGATCGTCGTGAACAAGGCTTTTCATTGATGGTGAATTGAAAATGTTAATAGTAAGGAACCGTGAATTGGGAAATCGACAATTTATAGCATATATCCACCCCTTCCATTGTATACGGGGAGTTCTCCATCTAATTTCATCGTGACCTGGGAATAAACAAAATTATTCTTCGTGATTTGGGAACGCAACCCTCCCGTCGTTGGACACCAATCAGTGATTTACAAGTCGTTCTCTGAAGACGTTAGACGGCTTCACTGACGTGCAGTCAGTGATTTAAACATCTTACTGCACGGCGTCAGATTCTGAATGTCACGACAATTTACCAGGCGTTGTTTGGACTCTAAACGTCACCAATGGGCCACGTTATACACAAAAAGCGGCTTTATCAAGACCAACACGCCTACACAAAACTGTTGCTTACAAAGCTGGGACTCTCTATACAGTGTAGACTGCTCTTCAGAGTGGGCGCATTTTTTTGGTGACCCGGGCATATCCCCAAGGTGGACGGAATACGTACCTTACACATCGGTATACCGTCCGACGCTTTTTTCAGCCGGATCATGTGCGCGCTCATGCATTCGGTATGCCGATGTGCCCAGTTCAAAACAACACGGGACATTTATAAGAAGATGGCGACTGACAGGTGACTGTCTAGACTAGTTCTATTGCTCCTAAAAGAACCGGACATGGCCGGTGTGAACATTTCATTGAATTTCGGTCTAGCCCGATCGGCAGGTCCGGAAAAGCTTAAGTATCCTGGGCGACCTACCGATCCTGGTCCGAAGAAATGTGCCCCGTGTCGAAGCCACATAACCAGAACTTAACGCTGCTATTACAGCAATCCCATAATACAGATTATAATTGTTTTAAATGAACATCATACTTAAGATAGTGCACAAGAACATTAAACGAGGCCAAGAAGTCAATGAAACAAGCTGTAGTTAAGTAAGAATTGAGTAAATAATATATATTAATCTGTAAATTGATACAAACACAGGTATGCTTAGGAGAAGGAATACACATGTAAAAATACATTATTTACATTAATATACAATCTAAACGGTACCATTAATTCATAAGGGATAGTTTTAGAAAATCCCACTATAGGTTAAGAAAGATGTATTAACTGCTTTAGCATTTGGATTGGCCGGTTGGTAGCATATACTGTAATGCATGACTGTCTGGCTCCGTCCTTACAAAACTACGAAGTTAAACATGTTTTAATATGTCACCCAGTTCAAGCGCCGTGAAACCACCGCCCTAGACGGTAAGCACACGTAGTTTGTATCTTGAGTCTCTGTCGTACTGTACACCACAGTTGGTGTGACAGAAGGAAGTGATGAAATGGACAAGAAGGCTTAAATACCTGATGTCACTTTATTGTTACCAATTAGGATACGGACACCACTCCACGCAGTGCCAAGTGCGCAGATAGGCTAGAGGCAGAGAGCATGCACAATGGTATATGGTAGGACAGATGCCGAGGCTAGACATACTGGTCTATGGTAGGATAGAGGCCAACGACAGACATACTGTCTGTTGTAAGATAGAGGCCGAGGCCAGACATACTGGTCTATGATAGAATAGAGGCCGAGGCCAGACATACTGGTCTATGATAGAATAGAGGCCGAGGCCAGATATACTGGTCTATGGTAGGATAGAGGTTGAGGCTAGATATACTGGTCTGTAGTAGGATAGAGGTCGAGACCAGACATACTGGTCTATGTTAGGATAGAGGCCAAGAACAGACATACTGGTCTATGGTAGAACAGAGGCCGAGGCGAGATATACTGGTCTATGGTAGGATAGAGGCCGAGGCCAGACATACTGCTCTATGGCAGGAATTGACCGAGGACAGACATACTGGTCTATGTGAGGAAAGAGGCCGAGGACTGAACTACTGGTCTATGTTAGGATAGAGGCCGAGGACAGACATACTGGTCCGTTGTAGGATAGAGGCCGCGGCCAGACCTACTGGTCTGTGGTAGGATAGAGGCCAATGACAGACATGCTGATCCATGGTAGGATAGAGACCGAAGCCAGACATACTGGTCTGTGGTAGGGTAGAGGCCGATGCCTGACATACTGGTCTGTAGTAGGACAAAGGCTGAGGCCAGACATGCCGTTCTATGGTAGGATAGAGGCATAGATCAGACACACTAGTCTATTGTACGATAGAGGCCGAAGACAGACATACTGGTCTATGGTAGAATAGAGGAGGAGGCCAGACATACTGGTCCATCGTAGGATAGAGGCAGAGACCAGACATACTGGTCTGTGGTAGGAAAGAAAACGAGGCCTGACATACTGGTCTATGGTATGATATAGGCCGACGACAGACATACTGGTCTATGGTAGGATAGAAGCCGAGGCCACACATAATCGTCTATGGCAGGATACAAGCAGCGGTCAGATATACTGCTCTATTTTAAAGATAAAGGCTGAGGCCAGACATACTGGTCTATGGCAGGATATAGGCCGAGGCCAGACATACTGGTCTATGGTAGGATAAAAGCTGAGGCCGGACATACTGTTCTATGGTAGGATAGAAGCCTAGGTCAGGCATACTAGTCTATTTTACGATAGAGGCTGAGGACAGACATACTGGTCTATGGCAAAATAAAGGCTGAGGTCAGACATACTGGTCCATCGTAGGACGTGTATCAAATCATCAACCTGTGATAATTTTTGACGCCTAATGTAAATGTGTGTCCAGAATATTTCTGCGAAATGTGAAAATCTTTAGTCACTAAATTCAATATTTTGTGAGTACTTTAATAAGGGACGACTTGACACAGTTACCTCACTGACTTTTGAAGCGACACATTCCAAAATGTCATACTGACAGTGCGACATGATAGCGACCATGACAGGCAATCTCGAAATGTAGCACGATAAGACAAATCTAACCTCTTCAAACCAAGCCACTATCACAGCCGTTCATGCATCGCTTAGTTGCAGCATCGAATAGAAGATTTCCTTGAGACATTTATAAAAGTACACATCATGCAATGACAAACAGATGCATTTGAATCAATCGTATAGTAATGTGAATAATATGTATTACTCAACCAATATACTGACATAGCAGCTCTATATTCTACCAAGTAAGCAGATAGCGAAACAAAAACACTTGTGACAGATTATGATTTAGAAAAGGTAAACAATACCAATACAATTGTCATTAAAAACGAGACTAAAAAACGCAATACAAGGTTTATTTTCATAGATAGCTAGATATATAGATATACAGATAGATAGATATTGTATTTAATGTAGTCAGTTGTGAGTTCAATAATACAACACATATGTAACACAAATAACACAAACATACAGCTCACTCAGCCATGATAGCTTACAAGGGACTTCAAATTGAACACAAAATGCGCAAATAACCATGTAGTAATTCAAACGCAGTAATAAATAATAAATACAATAGAAGCATTACTTTACTAGGTAGACACGGAAACAAAGGAACACTGAACGGCGAGCTGTCACCAAGCCAGGATGACGTCATCAGTACTGGCGGCGTTCCTGCTACCGTTGGTTGTCTCCACCATGGCGGGTAAGTAGGCATTGGTGCAGTCTTCATCGTGACTGACATACACAGGTATAAACTCAGATTAGGTCTTATTGCCTATCCCTCTGCCATTTTTCTGCCTAGATGTTCATATCGACTGGGATTGTATTAGATTGCCAGTGGGGAAGTGCTAAATGTGTATGTATGTTTAACCATTTTGGTCACAAGAAATGCAGAACAAATGTTTATGCAATCTGTGTATGTACTCATCTTGCCGCTAACGAAATCAGAGCACATATAGCTAATTACATTATTTCCTCAATGATATCATATCAACTGCACTAAAGCTACAATTATTGCCAGGTATTAACAGTAAGTGTTATAACTCGAACACCCCCCTCCCCCGATGAATTATATAATACATATTCTTGTCGCACGAATGAATCCGTTATAAAAAAACATACTGCCTGAAAATACTGCCTGCATACTGAAAATATGACGTCTTTATTCAGATCTTAATTCTACCGCGTCGGCAAATGCAAACATTATATCGCACAAACAGGTCATGATTAAATTTACAATAAATGGGGGCTACCTGATAGTTGTGCGCCAAAGTTGTGCGGATAAGCGGAGACACTAAGACTGAACACTGGGGCGGGGGTGGGGGGGGGGGTGATTCTCATTCCAAAGTTCCACAAAAAATGAGCAATCAATATTATCAGACTTACCACGAAAGTGGGCTGAGCTGCAGACCCAACAGTATGTGGGATCACCCTCTCGAACTTTCGCACCTGTTTGAGCACGTTTCATCCAAGATAATTTCATTATGCCTGTAGTTTAAGTACAATTTAGCCTTTATGTGGACAAAAGTGGCATAGAACAACAAAAGCATAAATCATTGTATTGTCTTTTTGCTGTAAAATTTTAATTGGCCTAGCGAAAACTCTTCTCTGAATCATTTGGTGTGGTTACCTTTCAGTCGAGCTGCCTTACCTCTGCAGCTTTGAAGACCCTGAACTCTGTGAGATGGACCCGCGTCAGGGAGGTGTCTTTAACTGGACCAGGCACACTGGGGGAACGCCATCTGCCGGCACAGGTCCTGGTAGTGCTGCCGACGGCGTGTGGTACATGTACATCGAGTCATCGCATATTCCACCAGACAACAGAGAGACGGGAGATAAAGCCTTGTGCGTAGGTCTAACTGACTGATGAATGTTATTGCAAAAACTAGTGGTCTACAATAATATTATTTAATTTAATGCAACTTATTTGGTATAAGCAAACATAACGCTAAGGTATATCCACCGTCATTTATCGTACCTTCCCCCCGATAACCCTCATGATATTCACTTACCCTGGATTATTTAGTTATATTGCGCAATTGCCGTTGGAGCAATGGGACCGTATCTGCTCAACTGATCCAAGCGAAAAGGTTTAAAGCCAATTATGTGTTCCGTCAGCTCCTTCATAAATACATTACTCCCAACGTGTTTTTGAACTTACGCGCACGCTGCTTTAACATAAACGCATCTAACTCAGAAATCCACACTGACGTGTTGACATCGTCACGTGAAAGATTTATGTCTATCATTGCTTCAAGAATGAAGATCTGTCGTGTGTACATTCAGTATCCAGACGCCCACTATTAAGTACGCAGGCAAGGTGTGCATCCGTTTCCGGTACCACATGTATGGCCACCACATCGGGAGGCTTGCGGTCTTTGTGGATACGCGGGGAGAGAACAGTTCCACAACATTTGCCAAGAACGGAAACGAAGACAAGACATGGCATAATGCGGCGGTCAACGTGGAGGACTATCGATCCGGCGAACGGGTGAGACAGTTGGGATATATGATGTAATGTGGGCACCAGTTTAGACATACGTAATACAAGCAGCATGATTTAGTCCTGCTGACGTGAAGCTGAAGTTGTTCTTGCCCTATTTCAAGGTGGTGTTTATGGCCGAGTGTGGGGAAGACGCGCAAGGTGACATTGCTCTAGATGACCTTCGAATTTCCAAAGGATTGTGTCACGGTAAGTTGTTCGACTCACTGAATAAGAACTAAATTTGAGTGATACACCCCATCCCGATACATATTAAAAACAAGCAGATGCATCCCGTATATTGATGTATCTTATGGTTGTTAAAATTGCATATCGAGGTCTTTCCCCCCAAAACCAAGCCCAGGCAACATATATATCACAATTGGCAGAAAATTCGGTCGTTTCGTTCTATAAATTCAGAAACATAATAAATATCGCCGTTTTGACTGTAATATGGCGAACGTGTCTATCTCGGAACACCACAGAACTCAGTAGCGGCACTGCTACTTTTAACAAAGCATCGCGAAGCACACAAACCGATGACGTTGACCCACTAGGTTGAAAACCTGTGGTAAATTGATGTCAAGGGCAAGACCAAGAGACTCCATTTGGCAGTCTGGCATGCCTGGGGACTGATTCTTATTTGTATTTTGACACCTTTAGCTTTAAAGGAAGCTAATAAATACTGGTACTGACCGTCACGACTCGAGAGAAATATAACGATCACGGTTGATTGAGACTGCATCACCAGCACTAGTGCCGCTCAGATCGCTTCAAGAAACGTTTCATCAAACCATCTACCAAGCATGATGAAGCTCATAAGAAACATCAGAATGAATGGTTCCTATACACCTAGTACAATTTCACAACGTGGCTGCGATGGGTGGGACAGGGGGTGGGGGGGGGCATGGGTGTGCAGGGGAGCAGGGGGGAACAATGGGGACGGTTCTGGGCAGGGATTTATGTTGCTTGACAAACGTAGCCACTTTGAATAATACGGTTAGTGCTATAACAACCAGCTAAAACCCCTTTATGGCGGTTGCGCAAGAGGGAAGGCTATGCGTGAATACAGTGTTTGTCACCTACTGCGAAGTCCAAGTCAACACATTGAGAAAACTACTTTGTATGCATTTGTGAGCAAATTCATCAAATTTCAATTACTGTAGGAAGTGAATATTCTCTAGTTTTAGTATATTCAATTGTTTGAAAATAGGTTCGAAATGCGCGTTGAATTTGCTGTAGATAATTGTTCACACTGCTCTCTTTTGAATCTTCGCTATCGGTTTACTTATACATCCCCAAGCTAATTGCCTACAACGCTGCTGGTAATTGCGCAATGTGTAAACGGCTTCAAAGTCGACCGCTACGATGGCTTCTCTGGCAGCATCATTGCTGATAAATTGTGACTCATATTTCGCATGCGATGATTTACTGCAGCCTGTCGAGACAACAACGGAGGCTGTGAACACATGTGTCTCACCCAAGATGAACAGGTCGTCTGCTCTTGTCACGATGGTTACGCCAAAAATGGCACGAGGTGCATACGTATGTATAACATATCTTCTCTCTTTCTCCATATTTTCTGCATACCACCATTGTTTTTTATGATGGTCAGATTAAGGTGGCATATGATTATTGCTTTTTGTATTGTTTTCATAACACCCGGGATGATGTTTATCCACTTCAGAATTAAATTTATTTTATTTTTTATACGCCGAGCAGTTTTACCACCAGTGGATTCGCTGTCGATCGTTTGTTGAAATCTTGTATGTCCACTAAACCAGCCAAGACACCGGACACACCTCTATTGACAACTACGACGTCAACTGTACAGAGGGCTACAACCACCACACAGCCACCATCCAGGACCACATCAATGGTGACTGGGCAACAAACGGGGCTGACGACAGGACTTCAAGACCAACTAATTAACTGTATGTATTTCTTACATCCACGCTTTGTCGACTTTGTAAGGCATATGCGTGGACTGTTGGGGATGGGGGTGGGTGCTCCTCAAATAACGCGACATATCTGAAAAGTCCAGTGTGCGCAATAATACGTAAAACTGTCAATGTTTAACTGCTTCCCATGGCATCCAATTCGTTAAATTATCAAACTAGAACTGATTAGAATCAAACTAAATTGTCTACTGCCTTACCTTTGACAGATTGCGTTGAGGCGTACAATAAAGTCGTAGACGCCGATCAAGCCTTTGAATCATCGTGTGAAACGGAAGAGTTATTGTTCAACGAACCACGTTACCAGTGTTTACGGGAAGCCTGTCGCCGTGGTCTCGAGGTGGTGGCCGTCAGAAATGAAGTTTGTGACCTTAAACTCTGCTACGACGGCGATATTCACCTAGCAGCTTCCGCTGGTAGTCTTGGGTGGGACATCTTCGTGCTGAACCGCACATGGAGTGGATCCCTTGATGACCAGCCCAGTGCCGACCAGGGACACTCAGACGTCCCCTTGTGGCAGGTTATCGTCGCTGTCATATTGGTTGTCCTCGCCGTAATTGCCTTTGCTGTTGGCCTGGCTGCGTATCTAAAGAGACGGAAGATGGCCCCACAAGCCAATGAACCAGCCAGGGTGTACTACGAGAACGACGCGGCCTTACCCACTCGATCCGCTGGTGACGTCACTAAACCAGCCGACGAGGCGCCGTACGAGAACGTAGAGTGTCCGCGACCGGTAACGAGTGCCGTGCAGATCCAGATGTCACCGTCACGGTCGGATCCCGACGATCCTAATCCAGGTGGATACGAGGATCTCGAGCCATACGAGCCTCGTGTCGGGGGGCCCTATGACGTCATCCTCTGAGCCTATTTGACGCCACCCTGGAGACAGTGGCTGCGTCTAGATGTCGGACACATCTCCAGGCCAGGAATCGCGCTCAAGACGTTTTGTTGCATTGTTGTACAAACATATTTGTTGCAACACGGTATGTGTACGACTGCGCGTAAATCAAGATTTGTCTTAAGGTATTGGACGTTCCAAACGTTCCAAACGTTCCAAATGATGTTGTACTGGGCGATTGCGAGAGAACACCATTATTAGTTGGGCAGATTATGTGGTGCATTAAGTATTGGCTCAAAATAACATCAAGAAAAAATCTTGTGGACAGACAACGGCAAGACTGGGAAGAACGAGTAAGAAACTTCAGTCGCCTATGTACTGATTACTCTTATAAATGTTTAATTGAACAAAGTGTATATTTAACCCAAGTAAACATCTGCCAATATATAGATCCGTATTGGCTAAATGTACAAGTTCCGCGTATAGATTAGGAGTAGTTTTGAGGAGATATGGTATCTTAATTGAAAATCGAATGTGTTTGCTTTGCGAGAATGTAGAGTATCCCGTTATTAAGTCAAGTCAATAATCGTTTATTTAACGAAGTGAATACATAAGAAATAACGAGTGGCGTAAGAAAACAGGGAACAACAGATTCATTCACAAGGTTGGGAGATTCTAGTTAAGACCTGATGGTCGCTGGCACTAAAGCTACCCATACAATTCAATTGGTAGATTTAGTAACTGTAAAATTCAACTGAATACAAATAAAATGAAAACGTTGAAATTTCACATATGCAGTGCAATGTGGGGTATCATATTTAATATTGACATATATAGCATATATATATTTTGTCCAAAAGAACGATCGTTGTTAGTTATTCCAACTAAATTCTGTCTAATTCATTTTGTAGCACAGTCATGATAATTTCTGCAAGTATATATATACGTATAGGTTTTATGTCTTATATCGTGTTGATGTACGTCGCAATTACGAATCACAGAAAGATTATAGAAGTAGTTGGGGAGCTGCTTATTTTTCATTCTATATAAGAATTTTAGCTGTTGCAATCAGTGGATATCACAACATTTTAATAAGTTTAGCTGTTTAAATAATAATTATACTGACAATAACTACAATTTTCTCTTGTGTTGCGCTTTTCTTAAAGCCTCACGCAAGCTTTATAGTGCTAGAATATACTGGATGTACCCACGATTCACACTATTTGTTGACTTAAGGACAAATATGTTGACGTAATATATGTAGTATATAGCGCTGTCAGAATCTGATCATGTAGCCACTGAATCCAGAAATGCCGCGGTTGGTCTACGTCTCACCCCAGTTAATTAATTACAACAGTAGAACAATTGATAGATACTGCAAATGCAACTTTTATGATAGCTAGAACGAGTTTACGATGGATTATGAATACCTGTTACGACGTTGGAATTTCGCCAGACACCGGGGAAAAAACAGTTTTCTTCCTCGTGGCGGACTAAGTATCCAAAGTAATTGTGCACATGATAAAGCTCCATTCGGCCACAACCATCAGCCGTTGTACAGACTAAAAGAAGGAGCGTGCACGCATCGTTGCCTAGCAATGGTTGCCATTGGGTGCAATTGAGACAACCGTAGATGTCATAAGGCACGAGCTCCTTCTTTTAGCTTTTCTTTTAAGCCAACATTCCTGGTTAATGGAGCTTGATAATGTGCAAGATTACTATGGATAATTTTTAGGAAGAATAAATTGCCACAGAAAAAAGGTATGATAGAATTGCTTGGGTCTCTGGGTCATGCAGCCTGTCTGTAAATTTGTGAGCGCTCACTCAAATTTTAACGAAGATATCGGCCAAACCAAGTGTGAACGGCATTAATGAATTTGACACTACGCCTCATCTCAATTACATGACAATATGAGAAACACCAGTACATACTGCAGATGGAACCTTTATGATTAACACAATGATGTTGAAAGGGTATTATGAATGCCACTTACGTCAAGAAACTGTTTTAGCTTATGGCGGGATACTTTGCCATGGTATGATGAATTATGTCATTACTAACTGAACCATTTGGTTGGGATATCGTAACAATGTAATTTTACTGGGTTGGCTTCTTTGTACCTAATAACTAATTGACCATAACATCTTCTTTGCTAACTATAAATAATTACACGATGAGTATTACTTGATGGAGCCTCATAAGCGTTCCCGGTTTCGGTTGCCATTCTGGTTTACATATATGCCAAAAAAAACATCATAGTTTCCAATGAAACATATATTTCCAGTAACAGTTTAATAACAACCTTATATGTATGTGCAAATTGAATGCATGTATGAACCGAACAAAGTGCCTCTATGCATAGTATGAAATATATATTGGCAACCAAAGGTGGCAACCAATGTTTGTGTTTGACCATTCCAACACACTACTTCTTGAGATCATCCTTCAGACTGCCAACATTTATATCATATACAGTTGTAATTAACGGAATGTATAGGGTACGTTGATAGAGCAATCTAACATTTTGTTGTAGGGGGTAAATTAAACGTTTTGGGTCAAAGTATAATTGCATGTTGTGGCTAAAATGACCGCTTTGCATCGCCCTGACCCCCCCCCCCCCCCCTACCTCTGTTTTCATCAATCACAAATCCTAGATCTGCAGACGAGCTTGTGGGGAGCATTTTAATCCAGTGAAGATGAAGACATTGTGAAGCCGGGGTGTAGAGAGGGGGTTGGGGGGTGGGGTTGACTAAGACATAGAACGTATAAAGTATCACCGCCTACATCGCTTCCTGCAATAATAAGATTTATTTTATCGCAAACATACTGCACTTTCTTTTTTGCTTCCCCCTACCACAGGCTCCATAAATATGATTGATAAAAACGATTGCCGTTAGAGGTTCGTTTTGCTCACACGAGGGCGATAGTAGGACGATGGATAAAGGAAACGATGTGGATGCAATATGCCCCAGATTTTAACCGGGTTTGTAACCAGGAACTATGAACCTATCCTGCCTTATATAGTCATAGTGTTTGTCGTCACCAAATAATAATCATATTGACGCAAATATCCTTATCATTTTCCGTTGTTTCATTAGGCCCTGCTAAGTACGACTTCATTATGGATCCTACGGGTCTGGATGTGGTACACGACCCGCATCTCGCAGGCCCACTCCAGCAATAATGCATCACACACTACAGCATATATATATGAGCCCAGCAAATAGATTCATAATGGTGTGAGCGCACAAAGAAACAAAAGTCCAAGCGGAGTGCTTACTATACCAACTATATGTATCTACATATGCACACAGCAAGAAGATCTAAAGTAGGAATCTGCAGGCATATTATAAAGAGAAATTACACCGGTGACGGATATAAGCATACATAGGAGGGTGTCGGAGATGATGATGTAGTTGTCAATTTCAATTTCCGTTGCATTACGCACACGCCTCTTATCTTTGATTGTATCCTTTAATCTCGCATCACAAAAGTACATTGTTCTTCCTCCATGTTAACAACAAGTATATCTTCCAAAATTCCTTCCTCCATGTTAACAACAAGCATGTCTTCCAAAATATGCATTTAGACGCAAGGCATTACGTTTCAGCCGTCACTTGCTGAAACACCTTGGACTGAAACGTCAACGGCGGGGGGAGGGGGGGGGGGGCGGCTCTATACTTATTTATGACACTAATTTGTAGCAGTATTTAGTTATTGTACCATGTATATATGTGTAACGCAGTGTCTGATATGTTGACAATGAACAATACACGACCGTAGAGATGGCAAATGGCGCCTCGAGTTAAGGATGCGTACTTAACCCGATTTCAGCGGATAGCGTGTGGCTATCATGGCAAACACTACCCCGGATCGGTAAAGTGCAATATTTGTCATATATGCAGAGATAAGGAAGTCCCTGTCACGACATTAGTTAGCAGCGCAGTGACTTTTGCACAAACATCGGGCCACCCCGGCAGCCCTTACGTTAAACCTGGAGCGTATGGCACAACATTTAAAGTTGGTTATACAGTAATAGTTTCATGCGAGAGACTTCAGCAGATATCTCAATAGGAATCATGCATTCAGGTAATGCTTACGTAAAGACAACATATACAGTACAGTTAATGACAGCTTCGCTAAGTCTTCCTTTTGCTAGACTTTTATATTTCTTGTGGTACAGTGTGACGTTGGATTACACTACATCATAAAAACTCGGACAACGTTGCCTCTTTTACCGTATCACATTAAGATATGTATGATCAAGACATGCATTTTTAACACACAAGCACAAACAAGATCAGATCATGTGTCCAGTAAAGTTTAAGCAAAGATAAGTTTTACTAGCAAAACGGTTGTACGAACAGCTTTAAATGACACTGAGTGTAATGTTCTTATCTCAGACATAATCAACGTGATAATCATCGCCAATTAGAAACCGGGTGATGTCAAGCCTCGGTCCTCGATTGCTCCCCACTGTGAGTTAAGGCAGATCTTGGCTGTTCAGATGATACTTTGTTTGCCTTGATACGGGATCTACGCAACACACTGAACTGGCTCTCCATGCGGGAGTTCCATGAGCAGACGTCGGTAAGTACATTGATGGCGATTTACTGGAGTGAAATTTGATATAAATAAAAATATGATATATCACCAATTTGACCCATTCTATTAATAATCCTTTCTACCCTCATCCGACATTCGATACCACAATGTTAGAATATCGAGATCGAGTATGCATCAATCATGTTCTGTTTAGTCCGTAAGTGTCCTATCAAGTCATTTAAATATCACTTGTATGTGACTAGAAAGGAACTTTCACATACGTTCGTGTTTTGGTGTTCAGTTAAGTTATGGTTGGTGCGGAAGACATGGCTTTCGCCAAGCTCTTTCGTTGGTCCTCGTTATTTTTTCTATTTGATTATGCTTCTATTCTGTCCAGCTTAATGTATGTACTCCGAACATTAATTTATGTACATATATAACATATTTTTGCCTTGTACGTGCTACTAGTGTTGATTGACAAGAAGATCCGGATGTCGTAGAAAGGATTCGTAACGCTTAGATTCAGTCTCTTCTATTGGTTCATATTGTATTTGGTTCGTTCTAAATAGTCACTGTGGTAATCTAGTTATGTTGTGTTGTCTGATTGTCAGCTAGCTGGCGATACAGGATCATGGTAACGTAGGTGCAAGGCCAAGGGTGTTGTCTGTCAGTCCATTCGCTTATCCGCTTTATGACGTTGCTGTATTGATGTGGGTATCAAATGAAAGTCTTCACTTAATTACCAGCGCCTTAAATAATTCCTCTTGCCTAGATTATGTCATCCTTCTTCTCTCTCTTTTGTCTCTGACTCCTTTTCTCTCTAATCCTTTCCTTATCGCCGACCCCTGCTGAGACTTACGCACATTCTCCTGGTGATTGGTTTTGTCTCATTTAGTCTTTTAATATATCAGCGGACATTTTGTAACAATATATATACATATGTAGCATGGTTTCCAACAGCGTGACACCATGGAGGACACGTCTCTCAGACGTCGACAGTCGACGGCTGCCCACGTAACAGGACTACTGATGATAACGGCCCTGGCAAGGTGCAGCAATGGTAGGTCCTATTATCTCACCATTGACGTCATTCCCATACCCTGGACTGCCCTGGCAAGCTGCAGAAATGGTACGGTCTTATTATCTCACCATTGACGTCATAGTCACATCCTCGGCGGCCCTGGTAAAGTGCAGCAATGGCCGGTCTTATTGTCTCACCATTGACGTCATTTCGGTTTTATTGACTCACCAATCATGTCCGACTCCCCCATTTTAGGACCCTGGCAAGGTGCAACAATCGGATGGTCCTATTATCTTACCAATGACGCCATACTCATGCTGTTCATCGCCACAGACACTCCTATCAGACCGGCTTCCGTTATAGTTGACACTCCAACTTTAGACTAATTTAGTTTCAGACACAGACGTACGTTTACCTCCGTCTATTACGCACCAGAGGTCGGAGAAGGAGGTCATCTACCGTCCGGGCGATTCCATTGTACTCGATTGTGTGGCAGAGGGCAGCCCAGCCCCACGGTAAGTCCCCAGTATATCACGAAGAGTTTCACCACTGCACGGCAACCGTTCTTGGATCTCAAATCCGTCGTCCTTTCGTGGTCTCAGTGCTTTGATTAGTGAGGTAATTGGTAATGCATATATCAAGGATACTTGCACATTATTTATTCACATTAAATTATTATTTATCTGCTTGCATATGAACCATATTGTCATATACTGCCAGTTAGGTGATCAGTGTGTCCGTCTGCGTTAAGTGTATATAGAGACATCACTCGAATACGAAGCATATGAGCTTCTACGATTATCCCAGTTGGCATAATATGAGCACCGTGTTCGTTGTGGTGAGTCGATTTGAGATTAAAGCATGCAAAGTTCATGAGACGGCCATGATGCCCCCCCCCCTCCCCTCACTCAGATACCAGTGGCTGAAGAATGGCGCTGCAGTTGACCTGGACCTTCGCAATATCCACGCTGCCCAGCACTCGAGTAGCATCACCATGGATCCCCTGGTGAGTGGGGACGAGGGTTACTACCAGTGCGCGGCCACCAACACCTACGGCAAGGCGCTCTCGGACGTGGTCCTCCTGCGCGAAGCCACTCTGAGGTCCTCATGGGATCCCCTCGGGCAGTTCGACCCCGACCCTCACAGGGCCGTGCTCGGGGAGGCTGCCGTGATCCCATGCCAAGGGGCCAGCAGCGTGCCCGCTCCCACCTACTCTTGGTCCGTGCACCAAACCGCGAGAGACGTCAATCCGCATGTAGTGAGAATGGACGAGAGGGTTAACATGGATGCTGATGGTGAGTGGGTGGAGGGAGGGGGTGGATGAGAGGGTTAAGTAAACATGGATACTAATGGTGAGTGGGGGAACGAGGGGTGTATAACAGGGTTAACATGGATACTGATTGGGAGTGAGTGGAGGGAGAGGGTGGATAAGATGATTAACATGGATACTGATGGTGAGTGGGTGGAGGGAGGAGTCGATGAACTTATGGACTATTCTGTGGAACAGTAAATTGCTCTAGATATTAATTATCATATTTTTTGCAAAACTAACTGCAAAAGCCGATAAAGCGATGGAAGTTGTGATAAACAATGATTACTTTTCATCTTCTTTTTGCGAACAGGCGATCTTCACTTTGCTAATGTGTTGGCTGCTGACGGGCGCGCGGGTGGCATATACACATGCGGCGTATTTAACCCATGGAAAGGCAAGACTGAACATGGCAGTTACGCACGATTGGTCGTCCAAGGTGAGTAACACTGGTTTTTGGCTATTTGGGCATGTGTTGAACCATATCCTGAACTCGTACCACTAGGGCTATCTTCTCATGTGTTCCTCGCCCTACGTTCATGAATCTATATTGTCCCTTGTTTTTGTTCAGGCACACGGGCTGTGACCTCGAAGCCTTATGTGGCCTTCTCCTCCCCGACCGATGCTATTATCCTGGCGGGCAAAGATCTCGTCCTCAGGTGTCTCTTCGCCGGAAAGTAGGTTAATAAAGTGTCAAGATACTTTAATGCTTGTCCTTTCTGATCCAAACGCGGTTCTGGGCTTCCCAACAGAAGTTCAGTTGTAGTCCATATTGTCTTGATGACGTATTATATTGTGTATGGATCATGCCTGATCTGAAGGAATGCCTCTTTGATGTGCCTGGCCCCAAACTCGCAAGAACGCTGAAAAATCTACACTCAAAGCTGGCGTGAGTCGATCCGGCAACTCTTTTGCAGTCAGGGCCAAGACCAGACGCCTGAGGCCTAATTCCCTTTCAATTTTTTGTAGATTTATCCACCGAGCATGGATCGAGATTTTACACTGTCATCAGACTTGCACAAAATAGGGATTGACGTTTGAGTCCGATTATAGTGTTCAAGAGTTATTATAGTGGGTATTGATTATGCCTGAACTGAAGGAATGCGTCAATGATATTTACATCGCTTGTGAATCTTCAGTCGTTTCAAATTCATAACATATGTTCTGCCATCTCACAGCCCAACGCCGACCATTGCTTGGCGACGGCAGAACTCCTCGCTTCCTATTGGACGACACAACATCAGCAACCATGGCACCGAGCTGGTCATCTCCCCTGTCGAACTTAGTGACGAGGACGTGTACTACTGCCAGGGAAACAACTCACTCGGCAGCGGAGAACTGATCATGGCGGTGGACGTACAGGGTGCGGAATCCGACGAAATAACCTTGGCTCACCTCTATAATTTAGGATATTATTATGACGGAAAATCTTCGATTTTTCCGGAATCTATCAGCACGTTGGTTTGTCTGTGTGTGCGTGTGTGCGCTTTGTAGATTGCAAAACGCAATGTTTCGTTCTGTAACTTTACCCATCGATAGGTAACAGACATGTCTCGGTCAAGTTCGTCAGCGGGGTATGTAGGTCAAAGGTCAAGGTCACGTGATGTTTTTGGTTTGTTCCTTAACCATTTGTCGATGGGACGATAAATCGGGAAAGTCGCTATAACGATCACAATTTTCATATAATGACGCTGTACATTATGTCACGTATTGAGCTTGTATGTAACTTGTAAAATTGAAATAGAATACCTCTCGTATGGTCTTATGTTAAAGTTTAGCAAAAACTTGCTAAACTTTAACATAGGACCTTACGAGAGCTATTATCTATTAAGAACAGCTGGCCGACATCAATTATGTGTGGCCGGAGACTCGTCACTTGGCTTATCAAGATGTCAACACAGCGCGGTCGCTAATCTTCTTATCATAACAACATTATAGCGAGGCTCTTCACTGTCGCGAACGGTGACAGCGACCGCGTCGCAAGTGTAGGCATAATGTTGTGGGTTTCGGGGCGGGGAAGTGGGGTTCAAGCTGGGGTGGTGGGATGATTGAGTTGGTTGCTATGAAACTAGCATGGTAGGGCTGTAGAAAACTAGAAATGTAGACCGACACGAAATAAACGGGCAGTTTGGTTTTAGCTGTACACCGAGCAAGATCGTTAAACCTGGGGGTGAAACTGAAGAGTGATTTTACTTTTGGGATGGGGCCAACAATTGAGAGGGATGCTTACTGCGTTTTAGAGCTGCCGGATCTGAGGGATCAATATGGATCTGAGGTATCAACTATGCCAAATATATATCTGAGGGGTCAATCTGGATCTAAGGTGTCAAATTTGGATCTAAGGGGCTAAATACGTCACAAATAAAGCCAGCAAAGTTAATTGTCAAGGTCAAGGTCATTGTAGTGGACCGGAGACATCCTTATTTTACATTTTACGTCATTTTTACCCTACGGGTGACGCAATCTCGTTGATTATTTATTATTTATACAGTGCCAGCTCGCTTCGTGGATGACGAAGTTTCAGTGACAGACACGAACAGCACTGATGGTGACACCGTCGTCTTTCGGTGTGACGTCATTGCGGAACCGGAAGCAAACATCCAGTGGCTGCGCAACGGGCAGCCATTATCTGCGGGGCAGGATGGTGGCTACAAGCGCATGACTGTCGACGACAGGGGCCGGATGTTGAAAATTCGTGACGTGTGCAAATCATGCGAGGACGGTTCCTCAGACCTCATGGTACTTCAGTGCAACGCCAGCAACGTTCACGGCTATGTCTTCAGCGCCGGGTACCTCAACGTTTTCAGTAAGCACAGTGAACATCGTCTACGGCTATGTCTTCAGCGCCGGGTACATCAACGTCCTCAGTAAGTACAGTGAACAACGTCCGCAGCTATGTCTTCAGCTCCGGATTCCTCGACGTCCTCAGTAAGTACAGTGAACAACGTCCACGGTTATGTTTTCAGCGCCGGGTACCTCAACGTCCTCGGTAAGTACAGTGAACAACGTCCACGGCTATGTCTTCAGGTCAGGGTTCTCCAACGTCCTCAGCAAGTACAGTGAACAACGTCCACGGTTATATCTTCAGCTCAGGGTTCCTCAACGTCCTCAGTATGTACAGTGAACAACGTCCACGGCTATATCTTCAGCTCAGGGTTCATCAACGTCCTTAGTAAGTACAGTGAACAACGTCCACGGCTATATCTTCAGCTCAGAGTGCCTCAACGTCCTCAGTAAGTACAGTGAACAACGTCCACGGCAATGTCTTCAGCTAAGGGTTCCTCATCATCCTCAGTAAGTACAGTGAACAACGTCCACGGCTATATCTTCAGCTCAGGGTTCATCAACGTCCTTAGTAAGTACATGTGAACAACGTCCACGGCTATGTCGTCAGCTCAGGGTTCCTCAACGTCCTTAGTAAGTACAATGAACAACGTCCACGGCTATATCTTCAGCTCAGGGTTCATCAGCGTCCTCAGTAAGTACAGTGAACAACGTCCACGGCTATATCTTCAGCTCAGGGTTCATCAACGTCCTTAGTAAGTACAGTGAACAACGTCCACGGCTATATCTTCAGCTCAGGGTTCCTCAACGTCCTCAGTAAGTACAGTGAACAACGGCCACGGCTATGTCTTCAGCTAAGGGTTCCTCATCGTACTCAGTAAGTACAGTGAACAACGTCCACGGCAATATCTTCAGCTCACGGTTCATGAACGTCCTTAGTAAGTACATGTGAACAACGTCCACGGCTATGTCGTCAGCTCAGGGTTCCTCAACGTCCTTAGTAAGTACAATGAACAACGTCCACGGCTATATCTTCAGCTCAGGGTTCATCAGCGTCCTCAGTAAGTACAGTGAACAACGTCAGCTCAAATCGCCGGGTATATTCGCTATTTAGCCCAAATTGCCCGTCATACGCGCTGTTTAACCCAAATTGCCCGTTAGATGCCCAGTGTACCTCAAATTCCCTGTTATACTTGTTATTTAGCCCAAATTGCCCGTTACGTCCGATATTTAGCAAAAATTGCCCGCCGAAAGCTCTAAGTTTCCATTTTGCCAACAGAAAGCATTATTTTGTCAACATAAAGCTCCATTTTGCCGGCAGAAAGCGCTATTTTGTCACCAGAAAGCTCCATTTTGCCAACAGAAAGCGCTATTTTGTCGACAGAAAGCTCAATTTTGCCAACAGAAAGCGCTATTTTGTCAACAGAAAACTCCATTATGTCAACAGAAAGCTCTATTTTGTCAACATAAAGCTCCATTTTGCCAACAGAAAGCTCTATTTTGTCAACAGAAAGCTCCATTTTGCCAACAGAAAGCGCTATTTTGTCGACAGAAAGCTCAATTTTGCCAACAGAAAGCGCTATTTTGTCAACAGAAAGCTCCATTTTGCCAACAGAAAGCGCTATTTTGTCAACAGAAAGCTATATTTTGTCAACAGAAAGCGCTATTTTGTCGACAGAAAGCTAAATTGTGCCAACAGAAAGCGCTATTTTGTCAACAGAAAGCTCCATTCTGTCAGCAGAAAGCGCTATTTTGTCAACAGAAAGCTCCATTTCGCCATCAGAAAGCGCAATTTTGTCAACAGAAAGCTCCATTTTGCCTGCAGAAAACTCCATTTTACCAACAGAAAGCTCTATTCTATTTTGTCAACAGAAAGCTCTATTGGGCATAAGTTGCTCTCCAAAGCCGCCAACTATGCTGAATTGCCCTCTGAAGGCTATATTTGGCCCGCCGAAAGCTCTATATATTTACCTCAAATTATGTGTAATGGCCTACTTAGCCAAATTTACTCACTAAAACTCTATTTTGCCCGCTGAAACCTTTATTTGGCCCAAATTGTCAACTGAATGCACTAATTGACCCCTGATATCCCAATTTGACCCCTCAGATCCAGATTTGATCCCTCAGATCCAGATTTGACCTCTCAGATCCAGATTGACCCCTCAGATCCCGATTTGACCCTCAGATCCAGATTTGACCCTTCAAATCCAGATTGACCCCTCAGATCCAGATTTGACCCTCAGATCCAGAATTGATCCCTCAGATCCAGATTTGGCCTCTCAGATCCATATTGACCCCTCAGATCCAGATTTGACCCTCAGATCCAGATTTGATCCTTCAGATCCAGATTGGACCTCTAAGATCCAGATTTGACCTCTCAGATCCAGAAGGTCAACGAAAACCGGAAATGCGATATGATGGTTCGGTAGCTGACTTTAATATCTAATATTAGGTCCGGGGTTCCAATTACAAGTGCGTAGCCCTATCGGCTCTCTGTTATTGAAAAGCATTTGGGCGTTGTTCTTCATAAAAATTATGCAATAGTGAAATCGCTATGTAAGCGCTCCCTGGTAACTCTTACAGACATCGACGAATGCCGGGATGCTGACCATGGCTGCAGCCATACGTGCCAGAATATGCAGGGAAGCTATGAATGTCAGTGTCCAGATGGTTACTCGCTCGGATCAGGCAAGAGGGTCTGCCAAGGTACGTGTTGGGGGATTGTGTTCATAAAAATTGGTGGCGTAAGTAACACAAGAAAAACGACTTTTCGTCGAAACGCCTCACGCTCCTGGCGGTAGTAATAACAGTCTTAGAATTTGCCACTTTCTACATTCTAAAAATATTTTTGGTGAGTGGTATTTTTCAGTTCATGATTTATTTTTCAAAAAGTGCTACATGGCATTAAGGAGATTTGCGAAGAACACGGTTAATGAATACGAGCCTAGTTATTGGTCAATAAATATAGACGGTTATGCAAAAGACGCGCAACATCGCAATAAACCCATTTTTAAATGCGGCATAGGTATAGCGGCCATTGGTGGAGGGCTAGCAGCAGCGCTGCTCACCATCGCCGCCGCCAGCTTGGCTGCAGTGTTCATCAGAAGGTAAGCCGTGATATTGTGCTTGAGAATATCATTACGTTTTTCGTTCAAACTTGCCGGACATGTTATATATGGATTGCTTTATTGCTTCTCGAAAGATATATTGTAAATATATATATATACACGTATGTACATATATTGGTACCGGTATATATACTGTGTACCGGTATATATTGCGTACCGGTATACATATACTATGTATGATATACATAGAAGGTCACACCGCTGACAACAGTAACATTTTGGCTGGTAAGAAAAATGCTGGCTAATACAACAACAATTATTAAAAAGCGCCAAATGCAAGCACGCGACCGAATTAACCTGTAACACTGCTGAATGATAAAGACGTCATTGTATTGTCTCAAAACACAGGCACAGTAAATAGACTGACACAGAGAGCGGGGGGAGGGGGGTCCGCACCGCCTACTAATAAACAAGAACGTATTCAACTCAGCCCGCTTCTCGCCTACCCCTCCTCGCTTCAAATCCCCAATTCCACCTCTTACCGCCTTCGTCTTATCCGCTCAATGCCGTAATCTGATTCCCGGATACTTTAATTTCCTTTTCAGCCAAACAACTGCGTTCGCAACTCATTTATACATCACGACACAAGCATTCTTTCCGCTTCCGAGGTGAAACACTACACGCAATCCTCACCATTTTGGCCATTACGAGACTGACATAACTTCCGGTTTACTTTCAGCAACACACTATGGCAAGCCAAAGCGGAATTTAATGTATTATTTTAGTATTTGCACTATGTTCAATTATTCGCACATCTGTCCAAATTAGTTGCACCTATGTTTAAATCTTTAGCACATATGTTCACATCATTTGCACATATGTCCAACTCATGTGCACATATCAGTTCCCACAGGTCAGGGAAATCATAGTAAAAAAATACCTGCGAGGAAAAATCAGGGAAGTAAATTCTCAAGAGGAAACCAGGGAAACATCAGGGATTTTAATTGTCAAGAAGAACCCAGGGAATTTCATTTTCAACAATAAATCAGGGAAAAATCACGGAATCATTTCAGAAGCCTAGATCACATTTTTGTAATTGTTCAATCCCAGTTATTACTATACAATAAGGTCATGAATTTCATGTCTTTCATGGCTATTAATATCTGTTTATTAATGTCCTTATATGATTAATTCATGGTCATTCAGAATAAATAATCTGATGCCAGAAGTTACTTCTGGGCCTGGGGATCGTTTCACTGAGAGTTACGAGCTCATATGACTATAGCTTTTACATGCTAATTACAGTGATTGTGATAGGTAGGCCAGTGGGTGGGTCCTAGTGTCAAATAGCTCCTTAAAATTATGGGACATCCGAACAATAATGGGACATTAATTGAAATGAAATATTGCGTAATCTGCTCACACCATATATTTACAATGCGTCACCATGTCCCCTCAGCTCAATGAAATGCGTCATTTGGAATTTTTGTGCGACCTCTCAGAATCGCTGCTAATTTAACGATAGATGATAATTTTACCTGCAACGAAAATAAGCGTTATACAGCCATCTTCATGCAATACATTTTCCACTAGAATTAGTTTTAAAAATATTATTCAAAAATGTCTGTCATATATTTATAAATCAACACTTGACCTCGTCATCAAAAGAACACTTATGCAATGGCATGTATGACATTACACTCCTTTTGCTATCATTTAGAATTTAATGACTATTATTTGATGGTGCTGGTGTGGCTATGAGGGAAGGTTGGAGGCCACATGCATTTCGGTTGGTCAGGGAAACTTTAAGTGGCCCAGGGAGAAATTAGGGAAAATCTGGGAATGTTTTTTGTGTTCCCTGTGGGAGGAACCCTGACATGTGCAATTGAATTAAACATATATCTCTAATTCCGGCATGCATTAACATTATCATCAGTTCAAGAAAGACATATTGCATGACCCGGATGTTGCCTTTATCCCGTTATTTTCCATTGGCTTATACAAATTTATTTAAGCCAACGCGAAAATCATTTCCGACCCGGGGTCGGCCGACAGATACATATGGTCCGATAGACACATGTGGTCCGACATACATCCAGAGGTCCTACAGACCCAGGCGTCCGACAGAAACTTATGCGTCTGACAAATACATAGGGCCTGCTAGATACATGGGCTCCAACATAGACCCAGGGGTCCGACAGAAACCTATGGGTCTGACAAATTACATGATGTCCAAATACATGTACACCCAGGGGTCCGACAGACACCGACATCTGTGAAATACCCAGCGGTGAACGGCGCTAATTGGTCGTAGAGATACTCAAGAGTTTGAAAGACGCCCACAAGGGTCTGAAAGACACTCAAAAATCTGAAACACCTCCAATTGTCTGGAAAACACCCCGGGGTCTGAAAAACACCTAAGGGTCTAAAAAAACACTCAAGGGTCGGTGAGACGCCGAGGGGTAAGGAAGACACCTATTGGTCTGCGATACATCCATAGATCTGAACTTCGCAGCGTCTAAAAAAGGGTAATTTGTATGCTTGGAAATTAGATACATATTCTAGCTCTTACGGGTCATTAAAACAGTCTGTGGTGCTTCATACCCGCCAGCAGCTGTCTACATTTGGACAAGAAATGCCTCACACCCGGGTCCCACCCACGGTTGAATTGATGATACCAATAATTTTGAAATTGTACATTCATTTGGACATGGGTAAAGTTCAATTGTATATTTACAATTTTTATTGAAAATGTCACAATAAATTTAACATCTATGTACAATGGAATAACACGTGTCCAAATTTGGACATGCGTGTAAAAATTGTTTACAATTATCCAAATAAATTGCACATATGTTGAAATTATTTCGACGTAAGTCCAATTCGGTTTTATATATATGAACAATTCATCTAGACATATATGTGCCAATAGGGGTATTTGAACAAATCTTGAATTGAATTGAATATATGTGAAATATATTTGGACATATGAAATTAATTAGGCCATAAGAGATATTGAATTACTCATATGTATAATTTGTTTGGACGTATGTGCAAATATATGAACATGTGTACAAATACTCTATTAAATTCCACTTTGGCCTGCCATAACACACACGCGCTGTCAACATTTCAAGCGATTTCAAACTTTCGCCGTCTGGCCAATAACAGTCATCCCTTTCAAAATCGCGGCCCAAATCTCGCGTTGTTGCGCAAAATGCCTGAAATGGTGAGGATTGCGTGTAGTGTTTCACCTCGGAAGCGGAAAGAATGCTTGTGTCGTGATGTACAAATGAGTTGCGAACGCAGTTGTTTACCTGAAAGGAAGATAAAGTATCCAGGAATCAGATTAGGGCATGGAGCGGATAAGACGAAGGCGGTAAGAGGTGGATTTGGGGGTTTGAAGCGAGGAGGGGTAGGCCAGCAGCGGGCTGAGTTGGATACCTTCTTGTTTATTAGTAGGCGGTGCGGACCCCTCCCCCCCCCCCCTCTCTCTCTGTGTCAGTCGATTTACTGTTCCTGTGTCTCAAAATAACATTAATTTTCAAGAAACTTCTGTTATTACGTTCTTTTATGCTTTGGCGTAATACTATTTATATCTCACGTAGCCAATAGATAAATTCTCTATGATTCATTTTGTGGGCTCTGGCTTGGAAGATGGACCGGTTACAGCCAGCTAATTTTTAACTGCTCCTTTTTTTGTGTAGAAAATGATATGTTTCCACATGTAAAGTCAAGATCATATCAAACGTATAGAGCCCAGGCTTTCTGCTGTTGTAACTGTAGTAATCCGCCCCTGCAAATACTTATTTGATACTCTAGATCTACAAAACTAGATCTACATGATGAAATTACATGTGTTCAGCTAATATATTATTTGTTCCTTCCTTAGCCCGTGGACCCTAGACCAGCTAATAAAGAAATTCTACTATGTCAGAGCAAAAGGCTAGTATTCAGTATTTTACTTATGTCAATCATTATTTCAATCTATAACTATGCAGATCATGTTCTTCACACTTGTGCAATGAATGCTTAAAACCAACATTGTTTTTAAAATGTGCTTACCTGAATATATTTATGTTTGTAGCCAAATGACATCCACGGCAAGATAGCTTATAAGCAGGAATTCCGAATAATGAGCCATGTTCCATACTGCATAGGAATTATATCTATACTTTGTAAATGCATACAGGAACCAAAGGCTATAATAACTTTATCAAGCCACTTATATTTTTGTCAGCCATTAATTATTATGGCATTAACCTGCAGATTGGGCATAATACGAAAGAATAAGACATGTCACAACATATTTTCGAAGAAGCTATCGCTACGTTATATCACAAAGTTGTAAATACGATTTACATTTGATTCAGTGACTCAAGTTATGCCCAGCGCGAGCACTGCACCTAAAACAGAGCTGCCAGGTCAGTGGAAATACAACACGATTAACATTTCTACAAATTTAGCTTAATGTTAAGTCATTTGTCGCTTACTGCCCCTGTGTCACACAGATCGAATGTAAGCAATTTCTTTTAGGAAACTATGAAACTACATGGATAATTAGCATATTTCCGGTGACTCGTTATTAGCTTGTTTTAACGATCATATCGTTAAGTATATAATTAAGTGCATGTAACAATTTTAACAGTGATGTCAGCCACTTAATAATGTGACATATGTGTCCAAACTGTGGCATAAAGCAAGATATTTTAATACCTGTTAAAGGTATTGCTATGACAATACGCTAAATGGCAAAGTTCTAAATACGATGTACAATTTACATTTGATTCATCAGGTGAGTGGAAATACTCGATTAATTAACATTTATATTATAAGCTCAGTTTTCAATTGTTTTTGGTAAAATGTATATATCCGATCCTGTGACAAGGGCTACGGATTGTGTTGAGAAGAGTTTTACGCGTATATCTCTAGCACAGCCATATATGGAGTGGTTTACCAATCGAGAAATACAATGTTTTTGTTTAGTCTAGCTCATAATATGTCCACAACTATGTTGTGAGCCACATGGAATGTTCAGATGAAAGTAGTTAATAATGAGATTTGACAAGGAAATATATTTTGTTTCTGTGATAAGGTTCATTGCATCCTCCATATTATCAGTCCCAGTTTGCTTTAAATTAGTAAACTCTTTCACAGGTCCCAGTACCCAAGTTATCGTGCCCACTCCAAGGAAGCGGCGATATTCCAACGAGGAGATGGACACCCTGCGTCATGAGTGCCTCCTCCTCGAGAAGAAGGCTCACACTGTGGTGGCGAGGAAGGAGGCACTCAAGTGTGACGTCCTAGAATATAAAAAGAAAATACTGGCCATTCAGCTAGAGAGGTTAGAGGAGGAGGAGCGGAAGAACCCCTGTAATGATCTTCCATGAATAATTTCCATGAGTAACAAGACTTCTGTCGGTATAATGCTTATTTCGGTTTGTGAAGTTAATTATTATAATATTACTGACTTCTGTATGGGAAAAAGTGGTAAACATTGCTGGGCGAAATAGGTAAAATGTACTTATGTCAGTACTTTCAGCCAGTGGCTGTCTTGTTTCTGATTTCGGGATATATTTATATTTCACTTATGATGATTAGCTATGCTTAAAGCCTCTACCCCCCCCCCCCCCTCCTCCCCTTCCTATATGCTTACGATTTCGTTATAACGGGCGTTTACCGTGTCTTCCTGATCTTTTTAGACCCAATCCTTTTTCTACACTAGGGCTAAAATAGGCAACAAAACCTGGTGAAACTGTGACTGGTGAGTACGACTGATTCATAGAATAGCTTACGAGCGCTCAACTGTAATGATTGCTCCGATCCTGCCGGCCACAATATGTTATAGCTGCCGCCAGCAGTGGCCTCCCTTCGCTCTCCACCCACGCCGGGGCCGGGCGAAGCGAGGCCATTATTGGCGGCTATCATGTCGAGTTGCTTTTTTGTGTGGTCGTCAGTACAGCCTGCTGTGGCCGGAAGGAATGGCTAGTAATTACCACAGTGAGCGCTGTGTATTAGATCGACACGGCCATCTAGTTAAAGAAAGTGTCAGTCAGTCGTTGTCGAGCTCGCTGTCCAGCAGGTATAAGGAAGCCAGCACCCCGGGCCCCACCCGCGACTTTCTCATGACCGTGTTCTGGAGCGGAAATACCCTCCGGCATAAGATCATGCCGCTGCTTGGCAATGTTGTGCAATACACGGCAGGACGTAATCGCCGCACAACATTTGTCAGGCTGCATACAAAGTCCGTAAGGTAAACCGGCAAAACGCCTTTTCAGAACGCCGATCGTTTCCTCAATCCTAACGCCGGACCGTATATGGCTGCGGTTGAACCTTTCTTTGGCTAGGGTGGCTTGGTTCAGGTAGGGGGTCATTAGGACAGGCTTAAGGGCATAACAGGAATCTCCCAGCAGAAGGCTTTCGGGTTTACCTGTAAAAGATGAAGGTTAAATATTCAAGTACGCATGCTTATATATATTCAAGGATTCTAAAATTACCCCTCCCCCACCCCGCTCGGACAATTCCCCCCAGGTCAGTCCCTGCCTAGAAAACTAGCTCCTATGAGTCTCAAGCCCCTCCCCCCCCCCCCCCCCCGCACAATTCCCTTCCCATAAAGCTCCTCCCGACAAGCACCCCCCCCCCCTCCGGACACCTCCCCGCGCCGACAATTCTCCCTCTGGACAATCCCCCCCTAGTACAAACCCCCCCCCCGCTAAGTTGCCCCCGAGATCATCCCTCCTAGACAATCCCCCCCCATCGACATTTGCTCCAAGAACAACTCCCGCCCCCCCGGGGACAATTCCCTCCCAAGACAACTACCTCCGAGGCAATTGCTCCCCGGACGATACCTACCCCCTGGAAAAACACACACAAACAGATGAGCCCGTCGTCCCTACCTCTCCCCTCCCTCCTATCCCCTCCCTAAAATACCCACCCAGACAGCTGCGATCCCTGACCCAGGTGTTGAGTTGTGTCGAAGGGAGGGGGTGGGGGTGGTCGGGGACAAACAATTGTCCGGGGAGGGGGGGGGGGGAGTTGTCCTGCTCCCTATGCAAGTGGCTATGGCCAGATAATAAGATATTACTGTATTAGGTCTTGCATTATGGCTTGACCTACTAGTTGGAGGAGTTGCTTTTGTGGTTTTCTTGTCGATACTGGTGTAGGTGCACCTTGCTAGAATTCGCGATACATGCGAGATTCTCTTAGTATGCGACTGTCATGCACACTGCCTGGTCACTGGGCGACCACGTTCGTGATCTTATGTTGATCGTCACAGTCGCGTGCATAGATGCAATATACAGAACTCAAAAAAATAGAAACAATATAGATATATAGGACTTCTGGCACCAAATATATGATGTGTATATTAATATTTAAAAAAATTCTATCCATACATATATGTGCTAAAGTCTAAATAAAGTACCTATGTAAATATCCATTAAAAGTTGTCATTCGTTGTTTTATACCTAGGTTGTTTTATATTTAGCACTTTCAAATGTGTTTCATCGTTACAGTGTGTTACATACTAGAATAAAGTGAAGATATCTGCCCCCGTATTACATTGCATGGTGGCTTTAATGTTGTTGTACTTACTTGTACATTAATGCTGTGAACACCTTTTCTACAGGGCTGGCATAGTCAAAAATTCGTTGTGACAGGGAGCCTGGATCTTAACTTGAGTGCCGTCCACACAGCCAAGTATTGAAAGGAATCCTGAAATGATGGCAATAGCTTTATATGTCTTCAAAGTTGGGATAATTTAAATCCTATGATATAATAATTTTGAGTGCCATTTAGACAGCCATCTAACGAACTTAAAGTGGTAATTAATATGCAGTTGACATACTTACATATGCCTCTCTAAAATTAATACAACTTGCATTCGTAACAATATCTAGCATGTTATGCAGTTACGTTATGGCAGAAATTAAAATCTAAGGACTAGTATATAAAATCAGTGGCTTTAGCAGCATTTAATGGAATGCAGTCATTCAGACACATACCTTACAGCAGTCGCCAAAGTTTAGTTGGCACAATTTTATCCCAGCACTGAAATAAAAAATTTTAACCCACTGATGGCAAGCTCTAATAGGGGTACAACTAAATAAGCCATGCCTCATTAAAAAACAATATATTATTCATTATTTTCATGAAGTTACTAGGCCTTTTATAATGTAACTAAGAAAAAGATATTACTGTAATTACTTACATTGAAAAATGACTATAATTATACTATTAATGTTACGATTAGTTTTTAAAACATAATGGAATTGAATGTTTAGCTTCCACAGCACTGCCACGCTGCTAGTCCATTTCGTTATAAGTATAACCATGTCATATCCCAATGCACTGACGCAGTATGTGTGCATGCAGACGTGTGTACCCAACCCCCCACCCCCAGTAGTAGAATAGGCACTCGCGTCTGGTGTAGCCCCCCCCCCCCCCGTGTACATGTAGCCCCAAGCTGGTGACTTGCCGAGAACGTACAGTACAAGCTATAGGCTGCGAGATGGAGTTAGTGTGCATGAATGAATGAATGAATATGTAACCGGTCATAGTTTTTGTGTTAATTATGCACGCTAAGGCACCCCATAGTTCACCGCAATTGTAGCGTCAACAATTTAATGTGTCCTGATTGGTCAAGGTTTTGTTTACTGTCGCCATAGCGACGTCTGACGTCAAACCGCGCGTCTTTGTAAAAGTCATTGCGAAGTGTGGCACCGACTAGGCAACACGTACGAGACGATTCGTAATCAACTTGTTATATTCTGTCCGTCGACCAAAGACCTACAGGTATTCATATGAATTATTAAATCGAGTGATGTAAGAATGTATTGATGCATGTGTGTTGTATGTTTAAAGTGGTGTATAATTGAGTAATATTAGACAAGACTTCAGTGAATCAAATGACTGGAATTAATTCTAATGTGTGCATAATCAGCGTGATTTAATGTTACTGTCACGATGTGCGCGTGGAATGTAATGTGCTATATTTTATTATTATTAATCACTGTACCTGATCAATATTCACCTATCGCTTTGTTCTCTACAGGTGGAGCTGTTTTCTTTTTTGTTATTTATATTTCAATAAATAACCCGATCAGCCAGATTGGAGTTGGTGTGCTGTATGTCCAAACCCACCCAGGGAACCTCGTGAAAATGGGGTTTCTATAAGCGGCAACAATGGCGTCACCGATGGGACGTACAGCAAGCACCGTGAAGAACAGCTCCGACCTGTAGGGTCTTGGTCACCTGGTCACAGAGGCACCCCGTGAGACTCCGGCCTGACCGACAGTGCACGACGGTCAGACGACACCACCATTCAAGTCAAGGTGTGTATGCGTGAAGCGTTCACCCCTGTGTGTACAACGCAGGTTTGACTTGTTACTTGTTGTGGGCACATTGACTGGAACAGTCTGTCCATAGTGGAGGTGGAGCTGAGTTATAGGGACAGTCTGGCTGAATAGTTTAGTGCTGCGTCCTAGAACAACTCAGCAAACGGGACCTTGGGACGTGTCAAAGACAGACAGTCTAGTGACAACCCGAACTGCTCTGTGGCGACCGACAGACGCTGCGGATTTGTTATTGGGTTGAGCCGCTCTAGGCCGAGGTTATTAGCCGCGGTTACGCCGTGACCTGCACATCACAGAGACCTGCGACCCCGTGACCTACAGTTGAGTCAACTCAGCGACCTGCGACCCCGTGACCTACAGCTGAGTCAACTCAGCGACCTGCGACGCCGAGACCTGCGACTCCGAGACAGCTCACCAGTGTCAACCCAGCCCGGCGACAACAGCCTTCGATCGTCGAGACCACTCATCACAACAAACAACAACAGCTTTCAAGTGCAGTCATCGCGACCCGCGGCCCTGGTGAGCAGCGACTTTTGAAACTTCGTATGTCGGAGTGGTGAACTGTGACTTAGCCTGGACTCTCTCGTCTGCTATGATATAACCTCGTGGTTATGACATACCGGAACATTGGTTCTTATACAGGCATTTATTCGGTGGTCCAGACAACTGGTGAAAATAAAAGGTAAGATACCATTTAGCTTGCCTTTATAAGTACACTGTTCTAATTAGTCAAGTTCACTTTTACTTGTTAATTAAGTGATCATATGGTTGTGCGGAACAAACTTGTGTTTGATTGATTGCAGACTGCAATTGATTTCTTTACTTTATGTTTTTTTTGTTTTTTTTTTTAATTTTTACTTTGATAAGTAATTATTAGACTATTTAGACAAGAATAGTAAGATATTATCTTGATATAGTAAGGTAAAGGGTTTAGGAGGTTATAAGGTCATAAGTAGTTTGAAATAATAGTTGTCATAATTAAGAGAAGTGAAGGTGGTAATAACTCCTGGTTCATTGGTATTATAGGAGATAACTTAGATAATATACAAGTTGTTCGCTAAGTAGTTAATCTGTACTTAAGTACATAAGACTATTACTTAAGTACTTAAGTTCATTATTTTACTTACATTAATTAGACCCATATTCGACTATTTTTGAAACAGTAGATTTTTTTTTGCCTTGGTGCACTAGATCTAGTTAATGTGACTAGACTTATTTCATCTTTATTCATTTTACAATCAAGTTATGTCATCCTCTGCCCATTTTGTCCTATGGTGTTAATGTGGTATTTTCTCACCGATTGCTTGACAGTAGTTGTCAAAAGGTTTCTTTGATCCCAGGTAATAGTTGACTAGATTTCTAGGACTCACTCACGGTTACTAATAACTGTAAGTAGAGTTAGTAATTACCTTAGATGATATTGACTTTGATTAGACTTCAGTTGACTTTGATTAGACTTCAGTTGACTTCATTTGACTTTGAGTTGACTTCATTTGACTTTGACTTGACTTTAATTGAATTTGACTAATTTCCTTTGGCTTGACTTTCATGATGGCTCGGAAAGAGACTTTGGAGTCGGAACGTTGTCTCTGGTTTAGAGATTTACCTTCTGGTCTATCAGATAGTGATTTCGGGAACGTTTTGGATTCCATAGTAAGCCAGGAGATAGATCAGATATTACTGAGAGAAAGTCAAGCTTATGTGGCATTTACCACTGTGAGTGATAGTGAATCTGCTTTGGAAGCATTGAAAGATGAGCAGATACAGGGGACACATATAAATGTCCAGATGTTGCCGAAAGATTTGCATATGAAGGTTCAAGGATTGTTCAAACAGCAGACTGTAGAACGATCAGAGGTGGATACGATAATATCCAAACTAAAGAATCTTTCTCCAGAAGAGAGAGCATCTGTCGTTAGTTCTTTGCAACCAGATCAAATCCCGAATCCGTTTCAATGCGTCCTGGTACACGTGTGATTCAGGCTATCCCCGACTCTTCACATGATCCCCAGGGTAATAGGCATCCACAGACCCCACCAGTTCGTCCCAGGATGGCTCCTGTTCCCGATTATTCACAGTCCCAATTGTATTCCCCCACATGGCACATGCCTGGTTATATGCCCGGACATCTGCAAGTGAGGGTTTCGTCACAGTTCTCTGGGGAGGGAAATAAAGGAGACACAAGCTATGGGGCGTGGAGACGAGAAGTACAGACACTAATTGATTCAGGTGTCCACCACGATACCCAGATCTTGGCTGCGATCCAGAGATCGCTTCGTGGCCAGGCAGCGAACACGGCTGTCAACGTGCTAGGGCCAATGACAACAGAGTCGGTCCTCATATCTCTAGATAAACATTTTGGGGATGTTCAGTCTTTAACTGAATTACTAAAAATGTTTTGGACATCCAGTCAACACGATAAAGAGACTATCACTTCATGGGCTTGTCGGTTACAGGATCTTATGACTAAAATTAGAGGGCAAGATCCACTCGCTGCCACAACTGGACATGCAAACACAATGTTGAAGGATAAATTCTGGTCTGGCTTGATGGATAATACCATTCGCATGGGTTTGAGACACCAGATGCTTCCATCCACATCCTTTGAGGATATCCTGGTGTCAGTCAGGGTCATTGAATTGGAAGCAATTCCAAAGGCTCAAATTAATCAAGCCACCAACATAACATCAGCTGATGCAAAGAGATTAGATAAAATCTTACACACTCAGGAGGAGTTGTTGACAGAAATGAAGAAAGTGAAGAATCGTTTACAAAGTCTTGAAGAACAGCGTCCCAAGTCAAACGAGCAGTTGAGTAGTGAGGTCTCAGGAAACCCCACCCCCCGGCGATCGCCCTCTGATCAAATCAATGATGTTCATAGAGAGCCATCCAGATCGCAGTCCTCAGGTCGTCAGTATCGAGGGCCAAGAAAGCCATTTCATGGTTTCTGTTACAAGTGTAACCAGTGGGGACATTGTAAGGCTGAGTGCCCTTTAAACTATTATCAACCGGCATAGGAGGGCATATGTTTGGCTTAAACAAAGCGAGCCCTTCTTCCTGTCGACTAGTTGGAAAGGCCAATGAGACTAAGATACAGATAGAGGGAAGAACTGAATCTGCTTTAATAGATACGGGATCAATGGTCAGCACAATTAGTCAAACGCTATGCCGGGAACTTGAACTCGAAATCAGGCCATTGGACAGTCTGTTACAAGTCGAGGGAGCTGGTGGACATCAGCTATCTTATTTGGGGTATACAGAAGCTAAATTATACATACCAGATCTCTATCAGGAAATTGATGCTCTTTTCTTGATTGCTCCTGATGTAGCTTATCATTCCCGGGTACCTATTCTAGTAGGCACCAACATACTGGAAATACTTAGGACGGAACAGAAAGAACAGTTAGTGTTAGACAGTGGAGATGTGATGCCTTGGAATGTGGCATTCCGGGCTATTGCGCAACATCACAAGATTACTGCACGGAAAGGTAGTATTGGTGTAGTTAAGACCACAAAAGCAGTAGTGGTACCTCCCAGAGAGAGCACTGTTGTGCATGGCTACAGTAGGTTGTCTGCCCCTTGTATGCGCCTCACTGTCCTTCTACAAGAAGAGGCTGGGTCTTCTCTCCCAGGTGGACTTGTACTTTCCCCTACAGTGATGCAGATTCAACCAGGTCATTCTGGTAACCGACTAGGTGTCAAGGTCACCAACTTCTCTGATAGGGCTTATACTATCCCACCTAAAACGACTTTGTGTGAACTCCATCACGCAGAAGTTGTCTCCAATTCTCCTCCAGAAGAGGCAAATCAGACAGTAAACACAAATTGTGACATGAAGGACGAAGAGTTTCTTCATTTGTTTGATAGCATGAAGACCAATCTTTGTGATCCTCAGGTTAAGCAGGCACATGCTCTACTTTGTAAATGGAAGACCGTGTTCTCTCAACACGATTTGGATCTCGGGCATACACAAAACACACAACATCGGATTGTGTTGAAAGACAATACACCCTTCAAAGAGCGTCACTATAATATCCCATTCAATATGGTAGAAGAGGTTCGGAAACATCTGAGTGAGATGCTGGAGTTAGGAGCTATACGCAAGTGTATGAGCCCTTATTCTTCCAATGTGGTTCTGGTTCGCAAGAAGGATAAGTCTCTTCGCTTCTGCATTGACCTGCGTAAGCTTAACTCTTTGACGGTAAAGGATTCATATGCCTTACCCCGTATCGAAGAAAGTCTACACGCTTTGCAAGGGGCCGAGTGGTTCAGCGTGTTAGATTTGAAAAGTGGTTACTGGCAAGTAGACTTGGCTGAAGAAGATAGGCACAAGACAGCTTTCTCGGTTGGAAATCTAGGTTTCTTTGAATGTACTAGGATGCCGTTTGGTTGTACTAATGCTCCAGCCACGTTTCAGCGGTTAATGGAAAATTGCATGGGTGACCTCTATTTGACCTATTGTCTGTTGTATCTTGATGATATAATAATCTTTTCCAAGACTTTTGAGGAACACATAGCTCGCCTTGAAGCAGTATTTCAACGTCTGAAAGAGGCAGGTCTGAAGCTGAATGGATCTAAATGTAGATTCTTTCAGAAGGAAATTAGTTATCTTGGCCACACCATTTCGTCAAATGGTATTAAAAAAGACCATACCAAGGTCCAAGCCGTTGTAGATTGGCCTAGGCCTAAAACGGTAAAAGATGTCCAGAGCTTTATAGGTTTCACTGGATATTATAGACGCTTTATCCCGAAGTTTTCACAAATTGCGAAACCATTGCATGACTTGACCCATGGCCCAAGGGTTAAGAAGGGAAAGCGTGTACATCCTGCTGCCCCTAAATTCCTCTGGGGAATTGAGCAAGAAGAGGCATTCAACACGCTGAAGTCCCTTTTGATTACTGCTCCTGTCTTGGCTTTTGCTGATTTCCGAAAGCCGTTCGCTTTACACACAGACGCAAGTACAGATGGTTTAGGCGCCGTCTTGTATCAGGAGGTAGACGGGAAAGAGCGCGTAGTTGCCTACGCGTCGAGGGCATTGTCAAAAGCAGAGCGTAACTACCCCGCACATAAATTGGAGTTTTTGGCGCTGAAATGGTCGGTGTGTACCAAATTTCACGATTATTTGTATGGCTCTAGCTTTGTGGCACACACTGATAACAATCCGCTAACTTATGTGTTATCGTCAGCCAAACTGGACGCAACAGGACAGAGATGGGTTGCACAATTAGCGAATTATGATTTTAGTGTAGTTTACCGAAGTGGGAAGAGTAACGTGGACGCCGACGCGTTGTCACGTATTCGGTGGCCAGAGGCACTTCCCAAGGAATTGTCCAATGCCACGGTTGCGGCGATTTTAGTACCTGAACAATACACGATGCCGCTTGTACAAACGTTATTATGTTCGCCTCAAGTTGTCGTAGGAGAGTCAACAGACTGTTCCTTATCTTCCATGTCGTTACGGGACTGGCATGAAGCCCAGAGCAAAGACCCCGTTCTTCGTGATGTTGTATATAAGTTGCGAACAGGTGTAACTGTCCCGTGTGAGTCTCGTGAGGGTAGATTGATCTTGCGGGAGAAGGATAAATTGTACTTACGGGAAAATGTGTTGTTGCGAATGCGCATAGAAGATGGTATAGAGATGGCCCAGCTAGTCTTGCCTGAATCACATCGCCTGATGGCACTGAGAGGATGTCATGACGAGGTCGGACACTTAGGACGAGATCGTGCCATTTCGCTGTTGCGAGATCGCTTCTACTGGCCAGGTATGGCGGCGGAGGTTGGCACATATATCAGTAGATGTCCACGGTGTATCCGTCGGAAAACCCTTCCAAATCAGCGAGCACCGTTGGTAAATATAAACTCTTACCAGCCATTGGAACTACTTTGCATGGACTTTTTGAAAGTGGACAAGTGCAAGGGTGGCTATGAGAATATTCTCGTAGTCACAGATCACTTTAGCAAGTACGCACAGGCTTTCCCCTGTAAGAATCAAACTGCGACAACTACAGCCAAAGTGCTATATGACAATTTCATACGTCATTATGGTTTCCCGGCTAGGCTACATACAGACCAAGGACGTAATTTTGAGTCTCAAGTCATCAAGTCCCTTTGTAAATTGACAGGTATGACAAAGAGTCGTACAACTCCCTACCACGCCATGGGAAACGGACAATGCGAACGTATGAATCGCACGTTACTGGACATGTTGGGCACGTTGTCGCCTGATGATAAATTAGACTGGAAAACCCACATTTCATCTCTGACACATGCATACAACTGTACACGTCATGACAGCACTGGTCAGTCACCGTACTTCCTTATGTTTGGCCGTCACCCTCGCCTCCCTATCGACCTTATAATGGGACTAGATCAGGTGAAAGAAAACACCGGTGAGAAAGTTGGTGACTATAACCAGTATACTGACAGATTGCGGAAATCCTTAGAGAGAGCATACGAGTTAGCCATATCTAAAAGTCACGAGAGTAAGCTCCGACAGAAAGAGAACTACGATCAACGTACCAAGGGGGCTACAATTGCCAAGAGAGACCGAGTTCTCATCCGAAATGTAGCTTTCACAGGACCGCACAAACTCGCCGATCGTTGGCAGGACGAAGTCCACGTGGTCATAGACCAACCTAATGAAGATCTACCTGTTTTTGTAGTACAACAGGAAGATAGGTCTGGACGTCGAAAGACGGTCCATAGGAACATGTTATTACCTATCCACACCACTGATGAAATAACATTAATTAAAACCACAATCCCACAAACTCCACCCCAACGACAGACAGAAAGACAGAAACCGACCAAAGCAAAAGACACGACAAATGAAACAACTGATGATGACACTGATGAATCAGACTCAGATGGTGGAAGCATACTGGTGGCAGTGCCTGTCAGGCAAAGGCCAATACCAGCACCACGTAGGAGTCAAACTGAGACCCGACAGACCAGTGAAACAGAAGTTGACACAGTGGTAGCAACACCTGATAATCCTGTGATGGAAGGTCAGGGAGCAGAAGACCCGGTGGTCGAAACCGAGACTTTAGATTTAGAGTCTGCACAAGAATCTTCAGAAGATTCAGATATGCAGGGAGTGACTGACCATGACGACAGTTTGACCTCGTCGGTGGCAGTAGGGGTTGAAACACCCAGTCCTCCTGCAGCTCGAGCACCAGTTCCGCCACCAAGGAGATCTATGAGGACTCATAGACCCCCAGCCTGGTTGTCTAATGATTCATTTCAAATGAATCAGAGTTCCCCTTACCCAGAACCCTTACATCAGAGGGTACAGCTTCTCAAGGAAGTAGTTAGAGTTATTTTAGAGGGTCCATAGCAACTCTATGGTTGACTTACCATTGTCATCTAGTAAATTTCCGAATTACATTGTGTCTTCTATTACAATCGAAGACCCACTTTTGTTATAGGGGGGGAGATTGTAACCGGTCATAGTTTTTGTGTTAATTATGCACGCTAAGGCACCCCATAGTTCACCGCTATTGTAGCGTCAACAATTTAATCTGTCCTGATTGGTCAAGGTTTTGTTTACTGTCGCCATAGCGACGTCTGACGTCAAACCGCGCGTCTTTGTAAAAGTCATTGCGAAGTGTAGCACCGACTAGGCAACACGTACGAGACGATTCGTAATCAACTTGTTATATTCTGTCCGTCGACCAAAGACCTACAGGTATTCATATGAATTATTAAATCGAGTGATGTAAGAATGTATTGATGCATGTGTGTTGTATGTTTAAAGTGGTGTATAATTGAGTAATATTAGACAAGACTTCAGTGAATCAAATGACTGGAATTAATTCTAATGTGTGCATAATCAGCGTGATTTAATGTTACTGTCACGATGTGCGCGTGAAATGTAATGTGCTATATTTTATTATTATTAATCACTGTACCTGATCAATATTCACCTATCGCTTTGTTCTCTACAGGTGGAGCTGTTTTCTTTTTTGTTATTTATATTTCAATAAATAACCCGATCAGCCAGATTGGAGTTGGTGTGCTGTATGTCCAAACCCACCCAGGGAACCTCGTGAAAATGGGGTTTCTATAAGCGGCAACAAATAAATGTACTTTATTCCTCCATTTGCTGGAGAGTCTGGAACGTGGAACATTGACATATTTACAAAGTAAAAACTGCATTGTAGATGTAAATTTCTGAAGCATTTGCCACTTAAAAACATATGGCTTTAACTTTAAGGTTTAAAAAGATACAAACACACAGTTGACACAATCTTAGAAAGTGTGTTCCAGCGCGCACAGGTTATATTAGAAAATAAAAACATGAAAAATCGTATTCGCTATAATCCTTTTCATCAGCCTTTGTTAACATAAGTTGTCAAACGCGCTGAATTCAACCTACCGTGCATCAGATATAATCCTCTTTGTATTCGTCTGGCTTCCGCTCCTCTGGAAAAGTGAATGAAATCCCCAACTTTTCCGGACAGCGCACGTAAAACGTCCCTCACCGATCTACACACACTTGGCTTTGAAATACCGAGCTCGGTATCGCTAATCAGTAGATGGAAGGCGCCAGTTGATAAAAACTTTAGGGAAGCGCAAATCATCAAAAGCACCTGTAAGGCGTTTGCCCGTGCAGTAGGCTCTTCCACAGCCCCACCTCCGCTCGCTCCATGTGAGGCTGTAAACGGCTAATCTAAGGTTGGCAGGGATTGGTCAACGCGCTCTGCCTGTTTCGAATATTCTCATTGGCTGTGCTAACTTTAGCTCAGCGGGTGCATCATGGCCGCCCTTGACAAAGTTTTGGAGAAAGTAAAAGCGTTTTGGCTGAAATAAGATTTAAACTTGCTCCTAAAGTAGTTTTAACGCATATAAACGAAACAACCAGGAAAGAAAAGCAGACGCATGGCTATTTAGGAAAAAAATAATGTGATTGTAGGCGGAAATACGTGGAAGAATCCTCCGATCAGGCGGACGTTTCGCGAAAATCGAGAATGTTTACTTTCCAGTTCAGGGGGTGGGGGGGGGGGGGAGGGCTGATCAGCTGATGCCTTCAGTGACCGCCCAAGAGAAATGACAGTGGTGTCACTGTCAATTCGGTTATACACCAGCGAAGAAATAAGCTGGCAGAAGTAACATCTATGCTGGAAATTGCAGGTCAGTTATATTTAATTCTTTATGTTTTCATTACATATGATTATCAGTATATAAGCTAGCTTCATTAGGTATACAGATGCAATTAAATGCTGTTGATTAATTTGTGGCAAATTTTGCATTTTAAATTAATGATGTTTTTTATGCAGCTGTAATATCAGTGGTGTGTCAATATAAAAGGGCCAGCATATGATTTTACCTCTCCCCACCATACCCAACAATCATAAAAATTATTGCAACAATTTAATAAACTTATCTGTGTTTTTGTCTTTTAGATGCATGAAGAGCTATGCTGCAGATATTTGCAGACCTCCAGACAATATTCATTTGCCAAATGCTATTGAGGCATTTAGAATAGGTGTGGATATTTATATATTCCTGTTATTTATTACTTGAAGGGTTTTAGCCTTAAATAATCTTGTTTATTCCTTAATTCTTATCTAAATTCGGTAGTGTTATAATCTATTTCTGGTATAGTGTCTGTGTAAGGACTTCATATGTACATGACATGCACATAACCACATGACTGAAGTGTATAAAACATCTTATTATTGTCATTTATGTGAAGTACAATTAAGCATGATTTTTAAGCAACTGATTGAGCAATATGACATATGAGCAGATTATGGCTTTGTATAGTAAACTCAGATGATCAAGTGTTAAGCAGCAAGTATTACTTTTTTCACCTGGGTAATTTCCTTTGTCTGAGAGAATTGTACATAGTTGTCTGCTCTACTTAGATACCTTTGTTTAGTCATACACTGCATCTCCAAAACTCCCATGATGAGAGCTTCGCCCAGTATCTTATTACATATAATCATGTATCAAATTTATGATCAATCTGTGAAACCCCTAATATATAAAAGTTACTTTTATATTCACAGCATATTGTCAAGAGGCTGGTTGAGGCACTGGACTATTGAACACATGGGGGAGAACCAACTCATGTTAACCCTTCAGTGTTACTTTTTCGTGAGAGGTTAAACTTGCGAGAATGGTGCTTTGTCAAGACCAGGACACCACATCTGGAGCCATCACAGGATGCTGTTTCATGACTATCACAGTGAAGCACAGTTCAAATGCATGCTAATGCAAGATTTTGAAATGAAATAAGCCAGGGATTTGTTAGAATTATGAGCTGGGTCATTATGAAAACTTGGTAGCCATTGTTGATTTACATCAATCCTACCTAAGAATAATTAGACGAAATGTTTTTCATTTAGTTTCATGAAATGATACTTATTAATGCTTTCAATAAAATGTGTTTGTCATTCTTCAATCGAATTTGGCTGATGTTTTGTTAATATAATTTTGTTCTTCACGCACACATATAAATCTCCTGAACCCCTGAAACTTCAAGAGGAATTTCTGCAGCACAAAATACCTTTCTAATTACCAGTATTCCCAGGGGAACAGATATATTCCATGTTATACGTGCAGCACACGTTTTTTGCTGCAAAACTATCCAATAATGTTCTCAGGCAGTCTCATCTTTATGTATATATGTAGTTACAGTTATAACTGTTATAAAAAGAAATTTATAATCTGTTTTATTTTATTATAATTTTTATTCTTTAAAGCAAATACCGGTATCTAGTACTTAAAACTTCCTGTTGATGATTTATTTGATATTTGAAGCTTAAGTTAATGTCTGGTAGAATTAACTTAATTATTATGAATGTGTGTGACCATGAAATGTTAACTCCCTAGATTCTTTTTCTAAGTGAAGAGAAGCCTGCATAAACATGTACATAACTGTTAATGAACCTGTAATTTTATCCGCTACAGAACTATAATAGCTTTTTTCTCTCATCAAAACCTATAACTTTCACCAAATAACATAATACAAATTTCTATTTCACCAAAAGATAAAACCACCTAAACAAAAAAAAGCTTTTCACTATAAGACGCAGCATGTGAGAGGAGTGATACAGTAAAATGTTTATTGATTACTTTTAAACATTTAACTGTAATAATGTGCCAAAAAATATAATATGACAGGCTTATAATTATGATGACACATAATCTATGATAATACTTAAAATGATACTTATTAGAGTAAAATATTAATTTAATAGGTTGATGCAGATAATTTTATATTGACATGAATGTTGCTGAACAATCAAAGTTTACATGACCAATGTTGAAAAAAAAACAGGTGACCCATTATAGCTGTAAAAGGGGCATAACCATTTGATTGCAGGAGGTAGGGTGGGGGCATGTTTGTAAGCTTATTAATAGGCCTCCCTCTAAGCAGCATGTATGCCGTGATGTAACAACACCATGTGACCTTAGAGCCAGGTAAGGCTTTTAGCAGGACAGATATTATTATGATATATATATTATAAATGTATATAGTGATGGAAGAAATTTTTCACCACATTAATTCCAACTTCCAACAGGAAGATACTGCTAAGATCAGGGGCGGAACTAGAGGTGGGGTCAGGGGGGTTGAAACCAATCCCCCCCCTCCCTTGGGAACTTGAACATACACTGTCAAAGTCGGGTTCTTCGGGTACCCACCCCCCCCCCCCCTCACACCGGCCGCAAATTTTTAGAGAGCACCCCCCTCCCCCACTCCCTGGGAATTTTCCTTGATCCGCCCCCGACTGATTTAATGCCGTTTTTAAATAGTTGTGCAGTTAAAGAATACAGAGATCTAAATTCACGGGCGTCGTAAAGTGACAGAGGGAGGGGCGGGCGGTATTGGGCCACATAGTCGCACCCCCACCCCTAGTCCTGAAAGGAGTCCCTCTGACTTGGAGGCCTCGCACGATACGGAGACGAGAGCCCGCTCCGGCGCGGCCCACAGCGTAATAGCTAGGGGGGGGGGGGGGTCATGCAACGGGGCTACCCCATTTACCCTCTTTCCGTCGCTTTACAGTGCCTATATAGCTGTGACTAGATTTTAGACATCAAAATTTTGGACATTACAACTCTTTGCATGCAAAATAGATCGACTTCTAGATTTGAAGTTTAAAGTGAAACAAAACCATCGCCCCCTCTCGCCCTTGGGATCAAATAGCCCGTCCCTTAGGCTCAGCGACTTTCCGACAGATTTTTGCCGGGTTGGTACCTGCGCCAGTAAACTGCCAATGAAGCTGACTGCAAAATTCCCAAAAAATGAAGAAACTATGTCTTGTCATGATCAAAAAGTGATACCAAAACATCAAAACTATCTTGTTTTACCTTTATCGTGTAGTGTAATGACGCATTATTGTGTTCTTACGCCATGCACTACACAGCTTTGCATGGGAATGGTTATGTCGACCACTTGCTCTCGCCATCTTAGTTGGTGAGATGCCGCGGAGGCTGATGGGATTTTTGTGACGTCACTGTACGGAATTCCGTACAGTGAATTTAGCCGTTTACAGACCCAATCTGAGTGAGCTGGCCACGCAGTGGGGGGCTGTGGAGGAGACTACCCGTGCAGTTGCCCTATCAAGCTCATCTCGCAGGTAATGAAAAAGAAATGAGATAGTCTCATTCGGAAACGCTGCCTCACTTCCTCCTCTGTGTATATTTCCAGGTGATTGGTCCGGTCCCTTACGACACTCTCCGGGCTTGCTTTCTCTTGAGCACAACGCAGACGGCCCAAATGGTCAGCCATTTTGACTCAGAATATTTTACTCATGACACCTCGAACGCTGTCCTGAGATATTTCTCAGATTTTTGCTGAGAAACTTTTTATAAACCACATATTATTTCTTAAGTAAGACCCTGAGGGAATTCCTAGGAATTAGCTCAGGCATTTATTGAGGAATGTGTGTGAACACAAGCCCTGAACAATATGAACTCTATTTACACCAGCCACGCGTGCGCCATAGCAACTAGACCATTTCATTGTCTGTGATTTAGTCTATAGGGATGTACACTTCTCGCGGGTTCTATTTCCGGTTTAGGTCTTTTCGGGTCCAACAAAAAAACACGTGCTCTTAGAACGAGTGCGCATCACGCTGGTGCCTTGCTGTAGCTCCAGTATCCGAACTCATAGTATTCAACGTTTGAGTGTTGGGCACCGGCCGGCTGAGCGGTATGTGCGTGAAGAATCGAGTGGGTGTGAAACCATGTTTTTGTTTGGTTTGATTCAGGCATTCCTAACTATAAAATCAGAACATAGTTAAAGGTAACCCATTTATTACTCCATAATGCATGTGGTCGGTTTACTGAGACTCTAGGAAGCGTTGTAATTTGGTTGGTTGTTTGGTTATTCAGGACGCTTTAACCACTTTTGGTCATATCGCGTCAATGGGAGAAGGAAGGGAGAGTGGAGCCATGTCCCCGGGGGTAACCCCCTACTCTTTACGAAGAAAGACATGGGATCTTTATCCTGCGACCACACAGACATGGCCACAGCGGGGGTTGAACCCACCGACCCACTCGCCGTTAGGCTCCCAGGTGGCCAGAGCACTCAATAAGAGCGCTCTAGCCCACTGAGCTATCGCGCCGGTCCCCGCGTTGTATTTTGAGGCGAATCATCGGTGTTTACAAAGGGAACACGATTGTCCTCGCCTGCTCAACCCGTATAAGGAGCGTTTTTACGTAACCATAGACACCGCGCATAGACCTGCAAGTCATAATGATTATTGTGGCATACGACATGGTAAACCCCACACAGTACATGAGCTCGACTGACACTGACAGTCATTCATGAAGCCCCGCATTCTGGTTTATCAACTACTAACCGCTCATAAATTACATGAACCTACTCTGATGGTAATACTGCTGATATACGCATTCAATTTCGTGGTTAATTATGTATCCAAGTAGAGCTTCAGTCGATAATTCAGTGGCCAGTGTCACTGCCAGTGTGTTGCCAGCCTAAGGGGCTACGTTTCTGCCCAAAGATGAAAAAGGGTGAAGTTGTTCATGCACATCAGAAGGGAGGGAAGGGCGGCATTGATCGGCCTACCTTAAAAAGCACGCAGCGCACTATACTTTCGTAATATGATTCATCACGTACTTGTTATAGTAAAACTTGTGGAAACCCGAATGTTATGATGTCCGGTTGGGACAAACAACTAAGTAGCTTTCACCAGTTTGTCTGCTGGTCGCCGGATTAATATTTTATATGATTACAAGGCATATTTGCAGGTTGTTTATCGAGATCCCATGATATAATAAGCATCGCTTTTTATGAATGAAGCGTTTGCACTTCTTCCGAAAATACTGTGGCTCGAAGCGATACGTACGGCGGCAGAACACATGCCCCGGTTTCCTGCATTCCTCTACTTCTTCCCCACCCTCAGTATTATTACTTCCAAATAATGCTGGCATCGCTGCATCCCGATTGATGCGAAAGGACGCTGACCTTCCCTATAGACGCCATGCTCAAAAAGACGCCTTTTAGCGTATTGCACAACAAAACCGGTTCATCTTGTGACGTCACGAATCAATGAAAAAATTGCCCCGTCTATCTTCTACTATTTTGCGGGAGCACAGGGGGCACGTGCCCCCTCTTCGCTTTCAAAACCTAAGATATACCTTACGCCCCCCCCCCCTCCCCTTAGATATTTTATGCATCGCGGTCACCTACGCCTTAGGCGTTAACCCGCATCTTTTATGTCCTGCCCCCCCCCCCCCCTTGTGCCCTACCTTCCACGAAATTCCTGCACACGCCCCTGCTTATCTTTGGTCACATTTGTATTATTAGAAATAAAGTTTTCGCGCCTACCTGCACATCACTTATCCACGGTATCCGGTGACTTCTTGTGCAGTTGCATACAAGGAGGAACATTACAATCCGTATGTGTATTTTCATTACTCCGCTTTACATGTAGCTTTGTTGACACGTCGAAAACCGTATGGTGATGAATCTCTGTAATATATAGGGCCACTGTGTGCCCGCTTTTCGTGGTGAACTGTGCACAGCAATCTTCGAAATTCTAAATCGGTAGAACATTTAGCTCATTTAAATTATTTCTGATTGCCAGCGAGACACCTGTCTTATTGTACGATGTTGAAACTTGTGATAACCATTAGTTATTGTATATTCGAAACTACAAGTGGATCTCCCGATTATGTAAAAGTACACTGTGTGAATTTTACGACAGCGCTATTTATCCGACTGTTTGGCTCATTTGACGGCCCGACATCAATCTGTAGCAGCCCTCCATGTTTATTTGTAAAATAAAATTTGAAAAAGTATGATGGGTTATAAAATGCCTCACCATGCAAACCTCGCACTATCGCCATTAATACGAGTTGACTACGAACGAATTACAGCTTACTTCACATATGTGCTAAGCCTCCTTGCTTCTTTCTTTTGCATGCATGTTTTACAATCACGGGATATATTTACACCATTTACTTTAGCTGTAGATTGATATCTTGCGATAATTCAATACTGGACTTGTGTATGCGATTTGATGTCTATAGCCTGACAACAGTGTCACTGTTTTATGTGAGATCCGGAAAGTCAGAAGCCTAGTGTTTTAATAGCATATATGCTCGCCTTTCCTAAATTCGTGATTACCTGATTACACAACTTTCGGTTTAATAAAATCAGGTGAATTTAATTTATTCCAGTGTTTGTTTTCATTGTCAAATACATTTTGTCAAATGCAAATATGCGGCGATATTTTCTATTCTACTTATGTTAACTAAGACTAAGCTGTAATTTAAAATTATAGACGCTTCTCTTCTGACATAAAGACTGGGTCATCATATCACATGATCAGTCCAAACTTTTATATGGAAAGCCAATTAGGCCATATCAGTCTACAAAATACACGCACCATTAATCGTTGGCCCAGGGGGAGGGGGGGTGGGGGCACTATTATACAAATCTGGTAGGGGGTTCCGCGAGTGTCTTGATGCCTGAGAGAATGGCTATTTGTGATGAAAAGGATATCGCTATAGAACGAATGTTTTAAAACTTGCGACCGGGGGGAGGGTCTATAAAAGTGTGCCTTTATAGGGCGGGTTGCCGCTAATAAATACCCCATACGAGCGGTGTTTGGGCGATGAAAAAAAGGCTTTTCACCGCGTGGCCACGAAGTCAGTGCAGTAAGAGATTATGTATGGTACTATACAATACGATCTCTGGTGCAGTGCAATGCCGGGGTGGATCCAGAGGGGGGCCAACGCCCGCCCCCCCCCTCCCTTTAGGACCGAAATTTGACCGTTTAAAATATGAAAACCCCGAAGCTAGGCTATTACTCGAAACCGCCGCCCCCCCCCCCCCACCCCCCTTTCCAGCATATCTGGAAACAACCCTGCATTGTGATCCCACTGTGGCATGTCAACTATTGTCTGCTAGTTAGTAAGCCAGTTCTAGATGCATGGGCGTGAATATTTTACAGTAGATATATAACAACCCACCAGTTGTATTGCAAACAAAAAGGCAGGGATTATAAATGGTAATTGAACTCTCCTGCGCTGGGGTGTGTGATGGGTCGTCATGATCCACTATCTAGAGGGGTGCGTCATGATAGTGGTCTTTTGGCCGACTTGTAATCCGAAATCCCACTATCTTTTATTATATTATATATGTATATATTATATATATTTTATATATATTTGAAGAGGCAGAAATCTATACATAGCATATACGTTCACATTTAATAAATTCGTGGCTATCTAATTACATCACACAACTTCCGCTATAATCAAATCAAGTGTATTAATTTATTCCTGTGATTGTTGTCATTAAGTGCATTGCTTCTCTAATCACCTTGAATGCAAATATGTGGCGATATTTCAATTTTACTAATTTTAATTCAAACTAAGCTGTAATTTGAAATTAGAGACAATTGCCTTCCAACAAAAGGACTGGATCATCAAATCACGTTATCAGTCCAAAACATTGTATGGAAAACCAATTGGCCATATCCTACTCGAAAATACACGTACTATCGATCGTTGGGGGGGGTGCATTATTATACAAATCTGGCGGGGGGAGGAGGTTCCGAGGGCGCCTTGACGCATGAGAGAGCGGATATTTGTGATGAAAAAGATACCCCTATAGAGCGGATACATAAAACTTGGGAGGGGGGGAGGCGGAGGCTCTGAAAATGTGCGTTCATAGAGCGGATTGTCGCGAAAAAATACCCCTTCCCAGCGGATTTTGGCGGGGAAAAGGGGAGGGGCTTTACTGCGCCCCCCCCCCTCCCCCTCATCCCCCTAAACTCAGCAATATATTAAGTACTGCCCCCGGCCCCCGCCCCCGCGGTCGTTGAATGCCATTTTTTTTTAATACAACCAGTACAAAACTTTGATTAGTGCAACACAAGAGCTTTGACCTAAATAAAATCGTCACGCAAAAGCATGGCCAATGAGTTAAGCCAAACAACATAATTGTTCAACTTGCTAAAATACTAAACTCAAAGAATATTTGACTTTGGTCTACATATCTTATTAGTATATGATTTGTATGATTTTGCAAATCATTGGATAGAGTAATGCGTGGGTTTTTGCTCTTAAGTAGCTAGGCCGTCCATAACGCTGTGAGTGATTGCTCATGCCTAATGACGTCACGAAATTAGGTTAGTGCAGTGTATTGTGAACCCACTGTAACATGTCAGCAATTGTCTGCTAGACAGTGAGCCAGTTCTAGATGCATGAGCGTGAATATTTTACAGTAGATCAATAACAACCAACCATATTCACTGCAAGCAAAAATGATGAATGATAATTCAACCGAATATTAAAACAAAGTATTATGTTGGTAAATGTAACGGAGTCTAGGGTACACAAACAACAAAAACGTATCTCTGATCTCTGATGTGCTGGCTGACAGCGATGGTTTTATTAGCGGTCCATAAAAGAAAAACGAGACAAACAACACGTGGTTACATTAAAAGTAAATAATAACTTGCTAAAACACTCGTAGTTTACAAGGTAGCGTAGACACAAATGATAACTGACAATTAATATAAGAAATTAAGTCCTGTTAAATGTAAAAGAAATTAGACGCATATGCCACCTCAAATACTGATAACTAACAATTCATAACACACTATTAATGCTATGAGTCACACATGAAGCGGACCACTTAAGCAAAGTGGAGGGTTCGATCCCCCCCCCCCCCCGCCTCCTCACATACATTTCTTGTTGAAATCTCACGATTCATGATACTTCTCTAAAACTTTGATTGGTCACCTCATTGACACGATCTTCACCCCCCCTCTCCCCCCGCCACCTGACGAGATCCTGGATCCACCCCCACACCCGCCATCTTTAAATATGCCCAACCCAACCCCAACCCAACCCCAACCCACCCCACACATCATCTCACCCAACCCCACCACCTTATCGTATTTCGGAGTGCCTTGGCGAATACATTTTGTTCCTTTTATGTGTCATACCTTTTACTTTATGTAGGCTACAGATCTCAACCAGGCGCGTTATATATACCACCGCCACCCACTCCCTTCTCAGACTGCTGCTGATCCTGACCTTACCTGAGCTGATCGCACTGTTTTTGTCGTGACTGAGGTTTGATTTGCCCCCCCCCCCTTCAACCCTCTCGCCCGCCCTTTATATAACGCGATCTTAATAGTGACTCTTCATCATCCGCCCGAGCTACTACCATGAACTTCGCTGACAGCAATAGGGCGATAACCCTGTTCGCGCATGAAGCCTGTGTAGCTCAGATGGTAAGCCAGCATTAGGCCTACAATTGTATTGCCACCCTCGGCACAAAAACAAACATATTGTGAGGCATGCCTACTCTTAAACGCACCTTGCCCTCACCCATAACCAACATTGGCCACTATACCCCCCGCCCCCCCCCTCCCTCCCACCGCTCCCCATAGCCTCCGACCCCGTCCCCCAGAACCCACCCCCTGTTTGCTGACTCACCCGTCACAACTTAACTTAACCGTCCGGGATCTCCACGGGTGACTGACTCACGCCGTCACGACCTTCGCGCTGTGTGTCGCTTATAACGAACGGTTGCTAGATACGATGATTCGAGTAGAGTCAGCCAAACAGGGTTTGTGGGGAATTGTAAGGCACCATGGTGTGGAATCAGGTAGACAGTGGAACGAGAGGGGAGATGGGCGGGGGTAGAACAGTGGAGACCGAGGCAGATGCGAGGAGACATTGGTGACGAGAGAAGGCCAAGTAATCATGTTCTTTGCTATTATTCATTGGAAAATTTTACCATCTGAATATCATTCGAATTGGGCGCAAGCAACAGAGGTATATATACAGAGAGATCGCAAGAGATAGCCGGTTCAAAGTATTACCACATCAAACAATACACACCTTTCCTCATAACTACTCCTGCCCCCCCCCCCCCCCAACCACACCGACCCACTACCAGGACACACAGGTTCCGCCACAGTTGGCTGACTCCGCGACTGGTTCTCCCCAACCAGGAAGTAAACGGCTACCGTTTAATGTGTGTATCACAACTGTACTATATACGTGAGCGTCCGTCCCAGTTGCAACGACTGACATAGACGGCGTGAACACCAGAACCAACGAGTCATGTCGTAGATATGTAACGGAAAAAATAGTGGATCATACATCACTGGATACTAGTTACAACATACAGGAGTAACCAGGTAAGCAAGCGATAATCGAGGGTGAGACAGCTCAAGTCAGAAGGAGAGACCCGGATGTAGCTTCACCGGCCACGCTTTAATTACAGCCCACGCGGTTCTACGACAGTCCAAAAACGACTGTAAACCGACCAACAGACTGTCCACTGAGCCCCAGTTAGTCAACCTACCACCATACAGTCAACCCATCACCTGAAAGTACACCTGGCACCAGACAGTCCAACCACCACAGTCCATCGCTAACCAGACAGTGTACCCACAACCAGACAGTCCACCCACCACCAGCCAATCCACCCACCACCATACCGTCCAACCAACACCAGACAGTCCATCCAACAGACAGTCCAACCAACACCAGACAGTCCATCCAACAGACAATCCAACCAACACCAGACAGTCCACCCACCACCCGCCAATCCACCCACCACCAGACAGCCCACCCACCAGCAGACAGTCCACCCACCAGATAGTCCACCCACCACCAGACATTCCACTCACCAACCAGACAGCCAACTAACCACCCGCCAATCCACCCACCACCAGACAGTCCGCCCACCACCAGACAGTCCAACCAACACCAGACAGTCCACCCACCAGACAGTCCCCCCACCACCAGACATTCCACTCACCAACCAGACAGCCAACTAACCACCCCCAATCCACCCACCACCAGACAGTCCGCCCACCGCCAGACAGTCCACTCACCAGACAGTCCACCCATCGCCAGACAGTCCATCCACCAGACATTCAATCTACCACCAGACATCAGACAGTCCACCCAACACCAGACCGTCCAACCAACACCAGACAGTCCATCCAACAGACAGTCCAACCAACACCAGACAGTCCACCCAGCACCCGCCAATCCACCCAGGGGATGGGGGGGTCAGCCCACCCACCACCAGACAGTCCCCCACCAGACAGGCCACCTACCACCAGATAGTCCGACCACCAGGCAGGCAACCCACCACCAGACAGTCCAACCAACACCAGACAGTCCACCCACCAGACAGTCCCCCACCACCAGACATTCCACCCACCACCAGACATTCCACCCACCAACAGACATTCCATTAACCACCAGCCAATCCACCCCCCCACCAGACAGGCAACCCACCACCAGACAGTCCAACCAAAACCAGACAGTCCACCCACCAGACAGTCCACCCATCACCAGACAGTCCACCCACCACCAGACAGTCCACTAACCACCCACCAATGCAAAAACCACCAGACAGTTCACCCACAAGCAGACAGCCCACTCACCAGACAGTCAATATACCATCAGACAGTCCAACCACCACCAGACAGTCCCCCACCAGACAATCCACCCCCCCAACACATAGTCCAACCAACACCAGACAGTTCACTCACCAGACAGTCCACCCACCACAAGACAGTTCACCAACCACCAGACAGTCCACCCACCACCAGACAGTCTACCCATCACCAGACAGTCCACCCAATACCAGACAGTCCGCCCACCTCAAGACAGAACACCTACCACCAGACAGTCCACTCACCGCCAGACAGTCCACCTAATACCAGACAGTCCGCCCACCGCCAGACAGTCCACCGACAAGACAGACAGTCCACCCATCACCAGACATTCCACCCACCAACCAGACAGTCCACCCACCACCAGGCAGTCCACCTACCAACAGACAGTACACCCACCACCAGACAGTACACCCACCACCAGACAGTCCACCCACCACCAGACTGTCTACCCACCATCAGACAGTCCACCTACCACCACGCAGGTCACCGACCACCAGACAGTCCACCCACCACCAGACAGTCCACCCGCCACCAGACAGCCCATACACCACCCGCCAATCCAAAAACCACCAGACAGCCACCATCAACCAGACAGCCTACTCACCAGACAGTCAATCAACCATCAGACAGTCCAACCACCACCAGACAGTCCATCCACCAGACAGTCCATCCACCAGACAGTCCACCCACCTCCAGACAGTCCCACATCAGACAGTTCACCCACCACCAGACAGTGCACCTACCACCAGACTGCCCACCCACCATCAGACAGTCCAACAAACACCAGACAGTCCACCAACCACCAGACAGTCCGACCACCAGGCAGGCAACCCACCACCACACAGTCCAACCAACACTGGACAGTCCACCCACTCGAAGACAGTCCACCCACCACCAGATAGTTCCTTGACCACCAGAGAGCCCACCCACCACCAGACAGTCCAGCAACCACCAGACAGTTCGCCGACCACCAGACAGTCCACCCACCACCAGACAATCCACCCACAGCCAGACAGTCGACCCACCAGACAGTCTACCCACCACCAGACACTCCCCCACCAGACAGCCCACCCACCACCAGATAGTCCACCCACCAGACAGTCCACCCACCCACCAGACACTCCACCCACCACCAGACAGTCCACCCACCACCAGACAGTCCACCCACTACCAGGCATTCCATCCACCACCAGACAGTCGACCCACCACAAGACAGTCCACCCACCAACAGACAGTCCAGCCAATACTAGACAGTCCGCCCACCGCCAGATAGTACACCTACCACCAGACAGTCCACTCACCACCAGACAATCCACCTAATACCAGACAGTCCTCCCACCGCCAGACAGTCCACCGACAAGACAGACAATCCACCCACCACCAGACATTCCACCCACCGCCAGACTGTCCACCCACCACCAGACAGTCTACCCACCATCAGACAGTCCACCTACCACCACGCAGTTCACCGACCACCAGACAGTCCATCTACCACCAGACCGTCCACCCACCACCAGACAGCATATCCACCAACAGACAGTCCACCAAAAAAGAGACAGTCCATCCACCACTAGAGAATTCTCCCACCACCAGACAGTCCACTGACAAACAGACAGTCCAACCACCACCAGACAGTCCACCCGCCAGCAGACAGTCCACCCACCACAAGACAGTCCACCCACCACCATACATTCCGCCCAACACCAGACAGTCAAAAACTGTTTCATCACGTGTAGTTGCTCTTTTTTGTTAAATTAGAGTAAAACGCTGTCCTTGTATTTTTGTGATATTTGGCGCTTTCGTCTTAGACTTTATTTTTTGTTTAGCCATTTTCGTTTCTTGTCAACCCACGCCATGTCATTAGTTTGACAGTGCTAGTCGGAATCATATTATCGGTACAAGTTGGGTGAACTGTATTATTCCGGTATTTCTCTTAAGCAATATCAATTACTTCTAGACATGTATTTTTAGATATTTTGATATTTTTGGGTAATTTCAAATGCTTCGACATAATTACTTTCACCATTTTTAATAGTATTTTTGCCTCATGTAAATAAACGGTATACTGTCAAGAGCATAATATCTGGCGGGATTGGTGTGGCCGTACACATCTGGCCGGAAGGGCTTCAGACCATAACAATTCGCTATGATGTCCAGCTAGCTCAGTCAGTCAAACTCTCGGACTTATGATTGTAGGGTTTTGTGTTCAATTTATACCGATGGCAATAATCCCTATTGTCTCTGAAATAATATATCTACATGTGGTAATCCCCACTTTATAAACAAAAAACGACGGATCGTAATCTGGGATTCTCGTATTGATCGGGAATCTCCTTCAAGCGGCGCGTCGGTTTGCTTGCTTCAATGTTGTTGAATAGTAGCTTTAGCAGACGAACCCAATGCAGCTGCCATCGCTTCTGCGACGAACTATGGTAGGATGTTGTTGGATGTTGATTTTATTTCTGTTTCCAAGGCCATCAGGCCCAAAGTACATCATATAAACGAACCAATGAAAACTAAATACAAAATACCAAAAAACTATGGTATTTACATATGTTCAATAATCAAATAACTTTCTGCATATTAAATATCCGGTAACGAATCATGCTTTCTATTCACAGAATACCAAACAGCTAAGTCGAGCTGTGCTGCAACCACCTCGTGATGGGTCAGGACAGGGTATTCCAGAATATTCGGTGGGCACTCATCATGGTCGCTATGGCCACCGTCACCGCAGGTAATCACAGCCAGACACCAGTCAATATTACCTCAATATCTTATGTACACAACATCGTGGCCGCCGTGACCGCAGGTAATCCACAGCCAGACAGCAGTCAATGTTACCTCAATATCTTATGTGCACAACATCTTGCCGCCGTGATCGCAGGTATTCCACCGACAGACAGCAGTCAATATTACCTCAATATCTTATGTACACAACATCGTGGCCGCCGTGACCGCAGGTAATCTACCGACAGACGACAGTCCATATTATAGCAATATATTACGCGCATATATTAAGTTCAATCCAACTGCAGGTTGATAGCACCGTGGCTTGCATGTTAACTTGACAATGTATCATAGCAATATTATATTCCGTTTAATTTAAAACCTTGGCATGGATGATGATAATTGAGATGGCCGAAGTTTTATCGTGAATGCAAAGTTATTTGTCGGAGTTGTGTTTTGAAGCATTTATCATCATTATATTGGAAATATATATCTGTGGCGAACAGTAAATTTACGAATATATAACCAATGATTTGGTTTTTTTGCAGAAGACCCGCTGTTTACATGTGACTTTGAGACTAATATGTGTGGTATGGAGCAGTGGGATAATGACGACTTTGATTGGACCAGACACAGTTATAGGACGCCAACAGATCTTATCACGGGTGAACACACGGGACCCCGTGGAGCGCACGTCGGGACCTACTACATCTACATCGAGACGTCGGAACCAAACAACAATCATGATCGCGCTTAGTAAGTAAATATGCGCCTTGCTAACTCGCGTGTACGAATCCATGTTAAATTATATAAGTGGGCTGCGTTATTGATAACATCCTCGGTTAGAAAGTATTGCTAATAGAGCAGTCAATGTTGCAAAATTATCTTAATGACGCTGATAGCATTCGAGATTAAAATAATTATCTTTATTAAGGTTTACTCTTGTTTGTGTCCTTAGTCGATTTCGTTGTTTTTTGGTAAAATTTACTTCCCGTAATAGAGCAGTCAATGTTGCAAAATTATCTTAATGACGCTGATAGCATTCGAGATTAAAATAATTATCTTTATTAAGGTTTACTCTTGTTTGTGTCCTTAGTCGATTTCGTTGTTTTTTGGTAAAATTTACTTCCCGTAATGTATTCCTTATTTGGCTCCTTGATCAGAATATGTAGCTTGGCCTGCGTTCCAAGTGTTAAGTTTGGCAACTTTCGCAGTCCCTCTTAATTATCCTTCTAATATCTCTTCACAATCCTTTACGTTTCTAAGCCACTAATCTTCCTTGGATTGTAAAAGATGTAGCGCTCGGTAAGTCCAAACATACCGAGTGTTATAACCCGTTACATACCGGGTGTTGCATAGCGGGTGTTATCAAATCCCCACATAATCCATAATTTCATAGATTCACTATTGCCCACAGCGGTTGTTATATAATGCAGGTGTTTACTCGAGCCTTTGTAATTATCTGGTGCGTGCTGATTCGCCAGATGTTAGTCAATGTTATGTTACTGCCATCATCATTTAAATGGTTGGCCGTTCAGGTTCATTGCCCGAAGAGGCAGCATCCGTTAAGCTCCAGGGTTCGATCAGAAATTGTTTAATGTGCGAACATATATTTGTCTTTTTAATTAATTGTATGAGGGACAGACAGAAGTAACGTTATGTATAAACATAGATTTGTCCATTTAATTAATTGTATGATAAACATGCTGCGGCCCCGGCTGTTATCAGGAGTTCCTGCCAGTGACCACGTGATATGCGGCCTATCCTGATTGGTTCGTAACCGCGGGCTAAAATTTCCTAAAAATAATAGTATTATATTTTTTAGTGCTATTTTTATCGTACTACGGGGACTGAACTAAGTTCATAGCACTGTTCTATATCAGACATAAGATGTGTGCTGATATCGTACTTAAACTGTTAGTATCAAGTCTTGTTTTAAATTGTTACCTACAGCATATCGACTCCAGCCATTCAGCACAGTGGCGACATTTGTGTGAGATTCTACTACAACATGTACGGACGTGACATCGGGCGACTCGTGGTGTTCTCCGAGCAACAAGGTGAAAGTAATGCGGTCTGGAGTGAGGAAGGAGACAAGGGCGCCCCTTGGTTTGATGGCAATGTTACCATGAAGGAGTTCACAGAAAACGACAAGGTTATTTTCTGTATATTTCGTCTATACTTTCTTTACTAATGTTTAGTGTTCTATATGTATCTATACTCAGTTTAAGTTTGGTACCACTTATAGATGGTACTTTTAAATCGCGCCTTACATGGTTTATAGCTGAACAAACAGTGTGTCTTCAATACCTTTAAACATGTAGGTCATCCATGTATTACGATTTCATTTCTCTGCATCTCTATGAAATCTCGGGGAACATCAAGCAAAGTTTCAGAACAAAGAGAAAACTAGGTTAGCGCCTCCCACCACTAAACCAATTTTTAATTGCCCAATCCACGACTGGTTGTGAAAACATTGATTTGCGGTGAGTCGCCAAGGGTTGTTGTACCAGACGTGAACCAATTCGCATATCAACATGTGTTGTCTCGTCAGCCTTTTTATCTCTCCTACCAACTTTAGGACTTATATGACATGAGATATCCGATTTTAATCACACTATCGTCGTTCAGAGAGAGTAAGCTGGTCAAACACATTAAGCAAGAGGAATTGGTATCCTGCCATATTAGTATAGTATATATAGACTATATCAGTATATGCGTTAACTCCCATTTACTTTCCTGCCCCTTGAGCCTCTAGAAGTATGATGAACATTTTATAGAACTTGATATTCGATATTCGTTTACTATGCTTTAATTCCATCAGCATTGGATACACATGACTGAATATGTCATGTGTATACCTGCCACTGAATAGTAATGGAGACTATGCGGAAAAATCTACATCCAGTATATCAAACATCACAGATACTACAGCTCGTTGAATTAATGTCTCTGCAGGTGGTGTTCTTGGGTCAGGCAGGAAACACATTCTTGGGAGACATCGCCATAGATTACGTGAGAATACACGCTGGTGAATGCAGTGGTAAGTCATGGCACTACTCGGGTATTATTATAGACATCAACAAGAAGCGCACCTTTACCATATATGTCGTCTGCATTATTTGTTGGGGGTTTCGTTTGCAAGATACGTATTATGTTTCATTACATTGTATGTCAGTCGTTTGTTAGTAACAGCGCACGTATTCTGTGAACTAGCCTCGGGAGAACGAATCTATGAACACTTACATATACAGGCCACTAGAGAGGATGACATTGTGGTTTCCTCAAATGATTCACCAGTTGTTGTTTTTCAAATGAATGAGACTATGACATAACACGAATTTAATTAATAACTATATTATGGTTGACATAAAAAAAAATGCAACCATTGCTTTGCTTTCAATCATCTTGACCTTTGTAATGACTTTGCTTACCGTTTCCAGCTTGCCAGATAAACAATGGCGGCTGTGACACGTTGTGTGTGAAACTGGAGGAGCATCCCTATTTGAAGTGTGAATGTCACCATGGTTACCGCATCGAAAGTGATCTCTTCAAGTGCGTAGGTGAGGCTCAATTACGTAATTTGCTTGTTTTGGAACCGATAAAAGAGTGCTTTGGACAACAGCAAGCCAAGACCAGCGATGAATGACCAGAAGGACATATTTTTTATGAATCTAATAAACGGAATAATCATCGATTGAACGCTAACCACTGCCCCAGTCATAGAGGTAACCCATTACAGCTGATGATCACGTCACGGTAGCGGTCCGATATTTTGCACCTCGCCAACCCGCTGTTGCAGCCCAGTCATTAGTTTAATGTTCCTGAGTTTAGATAGTTAGTCAGTCAACACTCCAGAACTCGTTACCCAGTGTGGTCAATGACGAAGGCATTAAACATGTAAAACAGTTAAACACAGTTAAACACGGATGCAAAATTCATTATTTGATCTTTTCTCTTCCCCAGTCTGTTTACAAAACCACATATGCACGTTTCACAGACGCCATAGAACTAGAAACCTCTCCATATCTGTTGGCCTGTATTTACATGTTTTTTTTACTTATTCACATGCACGCCATCACCAGCTCCAGTGACGTAGTGACCCACGTACTCTCCTTCATCCTGATTGGTTGATAAGAGACCAGGGAGAATAAATGTCTGCGCCCACCTTAAGTACACTTATCGGCGTCAATCGGAGTCTTTATACATATTTCTTTTCTGTGCGAATTCGATACAATATTTTTTTTCTTTTTGGAAAACTCTTTAGACTATATGTTGTCATTGTCACTGCCCTATAACAAGATATAAGGTATCTAACTTGAAAAAAAAGCGCAGACAATAACTAGGCGGCAAAAAATATCATATATTGGGGGGGGGGACTTTTTGGCGAAACAGTTTCCTTTTGTGAATTGCACTAGATTATGAGTTGCCCGCAATTACAAGTATGAAACCGAACTCGAACACGGGTTGAGATCAAGATATATCGAACACTGTTAGACACCGTGCTCCTTACGCACTCTAAGGACAAATTACTTTGACCAAGATATGTTGTCGTGGAAGACGTCTGCTTATCTCATCGTGCATTAAAAGTGGTGTGACGTCACGCCTTTGTCTTTAGTGTTTATTATCTAGAAAATGCATGGGAAAACAGACCTAGCCGTGTTTATTAACGTAAATTTGCGTTATTTAAATAAAGAACGACCAAACAGTGCATTATTTCAATAATAAACGGAATTTTTTTGCATTATCTTGATAATGAACAGTTGTATTGTTAATTATTATTATTATTATTATTGCTAATATTGACCCCGCTGTCAAGGTGTAATTAATCATTTAACAGATTTCGATGGCATATCTGCCGCCAAAAAACGGGGGACCGTATGACATCGATCATGACATTCCTAATGAAGGTGCCACATGTGTGTTTAATGGTGACATAAATGGATGATCCATGTTTAAGTGAAAGCGTAGATTCCCTAATACTGCTTTTCAGGGGTAGTTGTTTTTTAGAGAAGGTAGACGGGACGCTTTGTGTGGGGATTTAGAGAATTTCCAAAATATCTCGGTGTCTGTATGAATTGAAGGTGTAATGTTTTTGTCCAACGCACATTTGGGACCAAATTAACTTTGGGAAAATCATGAGTTTTTCTCAACGCATCAGCGCCAACAAAACTGTTTTTTAGTGACCATTTACTGCAATATTGGCAATATCTTCCGACCGTTAAGGAACAGAAACTAGTTTATCTAGTTTATAGACCAGATGAGCGAGACAAAATAGGTACATTTTTCATTGAGGTTAGATTCTACCTTAATTCTTACAGCAGAGTAACTGCCCCTCGCACACACCGCGCGTATAAACTTATCAAAAATAGGCCACTGCTCAAATCGAAAGGCGTTTTACCTGAAACGGACGCAAATCCGAAACCCTTTTCGAAACCGGTTGCAACGGTTGCCCTCTGGGTAGCTTCACGGCTTCGAGCAAACCGGTTTGGGATCTTCTTTTGTAGAACAGTCAGTTTGGTAAACCGGTCTTGGTTTCATATTAATCGACTAATCGAGGTTTCTGTAAAGTGGTTAATGCGGGATCTGGATTGAAATCTATGACATATTCTAAGATCAAATATCTGGTCATCTTAATAAACGTAGACATAAACACAAGTGGTGAAAAATCAGTTTTTCCTTGACATCCTGCAAATCTCAATAACAAATGAGATTCTTAGATATAAGAACCTGCACATGGTGATTCCCATGTTGTTGATATATGAAGTGCAGTATCACACATTCTACCATTGCCTCCCTGGCCCCTCGCTTTCACCGCTTTTGAAATTCTTTGCCGTTTTGTTTTATAAAAGCAGGAAGGTTTGAAGTCTTTCTGATATATTAACGATGATAAAACTTGAAGTCTTTCTGATATATTAACGATGATAAACCTTGAAGTATTTTGACTATTGTGAATTATATTGTTGCAACAAAAACAAAGAACAAAACCCGACCATGAAATGATTGTTCAGTTACTGTTGGAAGCTGATCAATTTTTAAAGCGGGCTGCTGGGTGACCTTTTATATAACATAATTTGATTTAAGATCCGGAGTTTCCACCACAAATGCGTCGACCTTTCTTCAAAATTCGCTCAGGTTTTTAGTGTAACCAGAACATTCTTAATCGTTAATACCATGTTATAGCGAAATCACTGTTTAATCGTTTCCTGGTGACTTACAGATATCGACGAATGCCGGGAAGGTAACGATGGCTGCAGTAATATGTGCCGGAATACCCCGGGAAGCTATCAATGCCAGTGTCCCAATGGCTACTCGCTGGCGCCCAACAACAGAACGTGCGAGGGTAAGTCCCGTGTTCACAAATATAGACGATCAAACAGACGATCCCCCAGGCTGAGAATGTGCGATTGCCTTTCAAGGTATATAAATGTCCGCTGTCGTCAAATCTATGATCAAATGAATGGACGTTCCACGTTGGGGGTGGGTCCGCATGTACACAGGAACATCATCGGTATACCGATCAACGTGCTGTTATTAGAGAGTTATTGCACTATATTTCCGCGCCGCATCCCGATCCCTTATCGCCGACACGTTTACGTTTTGGTTTTTCACTCTCGTGCGGCGCACAAACGAGTTATTGCAGTCGGTTTTCTGTCGACAACCGTAAAGCGACGGCCGGCGTTCTTCACAATTTTCGTAGGCGATCGCAATAGAAACAGAATTGAATACAGCTAGAAAACAGTTTTGTTTAAAAGTGTTAATATCTGTTTTAGTATTACGTATATTTATATTTCTTCTTTTGCTATCTTACCTTTAGTCAAACAAAAACATAGACTAAAGCAGAGTAGTCTCTTCAAGACTGATTCTGCGATTGATTAGGAGAGATGACGAAATAACCATTTCCTGAAAAACGCCTTCTGAAAATGGTTATTTCATTAATTTTTGATCATTTACATTTATGAACAGTTTTTCGCATGCAACAAATTCCTAAACAAACTGACTTATAGTTGAAACCTCTAATTGAAACAACACTTATATAATACATGTGAAACCATCTACATAGTTTACATCTTCATTGAACAATTACTTTTCCTATAGGTTTTGACCACTAATCAGGATCTGGCCTGGCCAATAATATTTCTAAATGTAGTGGTGAACTACGGTTACACTTGAATAAATGAAAGTAATACATCAATGCTATTTATGTAACGTTCTGATTACGAAGTTTCCACCTTCCAAAGGCTTCTGGTATTTATTTAGGATTTGGATGGCTAGAGGATTGTGGGTATGTAGGGGGGGGGTGGAGGTCTAACGGTCTTGCACACGCAGTTTCTATTGGGCCATCTAAAGAGGAAGTCTAGGTATTGTTGTGTATAATCATGTTTTTTTTAAAGAAATTGCAACGCCTCTTCGTGAGGAAAATGCTCACACGAAATTTGGGTTGCTGAAATTATAAGCAAACCACCATCGTCCATTGTCTCTCTTTCTATATATAGTACAGTCAGTCTTAGCCGCAGATATAAAATTTATTATTTAGGCGATTTACACGTAGTCCCGCAAACAGATCCCGCAAATCTATATATCTGTATAGGTCACGAAACATCCAAAGTTCTGATGACGTAATTGCTCATCGGGTTACGTTTAGGGATACGTTCCATCGAAAACGTAGTGCAGTGACTCTTTATTACGGGCCAGGGGCCGTATTCATAATCGCCTCTTAGGATACGGCAATATGCTTGGCGCTAAGAGGAACATTTGCCGAGCGATTAGCGGGTTGAAAATACATACCAGATACATCTTGTTAAAAAAAGTGTTTTCATGCTACTTTTCCCAAAAAGTCAGGTTGAAGTCTCCCTCTCCCCCACCCCGCTATTACACCTTAAAAACATGGCGGCATATAGGAGTTTCGGGTATTTTCACTATTTTTTATTGTAAAAAAACAAGACAAGGTATAACATCCTGATTTTTGCGCAAGGAGAACGGTAATACAATACAATTATATTGATAGGTTTTTAGGATAGATTTCTTTGTAATATGAGCTTGTAACCTCCTATCCGAATTACATTGTATTATTATCGAGATTTAGAAGAGAAGTCGAAAAACGGTCACATATCAATTGCATTCGCTAGGTGGCCCCATGGTGATCTCGCGTACTACTCTAAGTAGTTCTTAGATTATATTGTTTCGAAGGAGACAACGAAGTAAAAAATAACAAAATATTGAATCATAGCCTTAGCGTCTAGTGTGCTGATCATTTCCCAATTCCAGGTTGCCTAATCAATGTTTCACTTTAGCATCTTCTGGTGATATGTGATATGGGATCTAGCCACAAACGCATCAGTCTGTGAACTCTTTGAAACGTGAGATTTTTTTCTGATTTATTTTTTCAGAATTTTAGAAAGATTACCTGTTTTATTAAGTAGTTGTTTTAATGCTCTTCCGGTAACACTCACAGAAATCGACGAATGCCTGGAAGGTAACGGTGGCTGCAGTGACCAGTGCCTTAACACTGTCGGTAGCTATCACTGTCAGTGTCCCATTGGATACTCGCTGGCGGCAGACAACAGGACATGCGCAGGTAAATGTCGAACATGCGAAGGATTAGACAACATTTGCGGGACTTCATATGGTCGAACTTTGTATTAAGACGTAAGACAAAGTTGATCCCGTCTGTTGTAATGCTTGACGAAGCAGCAAACTTATGCCTTGTAAAGCATATGTCGCAATTGCTAACGAAAGAGCTATATTCCGAGAAACAGTGCCACTTTCGGTGGACAATAAGACAATGATTGTCATTGGCTCCTTGCAAAATTAGTAAGTACATTTGTATCTCAATATTGTAAACTATATTTGACTCATACGTGTTCTCCAGAAAGCCATGTAACATCAGATACATGTGCATTACCTTCGACCTTTGTTATTTTAGTATTCTTAAATAGTTACGTGTCTAATCTGCAGAAATTGTAGTCGTGCAATTAGTTGAATCATATTAAGAATATTAAGATTTATCTTGGCATCAAACAGTCAACATAAAAGACAGGGTAACGACGTAACTAATCTCTCATTTCTCTATGCAACGGAAACGTTACAACGTGGAAGACAACGCCTTGCGAGCGATAACTTTGTATATATATCTCTTGATGGGTAAGGTGTACATCCAGAATGCTACACGACTATTTACGGCCGGGACCTACCTGTCACAAAACACACATAAAAAACAGCTGCACGGTAGTGTATTACGGGCAATATGACTTAACTTATTTAATCGCCCTGCCATTTTTACACATTTGCTAAACACTGTGCAAACAAGTCGCATGAATATGATATGAGCAAAGACACAAACCGACCAGACACTATTGCACTAGGTGTAAGTTAGTGTCCATGGAACACGATAATGATGGAGTGCCTTCTGGCTTCCAACCTGCTTTATAGTCCACTTCATCGAAGCCCGTCACTATCGGTAGCTATCACTGTCAGTGTCCAACTAGATACTCGCTGGCGGCAGACAACAGGAAATGCGAAGGTGAATATCAATCATGCGGAGGATTAGACAACAGTTGCGCGACTATATCTGGTCGAACATTGCATTAAGACGTAAGAAAAACCTGATCCCGTCTGATGTAATGCTTGACGGAATAACAAACTTCTCCTTTTAATGTATATATCGCAATTACAAATGAAAGAACTATGTCCCGAGAAATAATGCCACTGTTCGGTGACAATGTTTTCAATGAATCCTTGCAAAATTAGGAAGTAAATTAGTATCTCAATATTGTAAACTATATTTGATTCCTACGTGTTGTCCAAAAAGTCATGCGACATCAAGTACATGTCAATTACCTTCGGTATTACGTGGTGCACATTGGTTATATTTGTATACTTAAATATATCAATGTTTCATCTGCAGAAATTGTAGTCGTGAAATCAGTGAATCATATTAAGAATATTAATATTGATGCTTTGCGTCGAACTGTCAACAGCAAAGGCAGCCTAGCAATGTAACTAATCGCTCCTTCCTCTGTGCAACACCTCCCAAACGTTACAACGTGGAAGACAACGATTCGCGAGTGATAACTCTGTGCATATCTCTGTGCAAACATGTCGTAACTTCCATGTGGCTTGATGGGTAAGGTATTCATCCAGAATGCGGAGGGCCGCCGTATTGACTCTAGTACCAAAATCTATTCATTGGAATATATTTTTACGGGGGTGACTTACTTTACCCTATAACCACACAAGAAGCAACGTATTTTTACATAAACGAAATGAAAGGAAGGCGAGGCAGTTGAGACCTGCACTCCTAATTGTGACCTACAATACCCATATTTCCAGTTTGCGGGATAGAGAGTTATTTAAACTGCCAAATACAACAAACAAAGAAAATGTTTACAATAAATCTTTACATTCAGAACCTTCTTTTTCTGTTTTCCGACTGTCGATTGACGCAGTGTATTTGCATGGCAAGCCGGATGGCCGGGTCTCAGGTTTGACAGACCTTTTCATACATGGTCCGATATTCGCAATGTAATCGATTGTTGACGCGTTTCATCCTGATCTTATGAATAAATTATGTATGTGGGAGGGGAAGGGGATGGGGGGGGGGGGTTAATTGACTTTTTCTTCCACCACGACGACCAATATTGTATATTTCATCTCTGTCAATGTAAAAGTTAATCGGTACAGATGGTACTCAGCAAGATCCAAGGGGGAAGGGGTGTGGGCGGGGGTTAGGGGGTTTAAGGACTTAGGAAAGGGGACATACTCTAATTTAGGGGAGGCGAGACTGAGATAGTAGGAAAGGACGACACGCCAAGTTGGGGCGGTACCCCAAGTTAGGGGAGGGGAGACATTCAAAATTCAGCCGATACCGAAAGATAGGGGAGGGAAGTCACTTCAAATTGGGGCTCTGCCCCAAGCTAGGAGAGGGGAGGCACCTCAAGTTAGGGGAGAGGACACACCCTAAGTAATGGAAAGGGAGATACCTTAAGTTAGAAGAGGGAAGACACCAAGAGTTGGGGTGGTAGCCTAAGTTAGGGGGTAGGTGGACATTCAATACTCGGGTGGTACACCAAGATAGCGGAGGGGAGACATCCCAATTTAGGGAAGGGGAGACCAATTTAGGGGTGGTGCCCTAAGTGAACACCCAACCCTCGTTTTCAAATTCTTAGATCCGCCACCACTACGTTCTGGAGGGGTGGCGCGCAAGTTCTGGCAAGTTTTAGTACCCCAAGTTCGGGTAGTACCCCAAGTTTGGGGAGGGGAGAGACCCAAGATAAGGGTGGTACCACAAGTTTGGGGAGGAGAGAGACCCCAAATTATGAATAGGAAGACATGGGTTTTGACAGGAGAGGCACCCCAAGTTAGGGGAGGGGAGACATCCCAACTTAGGGAAGGGGAGGCACCTCAGATTAGGGGAGGGGAGACATCATGCGTTAGGAAAAGGGAAGCAACGCAATTGGGGTTGTATTCCCAAAACAAGGGAGGGGAGACACCCCAAGTATAGGTGGTGCTTCAAGTTTGGTTGAGAGGAGATACCGCAAATTAGGGGAGGGGAGACATCCCTAATTAGGAGAGGGAAGACATCCCACGTTTTTAACGTGTACCACAAGTGTAGAGAGGGGAAGGCAAGTTATGGGGGGGGGGGAATTAGGGGAGGGGAGACATCCAATTTTGGGGAGGGAAGACACCCAATATTTGGAAGGCATCAAGTTTGGCGAGAGGCCTTAAGTTATGGGAAGGGAGACGCTCCAAGTTGGACCACCCGGACTTGGGGTGGTACCGCAAGTTAGAGTGGTAGCCCAAGTTAGGAGAGGGTAGACACCCTAAATTAGAAGAGAGGAGACGCCCCAAGTTAGGGTAAGGGTGACACTCAGGTTGGGGTGGTATCCTAAATTACGTGAACGTAGACAAAATAAGTTATGGAAGGGGGCACACCATGTTGGGCGGGGGCGGGGGCGGGGGTGGGGGAAGGGGGGTAGTGGGGAGGGGTGAAAGAGGGCATCGTTCTCCCGGTTGACAAAGAATAAATTTCTCGATTCCCAGGTCACGATGAATTAAAACGAGCACTCCCCGCATACAAAGTAAAGGGCGGATGCATGTTATAGATTGGCGATATTAAAATTTCCATTTCGCGATTCGCTTTCTACCTTATTAACGAAGAATTATTTTCATCATTCTTAGTTCAAGGTAAAATAAAAAGCCCATTCCCGAGGAACATAGTTACCTCCGCTCCCTCCCCCCGATGTTGGGGGTGAGGCGCACCTCATTTGCCTATAGATAACGTTTCCCTTATTAAAAGTGAAACGTTGCAGATAGAGCCTCCCCATTTTTCACCCTGCCTATCTAGACCGGCACGGTAGTATATCTGCCCGATTATATAGCTCGTATAGTCGATTAAATTGTGGAAATTTATAGAATTAATTTATTTAAAAGGAACAGTCACACTTGAGACCCATCCGGCGCGCTGTGCAAATGCACGGTGTCGATAGACAGCCGCAAAACCTGAGGAGGGGTCCCCCATAAAGAAATGTGTAGAAATTCTAATATTAAAGATATTGTAGGGGCAGGCTACGAAAGTCTAAATTTGTAGTAGGGGACTCAATTACAAAGCTTATCTGTCACTTCGTGTAAGGTCAAATACGTAATCCATGCTGGTGTGTCTGGGGTAGGGTAATCTACGCCCGCAAAAAAATATGTTCCAATGAAACGATTTTGGAAATGATATTACCAGATACATCAGGAATAAGAAAAAACAGGTTTGATTACTATTGCAATTTGTTTCGGGTTGACCCCTGATTCTGCAAAGGCTGCCCGGACTATTATAGACATCAACTAGAAACGCATCCTTATCATATACGACGTCTCTATTATTTGCTGCAGTTTCATTTGCGACATACTTATTATTTGTCGTTGCGTTGTATGTTAGTTGTTTGATAGTAACAGCGAACGTGTGATGTGAACTAGTCTGGGTGACCACATCTATTTGCATATACAGGGACTACAGAAGATGACATTGACTTTATCAAATAATTCAACAGTAATTTGTTTTCAAATGAATGAGAATACGACATAACTAATTTAATTAATAACTATTTTATGGTTGTCATCGATCTAAATGCGTCCATTACTTTGCTTTCAATCACCTTGACCTTTTTAAAGACTTAAAGACTGCAGCCCAGTTATTAGTTTAATGTTCTTACATGTAGATGGTTAGTCAGTCAACACCCCAGAACTCGTTACCCAGTGTGATCAATGACGAAGGCATTCAACATGTAAAACAATTAAACACCGTTAAACACGGATGCAAAATGCATTATTTGATCTTTTCTCTTCCACATCTGTTTACAAAACCACATATGCACGTTCCACAGACACCATGGAACTAGACACCTCTACATATCTGTTGGCCTGCATTTACATTTACGTTTTTTTTACAAATTTATATGCACGCCATCAAATGCTCCCTTGACGTAGTGATCCGCGTAGTGTCTTCCATCCTGATTGGTTGAATGTTGATCAACCAATGTTTATTTATTGAAATATTGCATATGAGTGCTATTCTGAAATTAGACTACTATCTGGTGTCGCATTATTGACATTGAAATGTGTTGCTGAATATATGCGTAGGTTTTCGAGAGGGCATTCAAACCAATGAAAAGGACATTCTTCTATGGTTCCGCCTTGGTTGAAGTTTGTTGATCATGCCATCATGTCATTTTTCTTTATCTTAAAACTTAGCTACGATAAAACGCACAAAATGATCGTCTGATATAACGGAGCGAATAGAACAATAATACGAAAATTGTGCTGACGCTTCAGCAATGTTTTAAGGCGACTTATATATATAATACGACAACATATGTAATTTAATTAACGCTCACTGTCCTATGTTTACCTTTTTTATGGTTACGCTTTATAGCTGACCACACCGACAACAGCCAGGATCACTTACATGTTATCGTCGCTGTCACGTTGGTTGTCCTGGCTGTAATCGCCTTTGCTGTTGGTGTCGTCGTGTATCTAAAGAGACGGAAGAAGGTCTCACAGGCACAGGAACACGCCGTACCCACTGCAAGCCCCGTCACTGGGCCAGCCGACGTGGCGACGTATGAGGACGTTGGTGGTCCACCGCCGGCAACAGTGAACACTTCTGCGATCCAGAGGTCACCGCTACGATTGCATGGTGCGGTTCCTGCTCCACAAGAATACATGAATCTTGACCTCTGCGAGCGGCGGTCGACTGCCTCATATGTCAATGTACCGACCAAGGTTTACTACGAGAACCACGCGGCCTTACTCACCCGACCTGCCGGTGACGTCACTGAACCAGCTGACGGGGCGGCGTATGATGACGTCAGAGGTCCGGCCCAGGTAACGGCGCGAGACGCTCAGATCCAGATGTCACCCCCACGGTCGGATCCCGCAGATCCTAATCCAGGTGGATACGAACATCTCGAGCCCTACGAGCCTCCTGTCGGGGGGCCCTATGACGTCATCATGTAACCGTCCGACGACGTTCAGACGCCGAACGCCTCACCACAATGGGAACGGATTAAGGCTGTTCTGTTTCTAGGGACCAAGCCCGAGAAGAGTACTATGATCAAGTGCAGATTAAAATGAAGCAGCGCGTGGTAAAATATACAGAGGATTTATGCTATTTAACCTGTTGTTTTATAAGAATCAGAAAAAAATATGTTTTTAGACCTATATGAATAATGTCAATTTTCTCAACGATAAAATGGAAATAATGCTCATCAAAACAGATTATGGACTAAAGTTTCTAAAGTTGTCATTCATGTATTATATTGTATATCCATATAAGAATATAATGAGTGTATTAAGAAATAAGTCATATACCGTATCAGCCCGCGCTGAGCTGCATAGCATGTAAAAGGCGAATACTGACGTAGAGCTGCATAATTTTCAACAGTTTATCAGGTTAACAGGGTGTTTTTGAACAACAAAAAACAACTTAGTACAGATAAATATCTTGACTCTCAAATAATAACATTTTAAGAACGAGATGGAGGCATAAAAACCGGGAAAACATCGGATATAAATGCAATCGGCGAATGCAAAGACTGTCATTACGCTGTGCGTAGCAAGAAACTAGACATAAACGTATTCCCAATTTGCTGATGTTCTTGAGTGCGAAAAAATGATCGTTCTGGCGTCTATTTTGTCTAGATATGTTAAAATCTTATTGACGAATATATATTGTACAGAATACATAACTTGGTACCCGATGTGTGCCGATTATAACTTGTTATAAAGCGATGATGTGGACTGTCACTGCCACTGTCTTGTCAATGCAAATCTGAGTGCACTGGAGTGACCCGAGCCTATTTGCGTAGCAACCAGGAATGTCGAACGGGAAGCCTAAGAGATAGGGCTGTTAAACTGTTCTTAATCTAGTGAAATATAAGTTGTGCTTCCATTATATAATGTACCACTTACAGGAAAGTGTATAGAGACATGTTGTTTGTTTGTTCTGTAAGTAACAATGCCATAAAACCAATCTATCCCTGGTAAAAGAAACGTGGAAGCTGGGCACCTGAACTCGATTTCCATAGGCATGCATGGTCTTCTAACCCATAACGCGCAGTGTCTATATTTAACGATATATGTCGCCTTGGGGTATGTAGTATTTAATTAATTACTCATGTTGATCCTCACATACAATATATTATAGCGTAATATATATATGATATCAATGTATGGCTTAGTGTGACAATATTTGTAACAGGTCACATACATCAAGGTCCCAATAAACTATCCATATAGTTTGTATATTTGCACGACGTTTTACTCCCATTTCTCTCTCAATAATGGTGACTGCATTGCAGGCATGGGGTGATTACATTGTAAATGTAATCGAATACGATTACGATTACTTGGGAATTTCATGATTACGATTACGATTACGATTACAGGAAATATGAAAGTAATCGATTACGATTACGATTACATTCGATGTAATCATGATTACAATCGTGATTACATGGACTGTTTTTCGACGTACCACGTACACTGCGCGTTATGGGTTAGAAGACCATGCATGCCTATGGAACTCGAGTTCAGGTGCCCAGCTTCCACGTTTCTTTTACCAGGGATAGATTGGTTTTATGGCATTGTTACTCACAGAACAAACAAACAACATGTCTCTATACACTTTCCTGTATGTGATACAAGCGACATGGAAAGTATGACGATCAATTGGAGATCAAACAGCCCGATTGAACATAGCAAAGTAATCATCAAAAGTAATCATGATTACGATTACATTAGCAATGTAATCGATTACGATTACATTGCCGTAAAAACCAATGTAATCGATTACGATTACGATTACTTGAAAAATGTAATCGATTACAATCGATTAGGATTACTGATTATGATTACCCCATGTCTGCTGCATTGTTAATCATTCAATGTCTATTGCAACAGTGTATGACTTACCTTTGTAAACAAATTATTTCCGTATTGATGTATATGTTTTGCTACCACTATTGAAAATTCACATTGTCCACATCGTTGCACATACCACTGCATGAATGTACTGCCACGCCGTATTGTAATATGCGATTTGTTTAGTTTAATTTGAGCTGGAATTAAATGATGTGATGTCGCCCCTGTGGGCTTTAGTTCTTCTTCGGATTGCATAGCAAGTGACGAATTTTGCTCACGTACGCTGTTCATGTCAGAAAATATGGTACTCAGAGAGCGTACGAGAGAGAAACTTGAATAAGGGTGCGGGGAGTAAGGTATAGTCACCGTGCAGTTTCCATGCAGTGGCGGTCTTCATCGGTAATGGAAAGCGGGGAGGGGGTTAGGGATATCTGGTAATGAGTCTTATACATCCTGATCCAGCCCTCGCTAGGGCTCCATTATATCTCTGTTGTCGCCTACTTCGTCAATGCATTTTCACACTCGCCCGCCAGGGCGGCGCTGCGCAAATTGATAGGACAAAATGCGCCGCGCATTTCTACAAATTAGTGCTGAGGACCCATCCCAAGCCTAATAACACACCGTACAAGGTGACGAAAAGAAATAATTTAGCCCGAATGATAACTTTTTTGAAAGGGTATTCACATGTTACGATAAAATGACACCCAGAACCAGTGACACCACTCTGCTTCCTATCTCTAGGGAATAGTCGCAACCTTTGCAAACCGGATATGTTACGATAGTCCGCAAAAGTCTACCATCGGTATGCGCTTCTACATTTATACATTTACTCACACACGCCTGTCGTCGCTAGTACCGCACTTTTTTATTTCACCAAGTATCTCACCGTACACCGATGCGGCCCGCTATGAGTTGCAGTCACGGGGTTAGTGAGCGAGGTTTTATCACGCGACCAACCCATGCATGTCGTACGTCGCAAACTGTATCGGCAGTGGAGGGCGGAGAACAGTCTGGTAATTAACCACGCAGCCTTACCATGCAGCAGGTACCGGACCAGTGGGGGTCTACATTGACATAGTAGAATTGGGGTAAAATAATAAATAATTTGAAGCACATATTTAATACGAAGACAATTTTTGCCATGGCAGACGTTTCACGGAGACGGAGATTCGGGGTGTTAAACACTGTTTTTAAACAAATCTGACAGTTCAGTCAATGTCTTTCTAGTTAGTTCTCACCAGCTAATATAAAAGTAATAATAATATATAAGCGGGCGTTAAGGCGATTTCATAACTAGCATTACGAGTTGAAATTAAGTTCAAGTTTACCCGACATATATGATCAGCGTAAACGTATCTCTTTGGCCTCCTTGGTTGCAGCATTTTAAGTAACATATCTACAGTCTACAGGCCTAACGACTGGCTCAATGTCCGTAAGCATTATAAATCGCCGGGTACACCGTCAATTGCAACCTGTATCGTGAATTGTAACTACGCTGTCGGCATACATCGCTTAAAGATACCTTCTGAACTAAAATATGCACTTTATAGGGACTATTCTGAACTCGTTCTCCGATGGCGCCGCCAAACGGTGAGCGCGTAGTGTGGCATAGTGCGGCCGTCAACAGACATCAACTTCAAATTTGTTCTGCCATCAATTGCGCGAATTTGCGAAAACAATGTCCATGAATGTCGTTCTACAGATTCCCCAAGGAAAAAGAAGGATAAAATCTGCTTCTTGCATTCATTTTACCAGTCATGGATATAGTCATGGGGATAGGGGTCCCCCACAGCCATAGGCGTAGGAAGATTGGGGGGGGGGGTGAGCACAACCAATACGTACCAGGGGCATGAGGGGGGGGGGGTACAAACATAAAGAATGTGTCTAAGAGCCTTAGACCTAGTGACCGTGGTGCACAGTCTAGAATAAATTAGCGGATATGAAACAATAAACAAAATCAAATTGCCGAGTCGAGATTCGAGGTTACTTGCTTCATCGGCTTTTTTACAATCCCAAAATTGAGCAGCATGGGATTTAACGCTTCTCTATTCGCTTTACTTCGTGTGTTTTTCGCGCAAAACACGACGTTGCACGCGAGTTGCTCAGCAAGGTGCTTCTATATAGGACCTGATATGACGCGCCCATACAAAGCTGTGCACGGAGAAGCCGACTTTAACAGTGTATGTTCAGATTCCCAAGGGAGGGTTGTAACCCCCGTAACCCGCCCGCCCCCCCCCCCCCACCCCCCTCCAGATCCGCCTCTGCGGTTCTAGCAGGAAAATTATTATGTGTTAGTTTGGTAAGCAGAATATGAATTATTGGGGGGGGGGGGCACAAAGATACCCGTGCACCCCAATATTATGTTAGGCGAGGGGGGGGGGGCGTGCCCCAGGATGCCCCCCTCCCGGTTCCTCCGCCTATGACAGCATATTCAAAACACAGTGGGATCGTTGCCAAGCATTACTTAACAATTACAACTCAACAAAGTTACTGCTAAAGCCTAACGTACAATCAGGTGTCCTGATCAGCTGATCGATGTCCTTGGGTTTGAATCAAAAAAAGAGTAAGCTAACTGAGGCCCCGGGACTCAGGCCACTAATATGATTACAGATTACTAAACTTCGGGCTCTCCGTTGTTCGTTATATATAGGCTTACACTTATAGACTTGGGAGTCTGTGTTTTCAGTGGCATTGAACGATAGACGAATCTATTGTATGAAAAAAATTGCCAATAAAGCAAAGAAAACATGTGGACCGCCCAGCTTAGGGTGGTTCTAGTAATTAAAAAATATGGAGGGGTCTGCTGGACACTTGCGACTTGGTGGGGGCGGGGAGAGGGGGGGGGGGGGGGTGTCTGCGGGTGAACTGCGATCCAATTGACGAAGGAAATTTTGCATTGAAAACATGACATTCACCCTCAAAAGGGGTCGGGGGTCCTGGCCCCGCGGGTACAAGATAAATTATCAGCAAGTTAGGAAAACCAAAACGTTGACTGCCAGTGAATAACGTTTTCGAAATATATAACGCCTTGGTGGCAACAAAAGCTAGGCCTAATCCTTGCCGCATCAACACTACAAAAATTAAATATAGTTCTTTTTAATGTAAAATATACCTATAGCAAAGGACACAACCAGGCTTTATATCAACTCGATTAATAGCGATACATCCTATTTGTAGTTCATAGGGCGCCGCTGATCACGCAGACTGCGTTATCGTCAGCGCAGTGGCAGCCGAAACGTTACGCGCTCGCCGCATAGCGGCGCCACTACTCGCAGTATTACACATTTTGCCATGGGCGCGCCGTATGATCTATCTTGATGTACTAATATCTTTTATACTAGTTAACACGACCATCAATTCTTAATAATATTCCCTTTTGTCGGCACGAATATACAAAACATGGGAAACTATCAATAATAGGATCGCGTAATTATCGGTTATTTAGCCCTATAGGGTAGAGTGGGGCAAAACGCCTACCTTAAGCAGGATGCGCCATGTTTATTTTCCGCATGATACGAGCAAATCTAGATAACGTCAAAGACCTTCATCACGCATGGCTCTACGTCAATGATACATGAATCTCTTTGTAGATATTACCCGTAAGACGTGGAAAACGAAAAGATAAATTCTATTTGGGGGCGTTTTGCGCCCGGTGTGGCGCAAAACGCCCTGTTTTTAAAGTCATGATATAGGTGAATAATATATGTATGAGCAGCTTTAACCATTTCCATTATGTTTTCTTATGATGAACATTAATAGGCGAAGTAAAGTAGGCGAATTTTCGATCTATGTGTTAAACAAGAAATACATTTTTAATGAAAGAATTGATAATGGGGCAAAACGCCTACCAATGGGGCAAAAACGCCTACTCAATAATCTGGCAGGCGTTTTGCCCCAAAATGAAGTTGGCTTTTTACCCCATCAGACAACAGTAATGTTATTTTAGCCTAGACCGTCTTTATGCAATTATCGCCCAAATTCACAGACACATCGTTACAGTTTATAATCTTGTTATTTTGACTGACCTGGTAATCAGACCTGGTTCCTGATATGTCAGCTATGGTGAGCCAATAATTCTAGAGCAATTTTACAAAAAAGGAGGTCATAATGGGAAATTGTCAATGTTATACTTATTTTTGCATACTCGACCCCACGCTTCCAGAAGACGTTCGGATATGATCACGTGACATCAAATAATCACATATAACAGTTAACGAAGCATCAAAAGCCCAAAGCAAAGTATGTGGGAATAGGCATGAAGAATTAAGAACTAAGCATGTAGCATGAATAACTAGGAACTAAATAAATTGAGGTCATCTTTATTCGAACTGCTCGATTATCTAGATGGCGCTGTAGTTTTGTTCTTATTCCTATTCAATAGCCATATGTTCCTCTGCGTATGCGTATTCAAGGTGTCTCTGGGCCGCACGGAGCCTTTGATACAACTTGCGCGGGACCTAATACGGTGTGTACCTACAGTACAAATCCGGAAAGGACAAGGTTAATACCGACTAATTATCGCGGTCTCTTCCTCAGTTGGAACCTCAATTGAGCTTGAGGAAACCATATATATACTCGGGATAGGGTTAGGGTTAGGGCGAGACGCCATTAAGCAAGCCACGCGGTCTGATGTTGAGGTATCAGCCCTCCCTTGGCAAATCCCAATTGGATGGTCTGAACAGGTGAAGCAGGTGGACCATATTGGTCCATGCGCGACCATCTTGGGATCGAAGACGGCCTCATGTACAAAGGCAACAGAGTGATCATCCGGGGAGCCATGCCGCGATACATGCTCAAAAGAACACACTATGGACACCAGGGCATAATCAAATGTCAACTACGGCCTAAAGAATTTATCTCGTTGCGAAATATCACGAGATATTGAGCGAGAAGTAAGGACATCAGATTTGTGATACAAAGCCGGGAAAATGCCAAGGAGCCACAGGTGCCCGACGGAAATTTTCTCTGTGCCATTAGTGCCCGTGGCAACAGATACATTTGAGTTGGATGATCATCAATACGACCTGTTTGCGGACCAATAGTTGAAGATAATGTTGACAGTATTTCAAAGCTTAATTTTTAAAAACACGTTAAGTGTCACTTGGAGTTAGAACCGTATCTGCAATGTTGCATACTAAACAAACACAAGATGGCGCCAGCCAAATTAAGATATTTTAACCATAAATTACAAATAGAATATTCATATATATTATGCTGCTCTCTACATTTTCCTGATGTTGGGGCTGGGTTAGATAGAATAATATGTCAACAGTTGAACGTTGAACGTAAAGCAACGGTACATATGAATACATGCGGTGGTCTATTATAATTGTGGGCAATTGTAAGTAATGTATCCTCAGCACAGTGCACATCACTTTTTATGGCATAACCGGATATTGTAGCTTATTTAATTTTACTGCGTTAATGAGCGCGTTACATGCGTTCTTGACTCCATAGCGCTATGGCCAGAATAACCGATTTCAGAAAATTTTAATATTATCTTAACAGGACACAAGTTCCCAATGTGGAATGCAATGTATATATATTCATGGTCAGAGCGTTGATGTAGATCCCTGTTTTGCAATATAAACCCACTACGAAGAACATATTCGTTCTAATCGCCTTGAGTACAATTTAGTTATGCCAGGATTCTCGGCTGTCGTCATCCAGTTGTTTTCGTGCGGCTTCGAGACCGATTTCTGTGGGATGATCCAGAGTACAAACGACCATTTTGACTGGGAGAGACAGAGTGGAGGCACAGAGACTATGGCCACTGGACCCTCGTCGGCTTACAAAGGGACGTTTTACATCTACATAGAAGCAACAGAAGCTCCATCTGGTGACGTAGCAGAGTATGTATAAATATGGCACTGCTTCAGATTATATAAATAAAGTGAGGGTTTATTCACCTGCGTTATGTGTGAATGTGGCTACAACCAATCTAGAACAACGTATGAGAAGTGCATATAGAGCCAGAAGCCCCAGGTTACATGATGTATATCCAGCACCCATTGAGCTAACATCACCACACGAAATTTAAAACGTCAAATAATGAGCTATCGGTATCATTCATCCATCATAAACACACTAGCGCTCTCGAAATTGTCCTTCGTTACTAGCTGTAGCCAAATAAGGGAGGTAACTATTAAAACTATCAACACCATGTTCTTTAAATTCATTTGGGGGAATGGGAATAAATTAAAACGCACACAAATCATTGTCCCAATCACTCAAGGAAGCCTAAACATGGTCGATATGTACTCATACTTTCAATCTCTGAAAGCAGCCTGGCTACCAAAAATATTAAAGGCCCAAAAGGATACATCTGCCATTATTGCTAACAGCCATCTAAGCGCAATAGGATATGAACGCATATATCCAAAACATCCGTTCCAAAACGAGCAAAAATTCCCTCTGATAAAACAACTTCCACCGTTTTATAGGGAGGTAGTTATATGCTTCAACCAAGCACAAGAAAATACACCTAGAGGGAAACATTGCGCACTAAAGCAGCATATTTGGGGTAATTCCAACATCACGATCTACGATGCGAAAATAAAATCTCAGATCCGTTTGTTTTTCCCGGAATGGTACAAACAAGGTATCCACTGTATGGAAGACCTATGAATACAAATTGGGAAGCTATGTGAACAATATATACTTAACAACCTTGTATTAGATGCAAACTATCTGAGTCAAATTTATACCATGAAAAAAGCTACTAAAAGAATGTGTACCATTATACAAGATAATGAACCATCTCTGGTTACCTATCTGTCGGAGCGGATACCCATTAAAAGCTTTGGCACGAATAGTAAATACTTTTATGAAGCTCTAAGTAACGAAACCACCACGTGAATCGAAATGGAGATGTTTGTTAAATGACCAACACTTAATTTTTGGACCAATCTACCAAAACAAAATTCACAACATTTTTGACAAAAAGATTTTAATTTCAAGGTCCTGCACGACATAGTCCGTTGTAAGTCCAAGCTATACCGATGGAATAGCATAGCATAGCATCAGCTATAGCATAGCATAGCATCAGCATAGCATAGCATCAGCTATCAGCATAGCTGATGATATGCAATGTAGCGTGTGTAACAAAGAACAAGACCTGCACCACTTACTATTCGACTGTAAACATGCCAAAAGTGTCTCGAAACTAGCAGAGTCCGTGCTACAAATAACTATTACTTTCAGAGATATTATCTTTTCAGAAAATTCCAAGGACAATATATTCATTATTTCGCTCTTATCGTATGTCCTATATAAATAATTTTTATCGGACTTTAATTAAAGTCAAAAGATAACCCGAACCAGATACCAGTTTTATCACTTCGAACTCTTTTTCAGGCTTAAAGTATATACCATATTATACAAACACGAAATATGTTACTTACTAGACGAAATTATACTTTCATTAACAAGAACTGGAATTTTGTAAATATGCCTTGTTGATATTTTATGATCACAACGTACTATATATGCCTCGTGTAATCTGTGGTTCCGTATTATTGTATGTCCTTTATGAAATAAAAGTCTTTGTAATATTAAAACAAAAAAAATCATCCAGCGATGTATAAAGAGGGTGATTTTTTTGGGTCCCCTGGGACGTAGCCCATCGCGATTGCACTCTAAATGTGTGAAATGGTCATGATGCAAATGTCCTAGTATTGTTTTAGAAAAGGCTAAATTATACTGTTATAACCCATCGCGATAGAACTTTCTGTATCCAGTCAGTTGACCTCTGTTTTTGACAGGGTTGAGACCCCGAGTTTACAGCACTCAGGCACGGCGTGCGTGACATTCGCCTACCACATGTATGGAGTCGGTGTCGGTGAACTCGGCGTGAGAATAAAACCAGATGACACTTAAAACTGGAGGGTGTCCAACAATCAGGGTAACCACTGGAGACTGGGGACTACAGAGGTGGACTTGAGGCCAGAGGACCGGGTAAGACACCCTTTATACTTGAAGAGGTGGGGTGGAAGACTTTCAGTAACCAGGGCGATCACTGGAGACTGGGGACTGGGGACTACAGGGGTGGACCTCAGGCCGGGGGACCGGGTAAGATATCCGTTATACATGAAGGGGTATGGAGAGCGTTCAGTGACCAGGGCGACCAGTGGGGACTGGGGACTACAGAGGTGGACTATAGGGGTATTTTCATTTCACCGTCAACTGGGAATGAGGAAAATAATTTTTCGTCGTCCGCCGTGATCAAGGATTTTCATTTATTAAATAACCGTAAACTGGGAATTTGATTATTGAATAACCGTGAATCGGGAAATTGCCAATTTAATATCGTGTATCCGCCCTTCTATTGCATCTGCTCTTAATTCTACGTGACCTGGGAATAAAGAAATTTATTCTTCGTGATCTGGGAATACGAAACCACCTTTCCCCCCCCTTGAGTGTTGTTGGCAGCGCAGCATGGATGACAAATCAATATGCATTACGTTATGAAGTGCAACGTTGAACCATTTGTCCAGGTAGCGTTTAGAGTCGTAAGAAGCAGCGACGTCCACGGAGACGTCGCTCTCGACGACATCGTCATCCGGACTGGACGATGTAGGACCACAGGTAAGTTAGCACTAACCAGACTTTATGTCGAGTTTTATACCACGATTTAAATTGACTTGATATATGACCCTGTATCGGTCATTCAACTACTAAAAGATGAAATGTGAACTGCAAGTCTGTTTGCATAATTTTATGGCTGTTAATACACCAATAGTCATCCTGACTGAATGAAAGACTTGCGTCTCTCCATTGCCATTCAGATGTCACTTTTACGTCAGTCCCGATTCCATGTAGTGTAAACATCGTAACATATGTCGTGACATTGTCTGCTTCAGAGCCGCTTCCGTTCTCGTGTTCATTCGAGGAGTTTTTCTGCAGCATGCTCCAGAGTAATGGCGACCACTTTGATTGGACGATGATTGACGGACCGACCAACAACGCGGGACCCAAGGAGGCTGCCGACGGCACGTGATTCATCTACATAGCGACGGACGGCCAGAGGCTGAACGGCGACGTGGCTAAGTAAGAATTAAACCGATCAATGCCAAATTATCTCGTATTCGTATTACATACACGCCCTCCTTTAATTGCATCGCTTTCCAGTGATAACTAGCGTGCGTCGCCAATGCGAAAGCAGTCGTACAGGTTTAATAAATCACTACGAAACAATTGGGATTTGTCAATAACAAAGTATTTTCATACAATGACAAAATTAAACCCCTGCAAAGTATGTTGAGCGAACATTTGCATTTAACACGTGGCTTTGACAGTATAAGTGAATTAACAAAATTGTTGTTATAGTGACACACTATGCGACGCTGTATGATACAACGACAATAGCCAACAGTATCATAGGCATATATGCCCTGCCCTAATGGGCTTATGAGTCACGTATTGTTATTACGAGATGATGGACGTGTTAACTAGTACAATTACATTAAATCCGAAGGCCGCTAAAATCCTGTAATCTGACCCAAACCGCCTTTCGGCCCTCTCAATAGACAATCGTTGCCAAAGTTACTTGGCGTAGAACAATGAAACATGACGTCACGCAAAACAAATTGTGGTTATGGATTTAAATGGCCCGCCTAGCCGCCTAGCTGCTTAGCTACGCGTGCCGTTTCGTGGTCACGATATATTGATATACACTTATCAGCTTATATCGTGTAAAGAAGGGGACATGCTCACAAATGTGGGAAGGCTTGCAAGGGCTAAACATTTTACTTCGAACGTTGTATGCGAATTAAACCAACAAAGCAAGGAAACATGTGCTGACGCTCAGCACGTATGTGAGATAAACTATTAGAAACGAAGTTTGTGACATTAAACGATGCCAAGACAGTGACGTACAGCCAGTAGGTTAGTTGAGCAGTGTTGGTTGGGACATCTTCGTGCTGAACCTCACATGGAGTGAATCTGTTGATGACTAGCCCAGTGCCGACCAGGGTCACTCACACTTCCCCTTGTGGCAGGTTATCGTCGCTGTCATAGTGGTTGTCCTCGCCGTAATTGTCTACGCTGTTGGCATCGCTGTGTATGTAAAGGGACGGAAGATGGCCTCACAGGCCACATAACCAGCCAGGGTGTACTAGGAGAACGACGCGGCCTTACCCACTCGACCCGCCGGTGACGTCACTAAACCAGCCGACGAAGCGCCGTACGAGGACATAGACGGTCCGCACACGGCAACGGCGAGTGCCGTGCAGATCCAGATGTCACCGCCAGGGGCGGATCCCGAAGATCCTAATCCAGGTGGATACAAGAATCTCGAGCCGTACCAGCCTCATGTCCGGGGACCCTATGACGTCATCATCTGACTGTGTGATGGCGTCCTGGACCGAGTGGCTGGGTCCAATGGGGGGCAATAGGAATTTCCGAGCTGAGTCCCGTAGAAACCGCATGGAACAGTGGTGCAGAACATTAGAGGGCGACTTTGTACTATGTGGTATACGGAATTCGGCAATGATCTGAAAATAAGCAAACCTCTCCCATCGTTGCAAACATACGAAACATATTAATATACGATGTAGCGTTTCTTTCTCTCTCAAAGTAGAATAAACTTGCTTCGTAAAAAAACAATAATGTGTTTGGTAAGCCGGGTGGTGGCACACCTACGTAGCGTCGTTGACATTACAATGACATCGAGCAACAAAAATCTATTGTAGATATCAATATCCCGATAGACAATAGTTGAAGACAACTTTTTCTTGACCCGCATGATATAAATGTGTCGCTCAGTAATATGTACACTTTATCAACATACTTTCGATAATTACTTCTCTTCCTCCTTGTCTACTCTACTCCGCAGTTTTCAGGGTAGTTATAATTCCTTCGACAACTACAATTTGTCATGTGATATTGAAAGCACATGGTATCGCCTGCATTTAGGCAGGATAAAACACAGATCGCTTCTACCTTTACCGTAATATAACGTCACATTGGGATAATACCAATGGCGTGTAATCGCGAACTGGCTGTGCAAATTTATATCTAAACAAATGTCGAACTTATCGCATTGAGCGCTTGCTTTAGGTCATTTAAGATTATTATTATTTTGAATATAAGCATCGGTAAGTATCTGTAAGATACTTCGTAATTAAGCCACTCGCTCAATTACAAATAAAATGCGAGGCAGAACATAGTTTGCTAGGGACCCGTCACCATAGAGATTGCTGTATGCTCATGTATGTTAACTTAACTGGGTGGCATGGTAAACCCCATCATTGCACAATTGCAACAAAATCACCCGCTTTGTACTATATGTTCGCGAACTGCGTGCCAGTCATATCTATGCCTGCTTGCTGTATCGTAAAAAGAGCTGGCAGAATTATTGCTGGGGGAGAAATGTTCCTACGCCCACTTTATTTATGAATGAATGGATACTGTACTCGTAGTAAGTATGACCAATGTTAGTTGATCCATGAATAATTATGACCGAACCGCGGACAAGCGTGAACGATCCATTGAACAATTACGGCTGATACGAATTATTACCAATCGACGGAAAATTGTAGCCGATCCATTGGCAATTATGGCCGATGTATCGGAAATTATGACCGATCCAGGTACGTGACTGCATAACTTAATAAAAAAACAGTCTGCTGATGTGTCAGAAAACTATTTTCCTGACATTTTGACAGTCTTTGTTTGATTCGATTACTTGAAAACTACCTTATAAGTCTGTATATATTAATACTAATAACATACTGAACGTCTGTCGCGTCTCCTATGGTGTTATTAGACTCTTTGTAAAGATGTGTTTATGTCTTTATGGGCGTGACGGTACTGACACCCCGAACTGAGAACTGGAGAAGTATAAGGTGTAAACCCAGCTAACACATAACGTTTTCATGACATTCTCAAAACATTTTTTTTAGGTTGTGATGAAAATATTATTATTATAACGTTTTATAAACGTTTGAAAAACATTAACTTCGCGCACGAGGAAAGCCTTTTTGCCACAACCTTTTCGTGACTTTTTAAAAACGTTTTATTGAAGTTGTGTGCAAATGTTACTGTTCAAGCGATTTCGTATCGTTTACAAAACGTTATATTTATCTTCCTAGTAAAACTTTTCTACCGAAGTGTTTTCGAACTATTGGGAAAGCGTTTCCGTGCAAAACGAGTTGACGCCGTGATGTTTTAATTACGATCTTAATTTATATCAGACGATGCATATGACGATGCATATGACGGATTTGACGATTTGACAATGCACGTGCTGAATTTGACGATCGATGAATATGATGTGACGTCATCACAATAGAATAGGAACGCTTCACCCATGTTATTTACCAATGATTAATGTCGGCGCAAATTTTCCATTTTTTTCAATTTGGGGGGTGCTCTCTTTTTGCAAATGTGGGGGTTGCTCTCTGAAAAACTTGCGACTGGGGGAGGGGGGCGCTGCTCGGGGAAGCCGACTTTAACAGTGTATGTTCAGGTTCCCAAGGGGGGGGAGTTGCAACCCCCCTAACCCCCTCCGCACCCACCCCTGGATCCGCCCCTGCTGATGTACCGGTTCCAGGAGACCCCTTTCTTCAGATCCGCAAGATCTTTTCGTAAAAACATCGTCATTATGTGTGGTTCCGTAGCCATGCGCGCGTTTGCTGACTTCAAATGATTTGTTATGTGAAAAATCCTCTCAATTCCCCAAAAAGCTACGACTTTGCGATATATTCGATACAAAGACTTTTTTTCAATCTAATTTAAGTTTTGGGGTTTTATAGCCGAATGTCATTCGGGGCGAAGTCATAAGGGTGCAAAACGTTTTGTCAATGTCGTTAAAACGTTGCCAATACCTCTTGTTTATATCTTCATAACGTTTTTAAAATGTTGTGGCAAGTCATTTTTAAAACATTTAAAAAACTTTCCATATCGATGTTTTTAAAACATTTCCCAAAAATGTATTCACAACTTAAAAATAACGTTTTTAAACCATTTTTAAAACCACTTTTTGTTAGCTGGGAAACAGCGTAGCAACTTTTGGAGATGTAACACTCACAGCACAACTCAGCTACGAGTAGCAATAAAAACCAGCGAAATAAATCGTGTGACCGCAAAGGATGCACGAGCATTCAACATACGCACTGATAGCACAGGAGAATACGACCACCCTCCGCACATTGTAGCTACTTTCAATGAGCACCATTTTCTTACCTATGGTTTTCAGTAGGGAGCAGCGACTGGAGATGCAAAAACTGGATTCATGGCAGTCTAAGCAAGGCGCCACGCCGGGAATGTCTCTCTGTGGATGTGTCACCCAGAAGGTAACCACGCCGTTGGCTGTAGACAAACACATGCCTCGTAACACAGACCGAAATTAATATCCATTTATAATTCAGAGCCCAGCCGAATGAAGCCCCAGTTCTGTGGCGGTAGGACGGGCAAAAATCTGACGGGATCAACCATAGCCCGAACCAAGCCTGTGACCCCGGAACGCCTTGGGTCCCAGCACAGCTCAGGCCGCCACAGTAAAACAAACAAACACTCACCACTAACTCAAATAATTGTTAACTCCATGAATGCTTTGTTCCTTCGTAGCAACAGACACGGTGTTCAATGGCATGTCGACATTTTTCCTCGCAATTGTGAAGCGCTCGCCTCTCGCCGCTGGTCCAGCCAGAAGTGAACTGCTCGCGTCACGCTCTGATGAAAATCGAATGTTTGGCAACAAATACATTTTCGGGCGGATCGGGGATGTCCACCCATTTGTTGACGACCTTGGTGGTGGGGACGGGGGGGGGGGGCATATCGTCGCTGTGACGTTGTTGGTATCGCTAAGGTGCCAAGGAATCACCCAGAGTCGAGAACGATGATGCCGACGGGAACAAATTATAGAGGTTATGTCACAAAACACGCGGGCGAGGCGGCGTACGACGGAGTAGGAGTCTGCATTCGGTACCGGCGAGCGTCGCTCAAATCCAGATGTCACCGCCGCGATCGTATCCTAAATATCCCAATCCAGGTACATACGAGGAATTCGAGAACTAAGTTCGGCGGATGAAAATTCTAACCAACCAGCCAGGGTTCACTACGGCAACGCAACGGCATTAACTACCCGACTTAGATTAGTATTAGTAAGTTGTTATCCAAATGATGTTAGCCAAATCCACGCTACTTTATGGCCAAAGCGATTGTTGATAAAGCACACCATACAAGCTGCTTGCATCATAAAGTACCTCGCGAGTGTTTGATCACTTGTTGTTTCTTGCTGCTAGAATGGCCCTCCAATGTTTCATTTATTATGGGGGTGGATTTCATGCTGAGAAAAAATAGACAAATTCATATATGTGTGGGTATATTTAACAGGGAAGCCCTGTTCTTAAAGTTCAACGATACCAGGTCCATCAAAATCAAAATGAATTGATGCAGCCCAAGTAGCCAGCGCAATAAAAATTTAGGATGTATTCAGTAGAAAATATTACGTTGGTGCCAGTTGTTCACTGTACACTGCGGTATACATATTATAGGCCAGAACTATTGGGACGCTGTGGATCGCTGCCAGTCTGCAAGAGGACGGGAAAGCTATTTAATAGACTTGGTCAGGTTGGGCAGACAGTGCTCAGAAGCCGTGTGCCAATCATGTCAGTCATGGTTACGTCAGTCGCGAGTGTTGCGATCGTCCAGAAGCGCCTGGATACCGCAGCATTACTCCCTGACACATACCGATTCAGATGCAATTAACAACTTGTTGTCTTTGGAGCTAGAAAACACCACGCATGACGTTCAAGTCCATTATTATTTATCTGGATTAATTGAAGATCTTGAACAAATGGAATGAAAAGTGTCTAGTGGCCTTGTGTGACACATTAAGGTAGAATAAGCATTTATATGGGGCCTAAGTCTTACTGATCAACAATACCCTCTCGTTATTTACCGCATTGTGAGTCATGTTTACAAAGTGACACGACAAAAGAAACACGCAATATTCGCGAGACGACAGTATGCGCTCCTTTCTCGCACGTGGCTTTCAGCAGGCCGTTCCTCTGGGGAGTAGGCGCAACTTCATGTATATAATTACTGATACATTATCATAACACTGGGCCGGCCCTTCGCTACTACCGTTTTTTTTTTAAATTTTCTCCGAGTTTCTCACCGTACACCGATGCGGCCCGCTATGAGTTGCAGTACAGGGGGTACTGCACGAGGTTTTATCACGGGACCAACCCATGCATATCGCACGTCAGGGTAGTGGGGAAGGTGCGGGGGGTGGGGGGGCAGTCGGGTGTATTCATCACCGCAGCCTCACCATGCATCAGATACCGGACCAGTGGTGGTCTACATTGACATGGTAGAATTGGCGTAAAATAACATAGAATTTGAAGCATGCTTTTATTCAGAAGGCATCTGTTTGCCATGGCAGACGTTTCACGGAGACGTTCAGGGTGTCAAGCACTACTTTAAAAAATATGACAGTTTAGTCAATATCTTCTTCGTTTGTTGCTAATATGACAGTAATAATAATATATACCCGGGCGTTAAAGCAACTGCATAACTATTATTACGAGTTAAAATTAATTTAGCTTACAAGCCTAACTAACATATATGTCTTTGGCCTCCTTGGTTACAGCACTTCAAGTAAAATATTTACGTAACGACTGGCTCAATGTCCGTAAGCGTTGTCAATCACCGGATACACCGTATATGGCAACCTTGGTCATGAGTTGTGACTTAGTTGTCGGCCTACATCGCCTGAAGATACATTTTAAACTAATTTGAGACCATTCTGCATTTGTGTATCATTTGTGATGCTGTAATCTGATAACAGTGACACACTGACAGAAGTAGGCGCACTGTTTGTGTCAATGATCAGATTCAATTCGTCTGTGACGTAATATTACATTGTGTTACGTAATGTCATTATGGCAACGAATCATTATCGAAGGGGACGCATGGGGGTTTGGGTCAGGTCGCACGACTTTAGCCGCCTTCAGATCTAAGGTTAATATACTAGTTAACACGACCATCAACTCGTAATAATATTTCCTTCTGTCGGCATGAGAAGTATACAAAACATGGAAACTCTCAGTAATAGGATGGCGTAATTATCGGTTATTTAGCCCCATATGTGTATGAATGTGTGACCTTAGTGACACATGTATGTATACATGAACCTCATAACGATCTATGTGTCACAAGGTCACCATTATTATATTTAATATTTTATTGATAATTTCGAAGTCAACGGTGATTAGCCACCAAATCCCGATCCATACAGGTTACCGCCCGCCTATTACAGCGGCCGCTTTGATTAAATATACATTGGAAGTTCCCTAACGTGTTGTATGCGTTCTTCATGCCTGTACAAACCAGTGAGTGTTTGTCGCCTGTCTGGGAGTGGGAGGTATGTGAGAGAATCCCCCAGTAAGGCGTCATATTAACTGTTATATAGCACACCAAGCTGTATTTACATATCCCTATAGCTCCGCCCGTCACTCAACACAGGTGAGCACACGAGGGGAGAGAGGTGGGGGGGGGGGGGGGATTGCGGCACCCCTTGTGCATGCGATAGCACCTCAGAAAGCTTAGAAAGCACATAGCCCTCTGAGCATCGGATATCATTCCGACCCCTCCGACCCTCCGACCCTAATGCTCCGGTTTACAGAACTTTATTTTCCCTTCCTTGGGACACTAACACCAGCCCTCCAACAGAGAGCGCGCCAAAGTCGAACACCCTAACCACCATACCCTCCCTGTGGCCTGTATACAGGCTATACAACACGCTCACTGAGACCAATTCACAAGTACAGTATGTATAAACCGGTTAGAGGCCCACAACCAGGAAGTGGTGACAACTGTGATGTTCAACCGTTCGGAACCCATGTAAGTTCTGAATGTGATACAGCGGCTCTTTGGTTTGTCTCGCGCCATGTAGACACATACATATAACGTGTGCCAGTGGGGTACCAGCGCTATCTACTGGATACATGCACTGCATGTATGGAGGATAACTAACATTACTTCAGTGTTGATTGTCAGGATACTGATTTCACACGTGTGAACTTATACATGTGAAGTAGCTTCATCAATCAACTCACTGGCAGGTAAGTGTCATCATGATCGTTACCTATAGACAGGCATAGCAGTACATTGCAAATCCGTATGTTCACAGCATCAGTAATAGATGCCAGACGTTCCATATGGCCTTAACGATAATGTATCGTTAATACAAGGTATAATGTATGAGCGTTAGACAGTTGATAAATCAGAATGCGCGGTTGTTCCATGAGTGTTCCTCACTGTCAGGCGAACTTGTTGGTCATGAATTTATATATATGTGTGATGATGTAATAATCATTATGACTCACATGCGAGGATAACGGTGCTCCATTTTGCGCAGAAATGCAAACATCTAGGAATTGACTCTTAATATAACGTTTTTTCAAAAGTATCATCGAACGGACCACATGCATTATGGACAGATAAATGTCCTATATTTAACTATATTATGATTTTTAAGTAAACCTAGACCAAAGGAAACGAAAACGTAGTTTCGATTCTTCACGCACAAACCTCGCAGCTAGTCAGTTGCTAACACTCCAGAATACTTGATATCCGGTATCGTTAAGGTGTCCCACCTATGGGACGGAGTCAGCCGCGAGGTGGGCGCCGTGCCCCGCTTGGAAGTTTCTAGGCGGGCGACGGCGGCGCACCGCGTGCTCCTGAAGGCGATTCCCAAATTTTTGTTATCAGCCTTGGACCGCAGGTATCAAGGACCACAGAATAGACCGTGCTTCTTCTTGGGGGAGGATGACCAACCTCTTGAAAATTACAAATTCACGCTACGGACACTGTATAACAACACTTTTCCCGAATGCGCGGTTCCACCAGGTGTATTGAATTGGGAAAGAGTGTTTCACACAACGTTAGACCCGGATTTAATCTTCGGGGATATTTACATGAAATCTTTGAACCGCCAATTATCGGATTTTCAATGGAAATTATGCCATCAAACGTTAAACTGCAATAAATACCTGCACCAGTGCAAAATTATAGATAGCCCAAATTGCCCGTTCTGTGACGACATGGCAGAATCTATCTATCACTGCTTCACCAAATGCTGTCACTTCAAAGATTCAAAAGCCCCTTTTGAAGTGTTTTTCAAGAAACTCCTGCGCACTAGAAATCCGCTGAATGATTTTACGATATGCTTCGGCTTTACCCAAATCGAACATGCCCAGGCACCCTCAAACGTTATTAGCTACCTACTTAACCTATACAAACACTCTGTGGCTCTCCCGAAAACTTAAAGCTAAAGTTAGGATCTCCCCAACTTGGGCAATTTTTAACAACACTCTACACACCAAGATAAAAGATGACAATTTTTGTACCCGTAATACGAAGTACGCACGGACTCTATTGAAAGATAAATGGGGCCGTAATGATTTCGTATGCCACATAGATAAGAACTTTAAAATAATCCATCTAGTATCGGTCAACCCATATGACCCTCCATGAACGAGACCTCAACAATCAACAGGCCTTTAAGGTGTAGCCCATGGCAACGAGGGGCCGATAACCACATCCTTCTTAACCACTAGGACCCCATAAGGTAACTTTAAACAGCGATTTTAACCTATAAAAACTACATTACATTTTTTAACCTACAAAATACCAGCAGGATACGCAGGCCCAAAAATGAAGCAACTCCCCCCCCACCCCCCGCCCACTCCCCCGCCACATGCCCTCCAAGCACAATTAACACCCCCCCCCCCCTTCCACGCACATGCCCAGCAATCCCTTGATATAACAAATACGGAGATATATACCTTTCAGCCGCCCACAACAATGGAAAAACGTGGATTCAGAATTACAGAATGCATTAATCAATAGCCGAGTCCATGCCCAACACAGCCCCCTGAAAATGAAGCAAAACTGTAGGTGGAAACATTACAGCATGTATCCCCACTTCCCCCAAAAGCCCCCATTGATATTTTGATGTATTCCTCGTTATATATTTCTATCCTTCAACATGGATGATACACATATATACGAAAATGTATTCCCACGTATAGACATCTCGATGTGACCCCGCTTTTCGGCTGTTATATGCTTTTATGTACCATGCTGTCAGGACATGTGGCGTGAAACTAACAATGCCACGTTAAGGCTAACTATGTGTATGCCGGGTTGTAGCATAATAACTGTCTCAGTGATCTCTGCGCCAGCGCATAGCAATAGCGAATCCAAGTCGGTGGGATAGAGGCTATGGGTGGGTGGAGTTGGAACTGAACTGTCTGTCAGGAAGCGAGCATCCTTGCGCGTTATTGATAGCCGTTTTCTTTCAGATGAACGTGATCAGATCTGGTCACTAAGATCAACTGTGTGCTGGCAAACGGGTTATACTGTGGGGTATATGATGGGTCTCTTCTTTTGATTTATCGACAAGGAATCGGAGGCGGCGGTTGAACAAATGCCAAGATGCGAGCAGTTGCTGTTTTCCTGTGTGGAGCATTGCTACTACTTGGAGGTAGTATTCTACATATCCCATCATGACATTTTGAGCGAAAATACGAACAATTAATTTACTGTTCTTAAAGGTTCATAACACATTAGTATTACAATAATAAATTATTGTATTTTTATTTACAGCGTTGTAGTACTGTTTTAGAAACTATGGTGAGAGTCAAAGTCCTAATTACGGTTTCATTAGACAGTAATTAAATGTTTTGTTTATATCGAAAAAAAGTGATAAATGTGGTTGTCCCAATGATGTTTCTTTACTGGGTCGGGTGGCTGAATACCGAAAGTGTTGGAAAGCGTCTCACCAGCGTGAGTATTCTTTTCCTCGTGCGTTAATCACTGGTGACCTCGTTACCCCTTGGCTCATCATTGATGACTTAAAACTTGTGGTACGAGCTAATACTTCGCTCCTATTTGGCGTTCCAAAGTTGAGTTCATGAGTTCCAGCAACTTTTACTTATCGTCTTCGCTAAGCAACGTTTCTTACAAATGTATATAGGTGTTTGCATGCAAGTACACACGCTTCTAAGCAACATAGAATCCTATACGGTTCTGTGTTGTATTGGTTAATGAACTAGGCCAGAGACCAATATGGTCCTTGGTTTGTATCCAGGCCCTGACACCTAATCTGGGGAATGTGTCATCCATTCGTCCTTCATCGTCCCTTATGTGCACAAGAGCGGCCTAGTTAACACCAACTCATTTCATTTATTAATATTGTATACTCCTAGCAGTCGAATCGTTTCAAAGAAATATAGTTATTTATTGATGGAAGTAGCACGTTCTAACCTGTGACAATGGGAAGGTCAAGGAAAACGAGAACCAATGAGTTCGGTGCAACTCTATACTCTTTTCGGGGCAAGACATGATATATTAATCTTGCATAAATATTGCCACTTTGCACATGTGTAATTCAAATGATGAAGTGATGGTGTACATTACGCGTAGCAAACGTAACCTCTGGGCATAATTTTCTCTGGGCGGGTCATTATTGTGATGTAGCTATACTGACTCACTCTCGGAAGGTAATAACCCGCTCTGAAATATAATAACCTCCTGCTCAGACAGCACATCGTGCGCAGCAGGTCGTTACCAGTAAAACACGATCACGAAGAAACAATAGAAGTATTTATTAATTAACGTTACCGCATGAACAATCAACTATTCTTTACCCCAAAAGTGCGTTAACTCGGCGTAATCACCACTGCAAATAATTGAAAAAAATTGTGCTGTCAAACAGATTCACCGATTAAAGAATATACACTATATATCATGTTGCATATCTATTCATTAAAAGCTGATAAATTTCATTACACTGTGGAGATTTGTAGTGTTCAATGTGCAGCGTACACTTACTAGAAAGAACTGCTCGTTCTTACCGTCTTTGGTATTGTTATTTCAGACGTCTCGGCGTCCGATATTCAGTTGTTTTCGTGCGACTTCGAGACCGATTTCTGCGGGATGACCCAAAGAACAGACGACCATTTTGATTGGAATAGACACAGCGGAGGTACAGATACTGGGAAGACTGGACCCTCGTCGGCTTACAACGGGACATTCTACATCTTCATAGAAGCCACAGATGTTCCTCCCAGAAGCGCAGCAGAGTATATATTTTTATGGCAAATAATTCACATTGTCCAATGGAAGGCAATGTATCATTGTCTCAAGTTAAAGTACGATCCTTTTCACGTAGTGCGGGGAAAGACTCAAGTCTTAAGATTTTTTCGGAGGTTACTGCACCTTCATGGGTTAGCCCTTTTGTGTCTCGGCACACGGCCCTAATGCAGGCATTTATCCATCGGCGCTCAGCCCGCGGCACTCAGCCCTCGGCACTCAGCCCTCGGCGCTCAGCCCTCGGTACTCAGCCCTCGACACTCAGCCTTCGGCAATCAGCCCTCGGCACTCAGCCATCGGCACTCAGCCCTCGACACTCAGCCATCGGCATTCAGCCCTCGGCACTCAGCCATCGGCACTCAGCCTTCGGCACTCAGCCTTCGGCACTCAGCCATCGGCACTCAACCCTCGGCACTCAGCCCTCGGTACTCAGCCCTCGACACTCAGCCATCGGCATTCAGCCCTCGGCACTCAGCCCTCGGCACTCAGCCTTCGGCACTCAGCCTTCGGCACACAGCCCTCGGCACTCAGCTCGCGGCACTCAGGCCTCAGCACTCAGCCTTCGGCACTCAGCCCTCGGCACTCAGCCCTCGACACTCAGGCATCGGCACTTAGTCCTCGGCACTCAGCCCTCGAAACTCAGCCGTCGGCGCACAGCCGTCGGCACTCAGCCCTGGGCACTCAGCCCTCGGCACTCAGCCCTCGGCACTCAGCCATCGGCACTCAGCCCTCGACACTCAGCCATCGACACTCAGCCCTCGGCACTCAGCCATCGGCACTCAGCCTTCGGCACTCAGCACTCGGCACTCAGCCCTCGGTACTCAGCCATCGGCACTTAGCCCTCGGCACTCAGCCATTGGCATTCAGCCCTCGGCACTCAGCCCTCGCCACTCAGCCATCCACACTCAGCCCTCGGCAGTCAGCCATCGGCACTCAGCCTTCGGCACTCAGCCTTCGGCACTCAGCATTCGGCACTCAGCCCTCGGCACTCAGGCCTCGGCACTTAGCCCTCGGCACTCAGCCCTCGGCACTCAGCCCTCGGCAATCAGGCCTCGGCACTCAGCCCTCAAAACTCAGCCATTGGCGCTCAGCCCTCGGCACTCAGCCCTCGGCACTCAGCCCTCGGCACTCAGCCATCGGCACTCAGCTCTCGCCACTCAGCCATCGACACTCATCCATCGGCACTCAGCCATCGTCACTCAGCCCTCGGCACTCAGCCCTCGGCACTCAGCCATCGGCACTCAGCCATCGACACTAAGGCCATCGGCACTCAGGCCTCGGCACTCAGCCCTCGGCACTCAGCCATCGGCACTCAGCCATCGGCACTCAGCCATCGGCACTCAGCCATCGGCACTCAGCCATCGGCACTCAGCCCTTGTCTGCCTTGTCCATCCATTTGCTCCAGCTATATATACCGTTAATCTCATTCCTATATCTTATTCACCCGTCAGAGAACCGCACCTCCACACATTATTCAAACTACCCTGTTTACATGAACAACTCTTACTGTTTATTTGCAAAATAATTGATTGTTACTTGGGCGTTTTAGATTGGAATCTTGTGACCAATTGTCAGATATCTCAATAATAGGTTGCAATCTGCTGACGTGCCCAGTTGTCGGATGTCTCAAATTATATATCATATAATTGTGGCTTACCATATTTGTCCGATTTTTCGCATTTTGGAATGGAAGATCTTATGTGAAATCTTTAACGTTGAAAAGGTTATAATACTGTATCGAAATAAACTAATGCGGAGCGAGTCACGGTGAATGCTACAATTACAACTGTTACATGATAAAATAATGGCATCCAGCCGTGAGGAATTCGTTTGGGGGGCGACGAGTATCATACCAAAAATCGCACTAAGCAAAACATGTTAGTTTCAGATCATCCTTTATTAATCCCCATTACATATGTCGTGGTACAAACGACAAGGCGCATCGTGATTAATAACTGTTCGTTCCATTTCTACATTTATACCGGGCTCCACAACTTTTACCTTTGCTTACAGAGTAGAGACCGGGAGTTTGCAGCACTCAGGAACGGCGTGTGTGACATTCGCCTACCACATGTACGGAGTAGGCTCCGGCGTTCTCGTCGTAAAGGCTACATCCGCTAACAACGAATGGAGGGCGTTCAATGATCAAGGAGACCGCTGTAGACCGGGGACTACAGAGGTGGACCTCAGGCCGGCGGACCGGGTAAGATACCCGTTATATTTCAAGACCGTGGAGGGGGTTGGGGGGGGGGGGGTGGAGGGCGCTCAGTGACCAGGGCGACCACTGGAGACTTGGAACTACAGCAGTGGACCTCAGGCCGGCGGACCGGGTAAGATACCCGTTATATTTCAAGACCGTGGAGGGGGTGGGGGGGGGGGGGGTGGAGGGCGCTCAGTGACCAGGGCGATCACTGGAGACTTGGAACTACAGAAGTGGACCTCAGGCCGGCGGACTGGGTAAGATACCCTTTATACTTCAATAGGGGGGATGGAACGCGTTCAGTGACCAGGGCGACCACTGGAGACTTGGGACTACAGAGGCGGACCTCAGGCCGGGGGACCGGGTAAGGTACTTTTATACTTCAAGAGGGGCGGGTGGAAGGCGCTCAGTGACCAGGGTTAGAACTGGGGACGGGACTAGAGAGGTGGACTTCAGACCGGGGTACAGTGTAACGTGTAAATATGTACCATATTTGTTAAGCCCACGTAGTTTTTTTTTATCATATCTACTTGTTAAACATTAATTAATACAATATTATGGAGAAACAAGTGGCAGGAATATGATATTAGAGCTTGATGACGTTGATCGATGTCGCTGGTAAACCACTAAGTTCGCCTATGATAGGATAGGGTTGCGAGCTTCTAACTATGGGTGCAATGATCCCCCAGGTGTCGTTTAGAGCTGTCACGAGCAGCGACACCCATGGAGACATCGCTCTTGATGACATCGTCATCCGGTCGGGAGGATGTAGGACGACACGTAAGTTAGTCAGACTTAATACCACGATAGAATGACATAGAGTGGTTAAGACTTGATATCATAGCTTTCATTGATAACAGCACTGCGGAATGTTTATGCCTTAACCTTAACCTTAGCAATGACGGAAATGTTCACCCTGGCGTTGTCTAAGAACTACATATACCGGAGAGAGAATTAATCCGACATTCTATACTAGGAGAATATCACGAATATTGTTGCATAAGGTCAAATTGTCAATTGCCGACGTTATGAATTATAGGTTCTTGTTTTGCGTTCTTGTAGGCGTAAAATAGCATAGTCTACCTTGCGTCCGTTCCACAAATGAGGTAAATGACGACTAGAAAAGTGTTACACATTTTCATTGTATCCATGCTTATTTCTAACAAGTAGGTTAATATTGCATCGCGTGCACAGATTGTCAAATGAATAATGGAGGCTGTGACCATATCTGCACTGGTTCTGGCACGTGTTCTTGTGGTCAAGGTTACACACTTGATGGAACAAAGACATGTGTCGGTAAGTAATATTACATGTTGTGCATGCTGCCAAGTATGGGTGTACGTGTCGAAGATTCTCTGACAGGCCCAAGTGGCCGGTGTTTGGTTCGAATCCCACATTTGCACGTGTTCGCAGGATAAAGATAAAAACTGAGACAAGGCGTCCTCCCCCTTGACCCTTGCCATTGTCACTATACGACCGACATAGATTGCAACGTCCAACTTAAAACATCAAAAACCGCACTTCGGGTGCAGCTTACGCATTATTGACATTATTGGCGTTATGTTTGCCTACTAATTGGGTGTTATAACTCAAGGCAAGGGAGTGGACAGACACGAACCAAAAAAAACTGTGTTGGAGTGTTACCAAGTTGAGTCTCAGCATTAATCGTGTCATACCACGGTCGTGTTCTGGGCCGTGAGTTACTTTGGCCAAAAGTAGGTAATATGATGTTAACGAATATCATATTTCCCATTCTCCACCAGCTCTATTCGCCACCCCACCTCCCACCGTTTCCCGTTAAAATAAATGAATAAAATAATAAACCTTAGAATTACAATGCTCTTGAGATCGAAGATGTCTAAACGTCAGAGTCAGCACGTTATATTTAAACACGTATTTCATTTTTGTCTGTTTTGCTAATGTGATACAACTTTGATGTTGTATGACATGTGTGGTTGGCTCTATCAAGGCGTATCACGTGATTATTACCGGTTTAATAATGATGTTTGCTTTGAGTGCGATTTAAGAAGTGGTCACCGATATGCATGGATAGATAATTGTTGACCAGTCATGGGAGATCATAACACTTCAAATTATGTTTAATGCTTTTCAGATGTGAACGAATGTCTGGCGAATGAAACCTGCGAACAGAGATGCCTGAACACAGTTGGTGCATACAGTTGTCGTTGCCATAACGGTTACATACTGGCGGACGACCAACACAGATGCAAAGGTAATTTATTAGTATTACCTTGCTGTTGATGTGTCAGATTATATAATCGCCTGGTAATGGATACAACCACAATGCCCGCAACAAAAAGTAAAATAGATCGGGGCCATGCAGTGTTACAGTTTGGCATTTTTAGTGTAGGGTGACCAGAGGTGCATACATCTGTCTTGATCGCCCTTCTTACTCAGCATTTGCCGGCCACGCATAGAAACAAAAGGCGGCAAAAACGATGTTATCTGGTGCAAGAGCGTGATGGTGACGGGTATCTTTGCAGGTTGTGAAAAGGCCTACGATCAAATTGTTGACGCAGATGAAACATTTGAATCTACGTGTCCGACATTAGAGTTATTATACAACACACCACGTGACAACTGTCTTCTGGAGGCTTGTCGCCGCGGTGTCGAGGTGGTGTCCGTCAGACATAGGGTCTGTGTTCTGAAAGCATGTGATAACGGCAACGTTCAGCTAGCAGCATCGGTTGGTAGTCTCGGGTGGGACATCTTCGTGTTGAACCTCACATGGAGTGAATCCCTTGATGACCAGCCCGGTACCGGCCAGGGTCACTCAAACTTCCCCTTGTGGCGGGTTATCCTCTCTGTCATAGTCACTGTGGTTGTCCTCGCGGTAATTGTCTTCGCTGTTAGAATCGCTGTGTATCTAAAGAGCCGGAAGAAGGTCTCACTGGCCAAGGAACCAGACAGGGTGTACTACGAGAACGACGCGGCCTTAACTTCTCGATCCGCCGGTGACGTCACTGAACCAGCCGACGAGGCGCCGTACGAGGACGTAGAGTGTCTGCGACCGGTAACGGCGAGTACCGTGTAGATCTAGATGTCACCGCCACGGTCTGATCCCGAAAATCCTTATCCAGAATCACGTAGAAACCGCGTGGAACAGTGGTGCTATCTGGTGAAGGAACAAAAGTCGGCCCGCCAAGCATGGGTGATATTGAATGGTTCAGCCGGTAGATGGCAGCTCAGTACTATGTGGTATACGGAACACTGGAATGATTTAAAAATAAACACACCTCCCCTATTGGTGCATACGGAACATTTTAATATATGATCTGGCGAATCGTTTGCCATCAAAGTAGAAATACAAGTTTCGTACCTGTTAAAGAACAATAATGTGTTTAACTGGTGATGAACCTACGTAACGTCGATGCCATTTAAATGACGTGCATATGGTATAATAGTACATATTCCAATGTATATTCCAGTTGATGTAACATATATCGGGTTGTTGGTGCGGAGATCCCATTTCGTTGTCAGATTCATCGTTATTTTTGCAAGATTATCTGTCACCCTGGCCATTTGCCGAATGACAGCGTTACAGTTAAACAAACCTTAAGTACCGCCATTGTTATACTGTTTTGTACTATCTGGCAAAGGGGCATTATTTTGTACCTCACCGCGGTATACCGTGGTATATTGTCTATTCAGTTAAAATTGACGGTTCGGATATTTGCCATTGTCCAGTAGCGTTTAATACGTGAGGTGAAACTACAAATGCAAAACCCACCAAATTGAATGCACTTGAAATCGCATGAATTGATGCAGGATATAAAATACCGATCAGTTAATGATATAATGCCAATTGAATACCTTCGTTTCCATGTTATCATATAAAGGTATTTCTCGTGCAAAAGCTCTATGTTGTATAAAGTAAATATATAGATCCGTATATGATATCTATACTCACTGTTGCAATTATCAAGATACTCACTGCACGTAGCTGTGCTCCTTCCAGTCCGAAATTTTTGGCAAACTTATCGCATTGAGCTATTCTTTTAACGGATTTATGGTTATTAGTATGATTATAAGCGTCTGCAAAATACTTTATAATTGAGTGAGTTGCTGTCTTTTATATGTAAAATAAAAGGCGGAAAATATTTTGCTTGGGATTCGTCCCATTTAGATTGCTTCATGTTCATGTATGTCATAGCTTGTAACTGGGTGGCATTTAGATAGATATCCACACATGCATATGATATGACCAGAACCTTTGACAGGCACGCCCATATCTATGGCCGCTTGCGGTATTGTAAAAGAGCTGCCAGAATAATTTCGCGGTTATACATTAATGTTCCGACGTTCCTACTTTAGAAACCTTAACATTTTGCCAATATTAAATAATTTCGGGCTCATTATGAAAACTATGATCGATCCAGGGACAACTATACCCGATCTAGGAACGTGACTACATATCTTAACGAGAAACACAGGTTGCAGATTTATCCAAAAAAATATTATCTTATATTTCGACGGTTATTTTTTGATTTGTTTTACTTTAAAACCACCTTGTCAAGTCTTGTCAAGTCTGTATATAATAATACTAATAGAATACTGAACCCCTGTGGATGGTGTTGCATTATTTGTGAACATAAGTAGTCATCAAAGAAGTAAGTTTTCTGAAGTAAGAAAATGAAGACTGAAGTAAGAAAAAGAAAACTTACGACTTTCTTAATTCAAAAAATCTACTTCGTGTGTGTCTACTTGTGTATTTTGAACCCGATAATCGCTCGACAAATCTTCCACTTAGCGCTAAATCTAGTTGCGTCGCCTAAGTGGCGATTATGAATACGGCCCCAGGCCGGCAGCATTTCGCTTCGCGCAGTCGCTGATACGTCAGCTCTCTGCGCGAGGCCAATGTTCAGGTTGCGCACGCGCGTAAAGCTGCCGGGCGGCCATTACATTTTATTGGGTTATTAATAAACCCCATTTTTCAACCTTACCAGGCGTTTTCCATTGAGCACCATTTTCTTACCTATGGTCTTTAGTATAGAGCACGACTGGAGAAAAGCAAAACTCGATTCATGATAACTTGAACAAGGCGTGACGCCGGAAAAGTCTCTCTATGTATGTGGCAACGACGAGGTAACCGCGCCGTTGGCTATAGGCAAACACAGGCCTCGTAATTACACATAGACCAAAATTAATATGTATTTTTAATTCAGAGCCCGACCGACTGCCGCCTCAGTTTTGTGGCTGTAGAACGGGCAAAGATCTGACAGGGGCCGGCTACAACCACGGCCCGAAACACGCCTGTGACCCCGGTACGCTTTGGGTTGCCGCCACAGGCCAGCTCAGGCCGCCACGGTAAAACTAACCACGCAAAACTCACCGCTGACTCCGGTAGTTTTTAATTCCACGGATGTTTTGTTCCTCTGCAGCAGCGTTGATCTGTCACCAGACTCGATTTTCAATGGCATGTCGACCTCTTTTCTCACAATAAATTTCGAATCGGCAGCCTCTCGCCGCTCGTCCGGCCGAAAGTTAGATCAAAGTGGAATGTTTGCCAACAAATACACTTGGACTGAAGAAACATCCTCCACCCACCGCCCGTTCCCAAAAACTGAGACCGTGAGGAGCTCCGTCTCCTTACGCTCTCAGTTTTTGAGAAAAACCGTATTCAGTAGAACATATTACGTTTGTGCCAGCTGTTCAGTGTACATTGCGGTATGCATAGTATAGCCCAGCACTGTTGGGACGCTGTGGATCATTGCCAGTCTGCAATAGTACGGGAATGCTATTTAATTGACTTGATCAAGCTGGGCAGACAGAGCTCACAAGCCGGGTGTCAATCATATCAGAGATGCTTACGTCAGTCGCGAGTGTTGCGATCGTCCAGAAGCGCGTGGGTACCGAGGCATTGTTTCTTGACACACACCATAGACGCAATGAAAAACTTGTCTGCGGTGCTTGAGAACACCACGCTGGATGATCAAATGCATCTACGACTATATGCGACTAGGACTGACTGCACTATAGAAGGAGATACAATGGACGATGATGGGTTGTTTATCATGTCGGCAACTCAGGTTTTATTTTCCTCCCAAAAAGCACTACCAGACTGCACCACTAACTACTGCAAACGTCGAGGCAAGTTTTGGTCGCCAAAACACCGGCTTCAACATAGGCGTATGTATTACGTTGCAATAATTTTTTTTTTAAACATGACATTATAACAATACCTAGGTTCATCTAATTAGATGACCCCATATAAACTGCATGTTTTAGACCTGCCCTCACCCCCCCCCCGCCTTCTCGTAATCTCCGACCCATCCAAATGGGAAATAAATACAAGAAGCCTTTGGAAGGTGACAAATTTGTTAAAAGAATGTTACATGAATAGCCTTGATATATATATATATATATATATATATATATATTACTTTCATTTATTGAAGTGTAACCGTAGTTCCCTACTACATGTAGAAATAAGGTAACAGCAAAAGAAGTAATATAAATGCACATAACACTAAACCAAATATTAACATGTTTAAACAGAACTGTTTGAACTATTTGTTCTAGTTGTATTCTTTTCTGTTTCTATGGCGATCGCCTTCTTAAATTGTGAAAAGCGCCGTCCCTTCCACCCTTACGGCTGTCGACTGAACACCGACTGCAATAACTCATTTGTGCGCCGCACGAGAGTGAAAAACCGAAACGTGAACGTATCGGCGCTAAGGGATCGGGATGCGTATAAGTTCTCCAATAGAGAGTTATTGTACTACGTTTTAGATTGAACGTATCCCTAAACGTACCCCGATGAGCAATTACGTTACCAAAACTCGGGGTGTTTCCTGACCTACATAGATACGTTTGTGGGATCCGTTTGCGGGACAACGTATAAATCGTATTTCTAACGTTTTGCCGTACGTATCACGGCCCAAGGGAATTTCCTGCATATTTTTTTTCTTTTTGCGAATGCATGTCGCGGTTTTGCAGTTACCGAGAGAGGGTACTTCACGGATGTCTATATATTGCATTGACTGTCTTTAGACGGGGAAAAGCAAATGAATTTGTAGAATGTAAGTTAAGCATTTTTTGGTCGTCTCTAGTAGCAGTGGCCGGCGCAGTGGCCAGTTGACCCAGTGCACAATGCCGCACAAATCATTAACACTGCAGCAAGGTAATACGTGTTCCCCCCCCCCCCCCCCCCCTCACCTCCCCCAGAGGTGTTGTTGGACAATGCATAGGATCTATATCCCGGGGAATTATAAAGAAGTTAAACGTGTCAAGAAAGGAACTCGACTCCGGGGGGGGGGGGTGGAGAGGGTGGGGGGGGGGGGGGCACGTACTATATTGCTGCAGTTGTGGGCGTGCCGCCCGTGCCATACCCCTACAGGGCATATTGAGCGTGAAATAAAAGTACTCGATTGTGTGGTCATCAAGAGAGAATGTTTTGGTAAAACAATGACATCCAAGTGGATACTTATGCAACGTATATAGAGGAAGAGGCCAGCCGATTGAGATATCCGGGCGCGAGAATATGCGAGGACAAAAGGAAAGAAAACAATTCATGTTCAGTCTCAGATGGGCACATTCAGCGAACATGTTTCTGCTCCGGGGAAAGAGAGAAAACACGCGAAAAAGGGATAATTTGGGCGGCTCACTTGTGTATATCTTCTCCCCAGTGAGCTTCCCCAGCGGCCCTCCGCTCGCCACGCGGGCCCGGGACTCCATTGGAAGCCTTAGCGATGCCACTGGCTTGAGCCCCAACGGGAGAGGATACTTTGTAGTCTCCTCCACAGCCCCCCGCTGCGTGGCCAGCTTACTCAGATTGGGTCTGTAAACGGCTAAATTCACTGAATTCCGTACAGTGACGTCACAAAAAACATACCAGCCTCCGCGGCATCTCACAAACAACGATGGCGAGAGCAAGTGGTAACCATTCCGCTGCAAAGCTGTATGGTGGGTGGCGTAAGAATACACTCATGAGTTATTACACAGCACGATAAAAGTAAAACAAGTTTTTATGCTTATGTCTTCGTATCACTTATTGATCATGACAAGACAAAGTTTCATCATTCTAATTAACTTTACATTCGGCTTCATCGGTGGTGTACTGGTGCAGGTACCAATTCAGCAAAAAAAGGTCGCAAACCCGCTGAGCCTGAGGGGCGGACCATTTGATGGCGAGAGAGGGCGATAGTTTTGTTTCACTTTTAACTTGTAATGTAAAGAATCAATTTTAGATGTTTAAAACCTAGCCACAGCTAGGTACCGTAAAGCGACGGAGACAGGGGAAGGGGGTAGCCCTGTTTCACGATTCTCCTGGCTGTTCCGCTGTGGACCGCGCCGGAACGGACTCTCTCGCCTCCGTATCGTGTGAGGTCAAGGAGGCATGTTTTAGGACTAGGGTGGGGGAGGGGGGGAGACGGACTGCGAGTATGGGGTCCGTGTACTGTACAACCCCCCCCCGCCCCTCCAACCGGCCACCCCGCTGGACTGGAAAGTAAACATTCTTGATTTTCGCCAAATTTGAGCCAAAACTCTTTGACTTACTCCAAAAGTTTGTCAAGCGCGGCCATGATGCATCGCACTCAGTTAGAACAGCCAATGACAATATTCGAAAGAGGCAGAGCGTGTTGACCCTGTTGACCAACCCCTGCCAAGCTTAGCTTAATTAGCCGTTTACAGCCCCACATGGAGCGAGCGGAGGTGGGGCTGGAGACATTGTAGCCCGATAGCGATGACTTGTGTGGGTAACGAGCATAGATCGCGCTATCCAGATGAGCTACTTCCCCTGACACATTTGATCCTTCATCCTTCGTTGCTCTAGCTATGTTACTTTGTTCGATATTTGGCATTTAAACTGATCGGTCCTATGGTTCCCATGTTAAAGAGCCTGATATTTACATTATTTTGCCTTACGCACGCACGCGCATGTTTGTTTGTTGCCAAACATCGCAGCCCCGAATACGCTTTCGGCCATAGATAACTTTCTTGTGTGACTTATAAAGATAGAACAAGCATTTATATGGTGCCTAAGTCTTACTGATCAACAGTTTCCTCTTTTTATTTACCGCATTGTGAGTGTCTACAATGTGAAGCGACAAAAGAAACATCCAGTCAACAATACTGTACGAGTATACTGTCGAGTCGCCTTCCACTGCATTCACTAGATGGGGTTCAGTTTACTGAAGAACACGATTTGCGAGACGACAGTATGCGCTCCTTGGCCCGGTTGCACGACGACCCCGTAATATGCCCCCCGTAAGTCTATTTACGCGTACCCGTAAGTGGGGTTTGCGGGGTCCGTAAAGTTACCTTACGTCGGTTGCACGAAACCACTTACGCGCTCCCGTAAACTTTTTGGCGCGTTAGGATACTTACAGGGCCCGTAAGATCCGACAATGCACCGCGGTTTGAAGAAGGTTTCTTCCCGCCTTTTCATTTTAGAACATGCAACGTATATATATAGTTATTTGTCTGACATATGTAGTTATGTCTACATTTATATTTATTCTCAAAAATCCTGAATGTGTATAGGGGCAGAATAAGCAAATTATAAGGACAACCTTCTGATGTCTGGAGTAATTTGTTTAGGAATCAAAGATCGTATAGTACCTTACATAATCTCAGAAATCATCGCGTTTCTGGCTCGACTGCTGAACGGAATATGTGCACTGGCCTACCTTAGATCTATCAGTAACAAAGCTCCTGCAAACCTCCATTGTTATGGCGAAGATAAAAAATAGAACAAATACATTTCATGTCATTGAGGCGGGGGTCACTCCGTGATAAAAATCAGACATAATTTTAGCGAGTTATCGCCGTGGGTGGGTGTTATATTGGGGAGGGGGAACCCTTGCCCTCAGTTGACCCTTTTTATTAGAAAATCAATAATAGTTACTGTCAGTTAGCCATATTCATTTTCCATTCACTGAACTTCAGAAATGTTACGATTTAACCAGCATGTCCCTTCTTTCTACTCTACATCTCTTTCTACATCCTGTGATTCCAGATTCTCGTGAGCAGAATTAGTTCAACGACCACGGAAAAACTGTCGCTTCGATTTCGCAGAACTTTTACCAATTTATAGTGATTGTCATGAACAAGTGGCATGCTGAATATTATAGAAATCGAACGGGCAGTTATTGTTTTGTTGCCTATAAAGCGCAACGTATTCCAGCCACTATAACGGCCAAACCATCGTTTCGATGAGTCTTACAATTAAATGCATATCTTTATTTCAATGATACTGTAAAATGCGTCGCTCCGATTTTCTGAACCTTCAGCATTTTATATGATTGTTAAGAAGAGTTGGCAAGTTAAATTTGATAGCAATCGAATGGGTAGTGACCCCCACCCACTTGCTGACAAAGCCAAGTGATGCGCGTGAGTTGCACCAAAGAACTTGTATAAATTCTTTGGGTGCACTCATGATGCTTGCAACATGGTATCGTTTATTTCTTTATTGACGTCATATAGCCATGGATGCACACACTGACCGGGCGGGCGAACAAACTGTCACTATTAAAATTATTTGGTAGCCTATATTTGGCTAAATGTAGGCTAATGACAATGTTACAAATACAAACTGTTATCCCGACTGACCCAGTGGCAGTGGGTTCGTCATATGTCTGTATCTGTTTAGACTTGCCCGCTTTGTCGTCTGCCAGCCTGCGGAGGTCAGGCGAATCAGATCATGTGGATTAAATCGACAAATGTAAGCGACACTGTTTTAGCTCTGACATCAAAAAGACGAACACAATGGTTGCAAATGCGGACAGCAACTTTTAATTTCGAAAGCAATGTTATTTGTATGCAAAGATATTATGCATGTTATGGTCCCCTTGACCAGTATCGAGCCGCAGTCTGCATATTTACGAGTGGTCTATCGGCCACGTAAAACTTACGCGCCCTTCGTGCAACCCACGTAAAATTTTACGGGTAGCTTACGTGTAGCTTACGGGCTCGTAACTACTTACGGGGTCGTCGTGCAACCGGGCCCTTGGTCTCAAGTGTCACCAGCAGGCACTTTCTCAGGGGCGTAGGCGCAGCCTCATTTATATATTTACTCAGACACATACATAACCATAACACTGCGTCGGCCGTCGCTACTAGTGTTTTGTATTTTCTGCATGTGTCTCACCGTACACGGGTGCAGCTCGTGATGAGTCAAGGGGGTAGCGAGAGAGATTTCATCACGAGACTAACCCATGCATATCGCACGTCACGGTAGTTAGCAGAGAAGAGGGGGGGGGGGGCGGCAGTCTGGTGTCTTCATCACGCAGCCTTAACCATGACCGGACCAGTGGTGGTCTACATTGACATTGTAGAATGCGGGTACAATAATAAGTAATTTGAAGCATATATTTATGCCGAAGACAATTTTTGCCATGGCAGACGTTTCACGGAGACAGAGGCTCGGGGTGTTGAACATTGCTTTAAAGCAAATATGACAATTTAGTCAATGATTTTCTCCTTGGTTGCTAATATGACAGTAAATAATAATATATACCTGGGCGTTAAAGCAATTGTATCACTATTATTACGAGTTGTAAGCTTACCTCACATATATTTGGCCTCCTTGGTTACGGCACTTGAAGTAAAATATTTACCATCTACAGGCCTAACGACAGGCTCAAAGTCCGTCAGCTCAATCGCCGGGTACACCGTCAATTGCAACCTGTACCGGGAATTGTGACTACGCTGTCGGCCTACATCGCTTAAATATATACCTTCTGAACTACTTTGGGACTATTCTGAATTTGGGTATCCTTTGTGATGCTAGAGCCTGATTACAGCGACACGCTGACAGACGTCCAGCGTTTGAATTGTACGCTCGTACGTCTAATGCAGCTAGGCTCACTGTCTAAATAAAAATTCAGACTTCATTTGTGTGTGACTTAATGTTACGTTGTTTTACGTAATATCACTATGGCAACGATTCACCACTGAAGGGGCCGCATGATGGTTTGACTCAGGTCACACGAAGTTAGCCGCCTCCGGATCTGAGGTTAATATACTAGTTAACACGACCATCAATTCTTAATAATATTCCCTTCTGTTGGCACGAGTATACAAAACATGGGAAACTATCAATAATAGGATCGCGTAATTATCGGTTATTTAGCCCCATATGGGTACGAATGTGCGGTCTTAGTGACACATGTATGCATACATGAACTCCATAACGACCTATGTGTCACAGGGTCGCTATTATCATATTCAATATTTTATTGGTGATTTCGAAGTCAACGGGGATTAGCCACCGAATCCCGATCCATACAAGTTACCGCCCGCCTATTACAGCAGCCGCTTTGATTAATATACATTGAAAGTTCTCGGACGTGGTGTATACGTTCATCACGCCTACACAAACCAGTGAGTGTGTGTCGTCAGGGAGGTGAGAGGTATGGGAGGGAAGCCCCCCGTAAGACGTACTATTAACTGCTATATAACAGACCAAGCTGTATTTACGTATCTCCATACCTCCGCCCGTGACTCAACACAGGTCCGCACATGAGGGGGTGGTGGTGGCGTGGATTCTGGCACCAACTGTGCATGCGATAACGCCTTCGAAAGTTTAGAAAGCACATCCGGGCATCGGATATCATTCCGACCTATCCACCCCCCCCCCCCCCTCAGACCCTCACACTCCGGTTTACAGAACCCATTGGGACACCGGCACCAGCCCTCCGACAGAGAGCGCGCTAACGTCGAGCACCATGCCCTCCCTATGGCCTGGATAGAGGCTATACAACACGCGCTCCGCGACCAATTCACAAATGCAGTATGTAATTTTACTTATAAACCGGTTAGAGGCCCTCAACCAGAAAGTGGTGACAACGTTGTGATGTTCAACCGTCCGGAACCCATGTAAGTACTGAATGTGATACAGCGGCTCTTGAGTTTGTCTCGAGCCATGTAGACACATACATATAACGTGTGTCGGCGTGGTACCACCGTTATCTGCATTGTATGTATGGAGGACAACTAACATTAACATTACTTCAGTGTTGATTGTAAGGATACATATCTCACATGTGTGCACCTATAAATGTGAAGTAGCTTCATCAGCCAACTCACTGGTAGGTAAGTGCCATCATTACCATCCTCAAGAGTTACTTATAGCTATAGATACGTGTACGCTGTATCGTATATCCATTGCATCGATAATAGTTGCCAGACAGGATACGTTAAGGCTAACTATGTGTATGTGGGCTTGTCACAGACTAACCGTCGCAGTAAACACAGAACAGGCGGATCCAGGAGTGATAGGGAGGGCGATGGAGGGGGGTGAAGCCGAAACTAAAGCTCAGCGTTTAGAAGAAAACGGTCATTACATGGCACTACCCCCCCCCCTCCCCCACCCATACCTCCACCGCAACCACTATCCCAACCCCTTCCGGAACCGTGCCAACTATATGTCAGACTCTATGCACGTCATATGTACATCAGACCCTATATACGTCGTATGTACGTCAGACTCTATATACGTCGTATGTACGTCAGACTCTATACACGTCGTATATACGTCAGACTCTATATACGAGGTATGTACGTCAGACTCTGTACACGTCGTATATACGTCAGACTCTATATACGAGGTATGTACGTCAGACTCTATACACGTCGTATATACGTCAGACTCTATACACGTCGTATGTACGTCAGACTCTATACACGTCGTATGTACGTCAGACTCTATACACGTCGTATATACGTCAGAATCTATACACGTCGTACGTACGTCAAACTCTATACACGTCGTATATACGTCAGACTCTATACACGTCGTATGTACGTCAGACTCCATACACGTCGTATATACGTCAGACTATATACACGTTGTACGTATGTCAGACTCTATACACATCGTATGTGCGTCAGACACTATGCATGTCTTATGTACGTCAGATTATACACACACCGTATGTATGTTAGTCTCTATACACGCCGTATGTACGTCAGATTCTATGCACGTCGTAAGTACGTCAGATTATATACACGTCATATGTACGTCAGACTCTATATACGTCGTCAGATTCTATACACACCGTCTGTACGTCAGTCTCTATACAAGTCGTATGTGCGTCAAACTTTACACGTTGTATGTACGTCCGACTTTATACACGTCGTATTTACGTCAGACTCTATGCATGTCGTATGTAAGCCAGACCTATACACATTGTACGTACGTCAGACTCTATATACGTCGTATATACGTCAGATTTTATGCACGTGGTAAGTACGTCAGACTACATACGTCGTCTATACATCAGTCTTTATACACGTCATAAGTACGTCAGACTCTGCACGTCGTAACTACGTCAGACTTTATACACGTCGTAAGTACGTCAGACTCTATGCACGTCGTCTGTACGTCAGACTATATGCACGTCGTATGTACGAGAGATTCTATGCATATACACATCGTATGTACGTCCGGTTCTATACGCAACCAGTCGTATGTACGTCAGACTATGCACGTCGTATGTACGTCAGACAATAAACACGTCGTATGTACACAGTCTTTATACACGTCGTATGTACGTCAGACTCTATACACATACACGTCGTATGTACGTCAGACTCTATACACACACACGTCGCATGTACGTCAAACTCCATACACATACAGGTCGTATGTATGTCAGACTCTGTACACATACACGTCGCATGTACGTCAGACTATATACACATACACGTCGTATGTGCGACATACACTACACATCGTATGTACGTCCGGCTCTATACGCATACACGCCGTATGTACGTCAGACTCTATATACGTCGTATGTACGTCAGACTATACACGCCGTATGTATGGCAGACAATATACACGTCGTGTGTACGTCGACTCTATACACGTCGTATGTACGTCAGGCTCTATACGCCGCGTATGTACGTCAGTCTTTATACACCTCGTATCTACGTCAGACTCTATACAGATCGTATGTACGTCAGGCTAGTGTGAATATCTTATCCGATCGATTGCTACATTAACCCCTGTTTCATGTATGTTGATAACTATTTCCATTCAGATGAACGTGAACAGATCTGATCGCTAATTCCAACCGTTTGTTGACAAAGAGATTGTACTAAGTACGATGTCATATGTCTCTTATTCTGATTCCCTCGGCACATAATCTGAAGAATTGAAAAGGTGCAATGATGGGCGAACTACCGGCTTTCCTTCTTGGAGTTATACTACTTGGAGGTAGGAACCATAAGGAAATCATATCGCCATTTTAGTGACCAGACGGAACCAGTAACCTGTTTCTTGAAGCGTCACAAGACATTAGTATTATAATGAGAACATGTTATTGAGGTAATAACACCTACTTTGTAGCGAAATAATAGAGACGATGTAAAAGGTTAATGAATTAAGATGTTACCTGAAAATATCTGATATACCTTTTGTATATTTATCAATGAAAGAAGTCATTGTGGTTGTGCCTATTTTAATTACTTGCTGGGTGGGGTGGTGAGGGCTCACTTAAGAGATGGGATATTTGGCAACTGAACGAAGTCATTGGAGTTGTACCTATTTAATTTGCTTTTTGGTTGGGGTGGTGAAGGCCCACTTAAGAGATGGGAAGAATGTCGGTTGTCATTGTTTATGCTAGCCATTCGCATTTTTTGTGAGAATGGTTGGCATATAAAAACGTGCCTCGTCAACTTATAACAGCATTTTTTTGGTGTTTTTAATTTACATCTTGTTTGTGTTGAAGAAACATATACCGGTGCACCTGTCATATACATTACATCTCTATACCCTGTACATTACGAGACGAGGAAAAAAATACGGAACATTTCGAGTTTGATTCAAATGCTGTAAACGTCATTTTACTATAAGTTCACAGTTTGTTAAAAAAAAATCCAGTTATTCCCATGCCATACCATCCATATTCTTTGCGTGTATTGCACGAGCGAGTGATTCCCACGCATACATGGGTCCCTGCAACTTTGACTTAGTGCCCCATCTTTGCATGCAACTCCATGTCCTTATTAAAGGCGTGCGAAAGGAGCATGCAGTGATTCAAATGTCCAATATAGTTGGTGCTAGAACTCAACCCGTTCATGGCACAAACGAATAAGGTTGATGACAAGCGAAGGCACCGCGAATGATACTATGTAAGGGTTGATTAAAATTTCGTGGCAAATTAGTAAATTATTACATCAAATAATCACGTGTAACAATTAACAAAGCATCAAGAGCACACAGCAAAGCATGCGGGAATTTGCATGAAGAATTAAGAACTAAGCAGATGGCATGAATAACTAGGAACTAAATGAATTGAAGTCATCTTTATTCCAACGGCTCGATTATCTAGATGGCGCTGTAGTTTTGTTCTTATTCCTATTCAATAGCCATATGCGTATTCAAGGTCTCTCTGGGCCGCACGGAGCCCTCGATGCAACTTGCATGGGACGTCATACGGTATGTAACTACAATACAAATCCGGAAAGGACACCTTGTCCTTTCCGGATGCCGACTAACTATCGCGGTCTCTTCATCAGTTGGAACCTCAATTACGCTTGATGAAACCCTATATATACTCGGGATAAACCCAGGCAAGCGAGACGCCATTAAGCAAGCCACGCGGTCTGAGTTTGAGGTATCAGCCCTCCCTGGGCAAATCACAACTGGATGGTCTGAACAGGTGAAGCAGTGGACCATATTGGTCTATGCGCGACTATCTCGGGATCGAAGACGGCCTCATGTACAAAGGCAACAGAGTGATCATCCGGGGAGCAATGCCGCAAGACATGCTCAATAGAACACACTATGGACACCAGGGCGTCAAATGTCAACTACGGCCTATTTATCTCGTAGAGAAATATCACGAGACATTGAGCGAGAAGTGAGGACATCAGATTTGTGATGCAAAGCCAGGAAAATGCCAAGGAGCCGCTGGTGCCCGACGGAAATTTTCTCTGTGCCATTAGTGCCCGTGGCAACAGATACCTTTGAGTTGGATGATCATCAATACGACTTACTTGCCGACCAATAGTTGAAAATAACGTTGACAGTATTTCAAAGCTGAATTTTTAAAAAACTTGTCACCTGGAGTTAGAACCGTATCTACAATGTTGCACAATAACCAAACACAAGATGGCGCTATACAAATTAAGATATTTTAACCATAAATTACAAATAGAAAAAAATATATATATTATGCTGCTCTCTACATTTTCCTGATGTTGGGGCTGTGTTAGCTAGAATAATATGTCAACAGTTGAACGTTGAACGTAAAGCAACGGTACATATGAATACCTGTTGTGGTATATTTTAATAGTTGGCAGTGCACATCACTTTTTTATGGCATAACAAGATATTGTAGCTTATTTAATTTTACTGGGTTAATGAGCGCGTTAAATGCGTTCTTGACTCCATAGCGCTATGGCCGGAATAACCGATTTCAGAAAATTAGAATATTATCTTAACAGGACAAAATTCCCAGTGTGGAATGCAATGTATATATATTCATGGTCAGGGCGTTGATGTAGATCCCTGTTTTGAAATGTAAACCCACTACGAAGAACCTATTCGTTCTAATTGACCTGGGTACAATTTAGTTATGCCAGGATTCTCGGCTGTCGGCATCCAGTTGTTTTCGTGCGGCTTCGAGACCGATTTCTGTGGGATGATCCAGAGTACAAACCATCATTTTGAATGGGAGAGACAGAGTGGAGGCACAGAGACTATGGCCACTGGACCCTCGTCGGCTTACAAAGGGACGTTCTACATCTACATAGAAGCAACCAAAGCTCCATATGGTGACGTAGCAGAGTATGTATAAATATGGCACTGCTTCACATCATATATTATATTAAATAAAGTGAGGGTTTATTTACCTGCGTTATGTGTGAGTGTGGCTACATGTCAATCTAGAACAACGTATGAGAAGTGCATATAGAGCCAGAAGCCCCAGGTCCCATGATGTATATCCAGCACCCATGGAGCTAACAGCAGCACACGAAATTTAAAACGTCAAATAATGAGCTATCTGTATCATTCATCCAGCGATGTATCAAGAGGGATTTTTTTTGGGGTCCGCTGGGACGTAACCCATTGCGATTGCACTCTAAATGTGTGAAATGTTCGATGATGCAAATGTCGTAGCATTGTTTTAGAATAGGCTAAATTATACCGTTATAACCCGTCGCGATACGACTTATTTTATCCGGTCATGTGACCTCTGTTTTTGACAGGGTTGAGACCCCGAGTTTACAGCACTCAGGCACGGCGTGCGTGATATTCGCCTACCACATGTATGGAGTCGGTGTCGGTGAACTCGACGTGAGAATAAAACCAGATGACATTTACAACTGGAGGGTGTCCAAAGATCAGGGTAACCATTGGAGACTGGGGACTACAGAGGTGGACTTGAGGCCGGAGAATCGGGTAAGATATCTTTTATACTTGAAGAGGGAGGTGGAGGGCGTTCAGTAATCAGGGTGATCACCGGGAGCCTGGGGACCACAGACGTGGACCTCAGGCAGGGGGACCGTTTACGACACCCCTTATTCTTGAAGAGGGGGGTGGTAGGCTTTCCGTAACCAGGGCGATCACTGGAGACTGGGGACTACAGGAGTGGACTTCAGGCCAGAGGGCCGGGTAAGCAACTCTTAATACTTGAAGAGAGGGGATGGAGGGCGTTCAGTGACACGGGCGACCACTGGAGACCGGGGGCTACAGATGTGGACCTCAGGCCGGGGGACCGGGTAAGATACCCTTTATACTTCTGGAGAGCGCTCAGTGACCAGGGCGACCAATGGGGACTGGGGACTACAGAAGTGAACCTCAGGCCGGGGGACCGGGTAAGACACCCTTTATACTTGAACAGGGCCATGTAGGGCGTTCAGTGACCAGGGCAACCACTGGAGATTGGGGACTACAGATGTTGGTCTCAGGCCGGGGGACCGGGAAGATACTCTTTATACTTGAAGAGGGGGGTGGAGGGCGCTCAATGACACGGGCGACAAATAGAGACTGGGGGCTATACATGTGAACCTCAGGCCGGGGGACAGGGTAAGATATCCGTCATAACTGAAGAGGGGGTGGAGGGCGCTCAGTGACCAGGGCGACCACTGGGGACTGGGGACTACAGAGGTGGACCTCGGGCCGGGGGATCGGGTAAGAAACTACATGCATTTATCATTGAAGAGGGAAGGAGGGGGTGGAGGGCGTTTATTTATGTCAGTTAATTTGAAAGGTTGATCTACTTTAGAAAATATAGGTGATACTTCATTGCATAGTTTGCAGATTTAGTTTAGTTGAGTGCTTAAGTGGGGGGGGGGGGCTTAAGTGGGGGGGGGGGTAAAGTCGCCCCCCCACCTTGAGTGTTGTTCGCAGCGCAGCATTTGGATGACAAATCAATATGCATTACATTATGAAGTGCGACGTTGAACCATTTGTGCAGGTAGCGTTTAGAGTCGTAAGAAGCAGCGACTCCCGCGGAGACGTCGCTCTCGACGACATCGTCATCCGGACGGGAGAATGTAGGACCACAGGTAAGTTAGCACTAGCAAGACTTGATATCGAGCTTGATACCCCGATTTAAATTGACTTGATATATGACCATGTGTCGGTCATTAAACTATTAAAAGGTGAAATGTGAACTGCAAGTCGGTTTACATAATTTTATGGCTGTTAATACACCAGTAGTCATCCTGAGTGAATGAAAGCCTGTGAGTCTCTCCGCTACCATTCAGATGTCACTTTTACGTCAGTCCCGATTCCATGTGGTGTAAACATCGTAACATATGTCGTAACAATGTCTCTATCAGAGCCGCTTCCGTTCTCCTGTTCGTTCGAGGAGGGTTTCTGCGGCATGCTCCAGAGTAATGACGACCACTTTGATTGGACGAGGATTGACGGACCGACCGACTACACGGGACCCAAGAAGGCGGCCGACGGCACTTGGTTCATCGACATAGAGACGGACGGCCAGAGGCTGAACGGCAACGTGGCTAGGTAAGAATTAAACCGATCAATGCCAAATTCTCTCATATTCGGATCACATACACGCCCTCCTTTAATTGCATCGCTTTCCAATGATAACTAGCACAGGTTTAATAAATCACGGCGAAACAATTGTCAATAGCAAAGTTTGTTCATACAATGACAAAATTAAACCCCTGCAAAGTATGTTGAGCGAATATTTGCATTTAACATGTGGCTTTGACAGTATAAGTGAATTAACAAGATTGTTGTTATAGTGACACACTATGCCACGCCGTATGATACAACGATAATATCCAACAGTATCGTAGGCATGCGTCACGTATTATTATTACGAGTTGGTGGTCATGTTAACTAGTGCAATAGGGCATGCAAGTGAATCTCGTTTTATGTGTGCGATACCTCACGCGATCAGATTTTGGGGACAACGACGTTATATGCGTCCTTAATTTTTCACTGCGCAACTCACTCGCTCCCTGCTTCACTAATCAAAACGCTGTCATTCTAGTCACGATTTAGGACGTGGAACCAGGCAAACTGCGTGGTGAGCGAGGGGAGAAAAGGGTGGGTCCCTTCTAGACCTGTTTGCAACTTAAATAAGCACCTGTTAACTATCTAGTGACAATATATTGTTGAAAGACTCTTTGAACTTGTATTTTCCCGTATCAATAACTGCGGTCAGTAAACTTAGCGCACTACAGCCCGCTGAATACCCAATATTTGTACTGGCCTGACTGTGTTGCCGACGGCCGAATTACAGATGACAAGCGGAATCAACCATAATTCGCGAAAATGTGGAAACGGCTATTGTTTTCGACATATCGATTTATCCAATGTTTCTCATAATGCTGATGCATACGGGTGATTTTATGAGCAGATATGATAGAGCCATTTGAGCTCAATACTACTTAATTGTTGTTTTACCGCGAATGATTTTATTACAGTTTTTTCCAAATCAAGAAATCAATTATGACGGCTTGGAAAAATTATAACTAAGCTTTATTTAAATAAAGTTTTGAATGGGAATAACATTATAAAATTAAAAAAAAACTTAACTGTATTAACTTAAATATTGTGACATTATATAAATCCTCAATCATGCCCTTTGTATTTAGCAAATATTTGATGTCAAATAATGTGTACAATGTAGCTACATATTTGTCTGAGATATATATTACACATAGATATAGATCTAAGTATATGGGAAATAATATGTCTTTTACATATTTTTTAATCTATGATAAAAAAAATGAATTTCTCAAATTTTAGTTTTTTTATTATATTGAAATATTGAGTTTTTGCAACAATCAAGTGAACATACCAATAAAACATTGCAAAGAATGTAAATATAAATTAGACAAGAGTAAAAAGTGTGTGGATGCAAATGTCAACTAAATCTATAAAGAAATGAAAAAGTTAACAGACTGCATAAAACTCTAGAACATTTAAAGAAAATTAATGAATTTGCCAATGTCATGAATAATGTCTGTCATCACAGAAAGTAGAAAGTTGATTGTTATAGCCTACTAAATCGTAATGTCCAGTTATATTTTCAGTGTTGTAAACTGGTCTTTTCAGATAATGGAACACGTTATAATATATACTATAGCAACCGAGCAGAAGTCTGAAAAAGTGATTATACAACACCAGTCTATTTATTATGACACACATAATTTATTAGCAAAGCAATATGTCTTGGTGCTCTTGTCACAACTGTAGCTAAATGTTAGAGAAAAGTAACAACATGTGCCATATATATTGGTGATTAGTATAATTTTATTGTGATGTTTATACTGGTTAAATGAAAATATATATATATAAACCTGCCAAAGATGTTTAATGTTACTTGTGTCCTTATGTGCTACTTGTTATTATAGATATTTTTCTTAATTTTTTTATTTTTATTTTTATTAATATACATCACATGTCAACCTCAGGACAACAGTACCAAATTTAAAAATCTAAATTAAGTTGCACAATCTAAAAAGGACATCTTATTATTACGTAGTTATGCAGCATTAATTTAAATGTAGATTTCAATTTGCAAATGTCATGAACAACATTTGTCACCCAGGGCTGATTTATTGTAGAACAAAGTTGATGATTATTATATCCTATTAAACCATATAATGTCCTATTTTATTATTTTAAGAGATAAATTTATCTTTTCTTGATCTAAATTGATGGAACACAATCTAATACAATATACCGGTAACAACTGAGAGATTTGAAAAAGCTTATATGTTATATTTATTATGGTACACAGGATTTATTAACCAAGGAATGTGCTCTTGTCATTAATGTAGTTGAATGCAGGAGAATTAAGAGATGAAATTGACCTAACAAAATGTAACATATATATTGATTATCCCTTTATTGGGATTTTTTATGTTTCTGCTGGTTAAATAAAAATGTCTATATATGATATATGTAATAATATATTTATAATAATATTACTGAATTCCTTATGGGTTAATTGTTATCAATATTTTTAATAGTTTTTTCTCTTGTTCTTTATCACATGTTTCATGTTTCACCAGGACAAAAGTAGCTATGAAAGGTGTAATTTAATCAAATTAATTGGACAACCTTAAAAGGACATGTTATGAATTTGATGAAGTATTAAGTATCTCATTTTTTGTACCTTCACTTAGTTTTTGTGTCTGCTACATTTGAAATACTTGCAGATTTTATTTTATACCATATGTTGTCAAAGAGACAAATAGAAACTTGGATTTATTATCATCATGTTTATGCAATGCAAAAATTGTCAATCATAAAGGTTATACACTGAATAATTATTTATTTTGTATGTTTGCATTACAGATTCCTGTTGAAAATATCCACATATTTAAAGATGCCACAATGTTTTAAATAATTTTTGTTTCCTTGTGTGTTTTGTCGAAAGTAGCAAAAGAAAGTGTAATTTAATTAATCAAAATCAAAAGGAAATGTTACAATTAAAGATTTATACAGAACTAAAGCTATCAGTAAGCTGAACGTAGACACATCAGCTATACAAATTAATAATATCAACACAAGTGTCCACCTATAAAAGTCTAAAAACTTTTTGTTTTGTAAATTAAAGCTTAATTCCACCATTCCCATAAAGAGGAAGCATAGATTATCTATTTTTGCTAGCATATTTGAAAGGACCCGTTAAACTGAGTTTTGACTGAAGTCAAATGCATTAAGAAGTATTGTATATACTTCTTGGATATTAAGTTTGCTGCACCAGTTTAACTTAGATCCAGATCATTATACCGGTAAGCCGATAAGTACATGTAAGCTAGCTCACTCTGTGGACATGGAAAAGTCACAGTACTGGTCTATTTTGTGGTTCTCGTGAAACTGTTTGTCAAAATACCCATCAAGACTATGCATATAACAGAACGGAATCAATTTAGAAAGAAAATGTTAGCACAGTAAATTTACAAGGTTGTTCTTTTGAAATTTGCCTATTTGAATGGTAGTTGCATTCAGGATTGAAAAACTGTAATTTTGACGGCAAAGGCTGTCCATACCTGTCACTCGATGACTCCAGATCAGTGTAAACATTGGGAAATCATCTACCTGTTTTTCGCCTAGTTAACTGAACGTGGCCAGTATTATGGAAAATGACATGTTCAAAGTGTCATCTACCAACATATCGACACGAAAAAGTTAACATGTCTTTATTTAAGACGCACGAAAGACGAATTGCGACCCACCCCTTGTTTGCCTCGCCGGCCGCGCAGCTTGCCTGGTTCCGCGTGCTATGTCGTAACTAGTATAACAGCCCTCTGCGCGCGGTATCCGTTGTTACGCAGAGGGCGAGTCAGGCTGCGCACTGAACAAAAAGCACGTGTTCGTTTGTTTGTCCCCAAAGTCCCAGGCCGGAAGTAGAACCCGCGAGAACTGACATGCCCTATAGCATTACATCTGAAAGCCTCTAAAATGCCGTATTCTGACACAAACCGCCCTGCTGCCCATGCAATCGACAATCGTTGCCATAGCGACGCTGCATAGAACAATGAAACATGACGTCACGCACAAAAGAATTGTAGTTATAGCTTTAATTGGTCAGCTTCCATGACTAGTTGCCTAGTTGCACGTGCCATGTTTCTTGGCAACGATATATATTGTATAAAAAGGCGACTGGCCAACTATATGTGGAAAGGCTTACGATTTGCGGACAGTCAGTCCCAAAATCCTTTACTTTGGTCGTTGCATGCGGAAATTAAACCAAAGAAGCAGAGACAAGTCAACGCCTTAAATTTAAATGCAGCTGTAGCAGCCCTTCATTTTCATTATCCCATAATAAAAATTAGCGGGCTCCTACAGCTTGTTGTCGAGCCAATAAAATTGCCTAACGCCAAGCAAACTCGCGCTGTTGTCATATTATTACGAGATGATGGCCGAGTTAACTAGTACAATAGCATTAAATTCGAAGGCCGCTAAAATCATGCAATCTGACCCAAACCGCCCTTCGGCCCTTTCAATAGATAATCGTTGCCATAATTACTTGGCGTAGAACAATGAAACATGACGTCACGCAAAAAAAATTGTGGTTCTTGATTTAAATGGCCCGCCTAGCCGCCTAGCTGCCTATCTACGCGTGCCGTTTCTTGGTCACGATATATTGATATACACTTATCAGCTTACATGGTGTACAGAATGGGACAAGCTCACAAATGTGGGAAGGATTGCAAGCCCTAAACATTTTACTTCGAACGTTGTATGCGAATTAAACCAAAGAAGCAAGGAAACATGTTCACGCCCAGCATGTATGCGAGATAAGTTAGAACTTAAATTCAGCTCATGATGATAGTAATAGCGCGAGTTTTGCATTTCGTTAGACATTGTATTGGCCCTTCATCAACCTGTAGCAGCCCTTCATTTTCATATGGAAAATGGAAATTGGCGGGGGCTACTACAGCTTGATGTCGGGCCAAAAAAATGGCCTAACGCCCCGCTAACCCGCGTTATTGTTATGTTAGTGTATGCATCATCATGTATTGAACAGTGTATTGAAAATATAGATTTGGCTGTCATTAGCCATTCAATTGCATATATCGCATGTATCGCATATAATAAATGTTAAACAGAAAGTAATGTGCGGAACACCAGAGCGTCATATTATACATAAGGTTTTGAAATGACATACAATCTCATAGCAGTGAAACAAAACAAGATGTTGCCATGCGTTATGTAAATCTACGGCTATATATACAGCAAAAGCTAGTTACACACGTCCTGAAATGCAATATTACTCCTCACAAATAGGTATTTACCATTTGTGTGACATAATAAGGGGGTGAAAAGTGAGCTAGCATATCTAAATTGCTTCGATTCAGTGTCCTCCCAATTAAACATTGTATGATAAAAGATTGATAGAAATGCACCTGCTTTCTCATTTGTTTTAGAATCGAAACGCCTGCCATTGACTTCAGGGGACTTATATGTGTCCGTTTCAAGTATCACATGAGTGGCCACAACGTCGGGGTTCTCAATGTCCACGTTGTCCATGCCGAGATGGAGCGCCGTATTTTTACCCTGGAAGGCGATCAGGGGAGCGGGTGGCAAGCCGCCCAGATCAATGTCACTTTGATATACAGCGGAGACTGGGTAAGTAAAGGAAACGATATACATAGCCGGAGATTAGATCACTCATCATTGGTTGATTCCTTGGATCATAGAGTACATTGTTCCTGTTATTGGTATAATGTGTATGAAATTTGTTCATGCTTTGATTGAAGTCCATATCCACATTTGGTTTCTCATATTCCTCACAGTTGCGCTTCTCGGGACAGCGGGGCCTAGAGATACGGGATATTGGTGTCGACGATATCCTGATATCGCAGGACTGGTGCAACGGTATGGTTTATCGAGACAACATTGCATTAAAATTGTGAGAAGCAAGAACTGTGTATTGCGAACATCATTTGATGTGTAAATGATTACCAAGTTATATCATGTTACAATAACTATAACTTTTTTTCTGTTCGCGTAGAACTACATCTACCACGTGTCCTTTCTATGGATAGTGCAATATGCCATATCCGCTCTTTAAATGCTCGGTGAATGGCCACTAGCAACAATGTTAAACCCTTTTTCATTGTTTATATTGTTATTTTAACAACTAGGCTGATATCGAATCATTTTGACAGATTGTCAAGTGAACAATGGAGGTTGCGATCATATCTGCAATGGTTCTGGCACGTGTTCTTGTCGCCAAGGTTACAGGCTGGAAGGGACACACAAATGTGTCGGTACGTATTAATGAATATTGTCTAGGCTGCAAGTTAAAAGGTTTCCAAGTCGATCGGTCTCTGCTAGGACCAAACTGTCGGTGCGTGGTTCTAATCCCACCTGTCCATGTATACAACTATTAGGTCAAGTATAGACCTAGACAAATTTGTGTCAAATTTAACTGGTAAACGCTCAGTGAACCATTTTTGCTCATTGTTATCGTGTCCATTGAATGCAAATAGCTAAGCAAGCACAACATTTTAAATGATGCTATTACTAATTATATTAGTTCGTTCACCACATTTAATTTATATACCATCGCACAATTGCATTAGTTTAACCATCCTTCAACATTCCTTAGCCTACTATTCTCCCATTCCCGCCACAGAGCCTTGATGCAACTGATATATACATTATGTTCTTGTATTATTGTTGATCTAGGTGAACATCATAAAAATGCCAAGTAATTATCAGAACACATTTAATTGTGAATTATAGATGTGAATGAATGCACTGAGTCGACTGATGAATGTTCCGATGACTGCCAGAATACAGTAGGATCATACCGCTGTACCTGTTTAGATGGAATGTCGTTGAGCGAAGACGGATTTTCTTGCACAGGTGATCACAATTGTCACATCTGGCAGTATGTAGAATTTTACGATGATTTTATTCGCGAATTAATTAGATTAAACACGATGGCATAAGATTTATCCATGTTCTAATTTTAAATTGTTGTAAATGTATAAGTCGATTTCATGTCAATATTTTACCCCAAACTTGTCTTTTGCTGTGCAATAGTTTGGGAGACGGGTTTCGAGAAGCGTATAGCCAGTCACTGCCCCTCCCCTACCCACATACGCTTGGATCCGAGTAGTTGTTTGTATACATATCTGTTTAATCTCTTCTCCATATGTGCATGTAACATTTACCATATCTCTTATTGTATTAATATATATGACATCTATAAATAGTCGCTTACCTTCCATGTAGAACAAATTCTAACCTAGACTTTCAGATCATCATCGGCCCTGGTTCGTGCCATATTTCCATATCAATATACTAACTGGTTAATTTTCCCCGGATAGCTACACCAGATTGCTCCGGTTCCTATGGCGCGGACTGCTCCAGACCGTGTCACTGTGCCGACCAGGCCCCGTGTGATCCAGTGACAGGTGCCTGTCCCGACGGGAGGTGCAGTCCTGGCTGGAGTGGGGTGGCCTGCGACGAAAGTGGGTGATATGGGTGACACATGCCACAATATTATTGTTAACAGTGTTTTATACTATGTATGCGGTTAGGCAGTCTCTGCCCCTGCCCCATTCACATACGCTCGGATCAGTATATTTATTTTTATATATATTTGTTTAATCTCTTGTCCATATGTGCATATCGCATTAACCATATCTCTCATTGTATTAATATTAATAATATCTCTACAAATAGACGCTTAACCTCCAAGTAGAACGAATTCGAACCTAGTTTTTAGATCATCATCGGTTCAGGTTTGTGCCATATTTCCATATCAGCATACTAACTAGTTTAATTTCCCCCGGATAGCTACACCGGATTGTTCCGGTTCCTATGGCGCGGACTGCTCCAGACCGTGTCACTGTGCCGACCAGGCCCCCTGTGATCCAGTGACAGGTGCCTGTCCCGATGAGGGGTGCAGTCCTGGCTGGAGTGGGGTGGCCTGCGACCAAGGTGAGTGATCTGGATAACACATGGGACAATATTATTGTTAACAGTGTGTTTTACTCTTTTACTCTCGATACTCTCACAGCAACCCCCCCCCTCCCCCTACACACACATCGCCTTGGGTACGCCATTGATAACGGTCCGGTGTCCCACATGGAAATGCCTCCATGCGGATATTTAATGAACTTATACAATCGATCGGTAAATACAACGTTCCACATTCCGAGCTAAACCCCGCCCACGAGTCCGTTTTGCGTTAATCGTGAGTAGAAAATTGGCAATCGCAACTTATGGTAGGTAAAAATGGGAAGTACTCATCTCTGAAACTAACAAGAATGTGACCTGTCGGACATAACGCACGCGGAAGACCCTTTCCGCAACATGGTTGGATAAAAGCGACAGTGACGTAAGTGAATGATTGACAGCCTGGATCGGTGCATTGGGCAGTCGATCATTGCATCCTTGTTATCGCCAAATGAATAATCAATAACATTTTAATGGAGATGAAAACATCGATACGTTTGTAATAATGAGACTGTACTCCTTGTTGGTCCGTAAGCAGGATGCCAGAACGGTACTTTCGGCGTTGGATGTACCTATACGTGTCACTGTGAGAACGAGGGTCCGTGTGACGTCACAACAGGAAGTTGCTCACCCGGCGACTGCGCTGATGGTTGGACCGGTGACGACTGTTCAGTTCGAGGTAAATGATCAGTAATAAACCTGGACGGGATTTTAGCCTTACTTTCACATTAACTGTACTTTAACTCTTTATTTCTGCTTCGATCGCATTCCGAGGTCCTCGAGTGACAATCACGCTACGATATTGCAATGGAATCTGATTTCCAGATAGGAATTCGGAGACACCGCTGGACACTATTCTTACTGCTGCCGCGGTTGGTGCAGCTGTCATACTCATCGTCATCATCATTGTCGTATCCGTTGTTATGGTCAGGTAAGAGTAAGAGTCCATCTGTACATATATACACTATTATTTAGTGTTATATAAAATCAGTACGTAACACTCACCAAATCTCGCGTTGCATGACGTGCCCAAATAACACATTTCATAGCTAGCCCAAATCACCAATTGCACAACGCCCCCAAATCATTCATTGCATAACGCGCCCAAATCACACATTGTATAACGTGCCCAAATCACACATTGCATAACGTGCCCCAATTACCAATTGCATAACGCACCCAAATCACACATTGCATAACGTGCTTAAATCACGCATTAAATAAAGTCCAACGCACGCGTTGCATTACATAAGCTGTACTCCATACAGGCGCTAGAATAGCTATGCCTAATGCATCCAGCTTATGATTTGTGTACATTATTTTGGGGAAAGACCGCCTGTAAAAGCTACTGTTTGTAGTTTGTGCGACTCTACCGACCTTCCCCGTACCTTTGGAAAATCGTAACCACCTATATTCCTTATTATGACGTCAGACGCCGCCGGAAGAGGAAACAGACAGACCCTGGAGGTCATATATACGTCAACAACTCTTCTGGTATCTATGACAACGACGAGCACGTGTCGCGGGATCAGGTGCCTTACGTGGATCCGGAAGACGGTCTTCTGGTGGCTACTGCGGCGCCCCTGGTGGCCAGGGGAGGGCAAAAACACGGTCATAGTGAAGTGATGTCGCAAGCCCACAACACATCCAAGAAACCGAAAAGCGGTTCTAAAATAGGTAATGAAGATATGCCTATGCCAAACGTAATAATTAATTAGTGAGTCTAGGAATTACTTAAAATGCTGTATGCCAGTAGCATGACACAGGTATCAGTGATCTCATTTACAATTATATCATTGTTATACCACAAGACGCATTGTGGCATTTGTTTATCTGGTAGCTCCTCTACATTGTTGACGAAATAACAGACTGCTCTCTATCACATGTTAATATATTTAAACCTAGATTCAATGTGCGGCCAATATATTGACTAAGTGTATAATGCGCTGTTGGTTTCTGATCATACTAAATCAGGCAACCCTCAAGAAGCGGAAGTTAAGCCAAATGTTGTGTTCAGCCAGGCACAAGGCGAAGACCCTGCTGCACCAGGTTGTACCACGTAATCCATTTGCATACCTGTTTTTAGCGAGAAACTTCTTCAACATTTCTTAAAGATATCACATGACCAATACTGTATTAAAAATGGGCTTGTTGTACGGTGCGTAGTAAGATTTGGGTTCCGTATATATCTATTCAATATTGTCCTCATAACCGCTTAAAATGCATAATATTTAATCTAAAATTAAATGAAGAAACTTAGGGGCAGTGAAGTACAAATGGTATCTCACTTTTCAAAGAATTCATATCAATACTGCCCAACCGATCGTACATCGATATCATGACCAATCTCAAATGACCTTTATCGGCCGCTAGGGCTATTGATGCCATATATACGAATTCGTCCATCTTAACGTGTATGCATATCTATCAATACATATCAATTAATGAACAGTATTAAGAAATGAACAAATGACATCTTTTTGATCTCCCAGTATATGGAAAAGTGCAGAAGAAGAAAAAGACTGACGTTGGAGCCACGAAGCCAAGTCTCCGCCAAGCAGCCCCGCATTCACATAAGGACATTAAAGATGCAGCCGTCCCACACGGTAACATGGCGATTATAAATAAACACATAGAAGAAACACATCATGCGAAAAACAGTATGCCATATCAACATTGCCACCCAGGACCAAGTGCCAGGGCCATGGAAGACTTTATAGCTACCCGGCCGTTGCTTGCCTAAACCACCACTCTGCATAATATTACTTTATTAGCTCATCATGCAATATAATGTTGCTATATATATGACGTTAATAATTCGCATCCTACTAGTGTGACATACGTATATGGTTATTGTCCCTTGCTTGTACGTGATCAGCTTTCACCGGTGGCGATGATACGAATCAGTACTACAACTTGCCTCAGACCACGGGATGCACTGTGGCAATGTTCCTGAATCACGTGAAGCAGTTGCGGAAAAACGAAGGATTTGCACTCCAATTCAAGGTATCTCAACTTGTTTTCCCCGAGCCACTCATGCAATCCCGCATTGTTGTGCCGGTGTACCTACATTTCTTATGTGCAATATGTTTGTTTTAGTAACCTGACGATATATCTCGAACAGCTAAATATGTAATACATGACATGAAGAGTCCTCTATAAATTGTGCCTGTTCATTTATTTATCGATAATAGATCAAATGCACTTCCTTTATGAGCATGAGAGCCACCGTTTAGTCCATTATACCATGATGCAATTCATACCGTGAATGTGAATGTCAAGTACAAAATGGTTCGCAAAATATTTTAAGATCAATAAGATAAATATAATAAGATCCAAATACAGAATAGTACCGTTTCGGGGAGAAGATGACATGGCCCAAATTGGTAAACGGTGTCCAGACATTTGGGAAACGTCCTTTGCTAAAGCTATGAGATTGATACCAATCTGAATAATGCCAATAAATTGACCGGGGCAAACCACCAATATTACTTTCTTCTGCTCCGGACTTTTGATGTTGTCATTTAGAATCTACCGGCCAACAAGCTTTATGAGTGGCAGGACGCCGAAAGAAAGGGATTAAAGCTGAAGAACCGCTTCAAGAACATACTTCCATGTAAGCTTATCAGGCAATAATAAACAATTAACTGGTTGCCCAAGACCGTTGGCGAAAAAGTTCCTTTATCTCCCAGGGAAGCGGTTTGTGCAGCTCATAAACACTTTCTAGCTTCTTGACCATAGAGTCAGTGCGAAATGTTTTTTCCAACCATATGATGCTTGTCATATCCCTCCTTTGGTGTAGAACACAGATTCTAGTTGAAGTAAGATTTGAAAGTGTCCTGAAAAAGATGCTTCTTCTTCTATCCTTCGCCGTTGGCCATCTCAACTATTGTTATAAAGCGTTATCCTTTACCAACTGTCATGATATAGATATATCTGATTGTCTGTGACATTGGTTCACACATAGATGCAATGGGGTTTCCTGTTTTAGATGACAAGACACGCGTGAGGCTGGACATGGAGGGAGACGATCCGCTCAGTGACTATATCAACGCCAGTCACATAATCGTAAGGGGCGTTTTTAACGCCATCCATAATATCGCATGTAAATATTTAGATTACGCTGCTTTTTTTCTTTTCTTTTCTCCCCATTTCTACCAACGTAATCATTTATAGCGGATGTTGTTTAATTGAATGGGGCTTGACTTGTACCCTACATTAATTATTTGACACTAAGGAAAATTAAACATGTCTGTAACCATCGTGAGAGTATTTCTGATCTCATACACATACATAATAATACATAGTTCATATACATTGATATACGTAATGTAGGGATGCTTTATATTTGGATAAGGATAGTACTGTATCCGAATAGTAGTTATATCAGGAATATAACTGAGTAGGGCCAATACTTGATTCCTATAAGTGGGACTATGCATTCGACCGAACTTAATCTACGAGAACCCGCGATTTATTATGTAAAAAATCCTATTATCGCAATTATCTGAAATCACAATCTCTTGGACATCTGGGCAGTCATTCGCTGGATTTCTTATTATAAAGCACCGTATATCGTAGCCCATTTAGTGAATTGTGGCATTGGGTTGTCTCGCATCGCTTGATTATATATTTTGAACCACTTTAAGATCCGTATTTTAAGATCCTATCTGATGCTATGAAATGATACCAGGGTCACTGTTTTATGTCACACCCGGGATCAGAAGCCTAATTTTTGTATCGTCTGTTTTTTTCTGGGTTCCTGGCTTCCGTTTTTATCCATAGCCAATGTTGTCTGTCGTGCATCATTGTCCTACGTAACATTGTAAATTAATGCGACAATAGTCCGAACCGAGAGGTTCGGGTTATGTTACACGATTTTTACCGTGTGTTTTTAATTTATTTCAGGGATACGATGAGGCTGACAAGTTCATTGCATCGCACGGTGGGTCACAAAACAATTATGACTATCATTTTAGCATTGCTATCCCGACTGCTCATATCGTGACTCTGGCACTTTATAAATATACATGAGAGGATTGGCTCTTGGTCATAATATGGGCTGCACGGATGCTTATGTGTCAGCTGGGAGCGTGTGTGCGTAGAAAACAGGGGTTGGGGCAAGACAAGCCAGATAGATATGCATGTATCCCGATATATACAACTATATATAATATATATATATATATTCATATCTATGTCGTTATTGCCAAGAAATGCACTTTCTTCGTGCAGGTCCCATTGGCGCAACGCAAAGAGATTTCTGGCGAATGGTTTGTCAAAAGAAGGTGTCCTTGATTGTCATGGGGACCAAACTCCTTGAAGGCGGGAAGGTAAATTCAGTCGTAAATAAAATAGTTTAATCATTAAATTAGAATAGGGAATAAACAATTTGGTCTTTATTGACATTAAGTTGCAGATTAAAATCTCACCAATTGTGATAGCTCGCTTTGACTTCTTGACTTCAGACAAAGTGTACTCAGTACTGGCCGGATGAGGGGGAGACGATGGCGTTTGGTGACATCACCGTCCATTTGGAGACCGAGATCTGTTCAGCAGACGTGACCACCAGACGGTTGAGAGTGGCAAGGGTACGTTGACTAAAATGTATCAGGATTGACACCACTACACTAGCACTCGCCAGTCCATTTGGGGTTAATATGTTGATGAATACACGGGTAAAATGCTCAAATAAAGACGATACGGCTGTGTGTGGAGGTGGGTTGAGGGGTTGGGGCGCCATTTGGATGGCAACTGATGCAATTACTTGTATGTGGCCAACCAGGTTACTTTCATCTGTCGTAACTTTATTTGTTCAGAATCATGCATTATTTTATTTCCTCATTTGGCACCAGTGCCATCTGTTAGTTTACCTTCGTCGTTTTATTCGATCACACATTAATGAATTAATTAATGTCTATTATTGCATGCATATATGTTTAGACACAACAATTGACTAAGGTGTATACATATATATATGTTAGACATCTGTTAATGAATATGTATACATATATATTTATCTATCTATTGATGAATATGTATGCATATATATGTTATACATGCATAATTTTAATTAATGTTGTTGTCTTGGTCGCCCGTCGCGGTCGCAGGGCTCAGGAGAAGACCGTCTCGTGGACCACCTTCAGTACACCACGTGGCCGGACCACGGCGTACCGGAGAACGCCGCCACCTTCATCTCCTTCCATAGACGCGTCCGCCAGCTGATGAGACCTGGAGCGCCCACAGTGGTCCACTGCAGGTGATTCCTCGCTCCTTTACATAGACTCTCTAATAATCAGAGCTTTGTGAGCTCCTTCACTCCAAAATAGAACATCTGGAACTGCAGCATTCCTGTCAATATATAAAATACAACTGTGGAAAAGATATGTAATTATCATATGCCAATGTCACTATTGTTACATGTGGTGTAGCTATCTATGCCGAGATACATCTTCCTAACAGCAAGCACAACTACGCGGCCTAAACAAACATTCCTTCCACAGAATAGTGTAGACGCATGTGCATCATAGTGACAACTTCTGTGCACGTTTTGGACAGACACTTGATGCTTCAGCGCTGGTGTCGGACGGACTGGGACGTTCATCGCCTTTGACCACCTGCTGCAGCAGGCGGAGAGGGAGAACACACTGGACGTCGCCAGGTGTGTCACTCACCTCAGGGAGCAAAGGATCAACATGGTCCAGACCGAGGTTTGTGCGCATTACATGGTCCTCAGTGAATTAATTTGTTCCAACCTTGTCGTCTATGTAATGCACTGTAGTTGTCATTGTTCTCCACGTTGTTCTGATTGTTCTATCAGCGTCATTGTGAAAAGGTTGGTGCAGTGGGAGGGAGAATAAAACACAATACCACCGTTATCACAAGGAACTGCAGCATTAATGCATTGAACGCGTGATACAACATTACGTTTCTTTGCTTTTTTGGTCCATCACGGATCAACGGTATTTTAGTGCAGTCTGATTATAACATTGACTTCAATTTTTCATTTACAGAAGCAATACGTCTTTCTGCATGAGGCTTTGATTGAGGCGTTGCTTGTTAGGGACACCGTTGTGGCATGCGAAAACTTCAATCGGTATCTGAGCGAATCAAATGACGTCATTGGTAACCATTTCAAGGTGAGTTAAAAAAGAGGCAAAACTGGAAAAGGAGTCTGGAATAATGTAATGTAATGTGAATTCATATATATATATTTTTCCCGAGTCGATGTCGCAGATAATAATGGGTATGTATTCTTCCCAACCCATGACTTGGAGACTTGGTTCTTGAAATACATTGTTAGTGTGCATAACGTACTTGGCGTTAATGGACAACTAGGTAATACATATAATGTTACCTGTTGAAAAGATTCTGGAGGTGATGGGACCACTGTATGACAAGGAAGATGAAACAACGGCGTTGTCCGAAGAGAACAAGGCAAAAAATGGAAATCACGGTATCATTCCACGTAAGTATAATGTGTCAGATTATTAGCATTAATGATAGTCTAATAGGAGTATAAGATATGTTATCATATAGATTGGTTTATTATAAAGGTAGTGCACTGATGTACGGTCTGAGCTCTTGGGCTATTTATGTATCCCGGTGCTTATAAATAATGACAAAAGCGTGACGTCAAACAATGGTTGTCATCCACACAACAGGGACGCCGAAGCGTGTCGTTTTGACGGAACACGTGGACGGTCAGAGTGACTACATCAACGCCGTCTACGTCAATGTAAGTGGGTTGACAAATAGATGTAACGCCTATAAATATGTTTTGTGTTTTCTCAAAGCGCACTTCTTTTAATCTTTAATATATATCTGTATAAATATCATTTAAATGTCCGTTTCTAATGTATATATACATATATATTATGGATAATTCAATTAGTAGGACGTCACGCACTGCGTTGAGCATACGCTACAAGTCGGAGGTCATATTATTGTGTAGGCTGTTCACACACCCTTCCGGGCAGTCATGTGTCACTTTACCCCATTTGTTATTATTGACAATTCAGAGTCACAGCAAGACGAATGCATACATTGCCACCCAGATTCCCTTGAAAGACACTCGCATCGATTTCCTGCGGATGGCTCATCAGACTCGCTGTAACCTGATCGTGGCGATCGGCCTGAACGTAAGAGAACTTCTGGCGTTAGTGATACAGTTGTGCAATAATTCCGTTCGTCCAGGCAAAGTCAATTCAATTCTACGAATATTGAGCGTCAACTTTAATAACTTTAGTAACAGAAATAAACAAAATTCTTCGAACAAAAACCCCAGAAATGACGGTGCACTTATTGGTAGGACCCGGATGTGTACATTGTAAATATTTAAAGCGTACCATATGTGACCAGCCGTCATAACGCTAAACGCTCCAGATTCATGACTTGCTGGAAGTCGAGGTGGATGTGTCACGTGCCCAAGCCATCGGCGTCTATCACGTGACAGTTGAGCCACCATCCAGCCTTGGTGACATCGAAATACACAAAGTGTGCACTGACAAGATCAATGCAGCAGCAACGTACGAAAACCTGACCATGTTTAAGAGTCGCGAAGAAGAGGTGAGCAATCTAATTTTTCGTAGAAATGGGTTAGGTTTTCACTGAATCATTTTGACGTGAAATGTTAATGTTCGCCATATGTTAATAATTGGACATATTTGCGAGGAATGTCCAGTAAGATTTCAATATTGCATATAGATAATATGGTGCAAGTCAAAGGCTGACATCGATACCTCTGTTTGCAGACTGGAGCGACACTTTCGCATTCCTGTCACGTGGCACACATACCGATGACGTCGCCAGCGGATCTTGATGTCGCTAAGGTGACGACATTGCGATCAGCCCTACAAGACCACCGAACGGGGGCAGCACCGGCGATCTTTGTGTGCAGGTCAGAACAAATGAGACAGGGCTTGGCATAAATGAAGATGCGTTAAACTAAAGCGCTCTCAGTCTGAACAACAGCGTTCCCAAGCCGGAAAATAATGGCTTTCAGTTGTGTGCATGTTGTTTTGGCGATAAACCATTTAGGCGATCTTCTGCTTCACCTATGCACATTCTGAATTACAGTTAGCGAAAGATAGTGGTGGCTCTCGAAACGAAATCGTTGCTACGGGCTCTTTATATCGTTCTATATTAAAGTGTCTGCACTTATAGCATAACATAACGATAATAGTGTGACAACCCATGTCAGTAAGTATTGGGCTGCTTTGGCCGCGTAACCACAAAGCTTAATGCACAAATCTCTGGACTCTAATGTGAGGATCCAGATATGGGTGACAAATTGTGATTCGTATGAAGGGAAGTCTTTATCAAATCATACAAAGTGAAGGGTTCAAACCCTCTAACATACCTGGCTCAAGCACATATCGGCCTTCTGTAACATATTGTTATTACTTTAAAAGTGAAAACAATCAACATGTTTGTGCGACTGTGTTATCAAGGGACGGAGCCACGTGTTGCGGCCTGACCATCGCCGCGCTGAACCTCCTGGAGGCGACCACGCTAACCAAGATGGCCGACATCTTCCACGTGGTTAAGGTCATTAAGAACAGCAGACCGGAGTTCATCCCCACCGTGGTACGACTTGTTTAAGATAATATATGAAAAAACATGACGTTTTATTTAATGGCGGTATGTAAAGTCAACAATAAATATAAGATCAAGCGCTATTGACCGACAGTAATAAAATACCATGCGATACATACGCGTATGAGACGTGGCGGGTTACCTACGCTATATTGACGAGACTAAACGGGTTAGCTACCCTAATTAACCCATACATATATGTCTTGTTGAAACAAGAGATATAATAAGAACGCTCATTTATAAAGGAATGTAAAGTTAGAGATCAAATCTTAGTGTAAGTGATATTGATACGTAATAGCGTATTATTTCAAGTTGATCAGTTGCATATACTTATATCCGTATTTGCGTAAATCCAACAACATCTCAACGCCTTTATATGCAGGGTTTTTACCATTTTCATGAACTGACGTCACACTACAGTTGAGATTCTTGTTTAATAACGTAAACCCTATTCACGGGGATATCAAGCAAATCACTAAAACACAATACCGACTAAAATACCAGGATAAAGCAACAGAACAAAAGAACAAAACGAACTCAAGATGTCTCGTGACACACAATCAGTGTGTTGCAATGGCAAATATTGCCTCGTGAAAAAATATGCTTCATGTGACTACATATGTACTATATTTTAGTATTAATATAGCCTTTTGTGTTACATTGTCATGCAAATTCCGTTATGTTCTTGCAGGAACAATACCGGCATCTCCATCACTTAATCGACGAACTCATCGGTGGAGACGAGGGAATGTGAAATCATCCAGTAACCGTTCGTTAATAGCATTGACACGCCAACACGGAGAGGCGGATGCTATCTAACAGCTAATAATGTGTCTTCTTAACCGCAGAGTATTCCAGAGACACACATTGTATATTCCAATGATTACTCCAGTTGGTGTTGCGTCTATGGGTTGATGCTTGTTGGTGCTTGAATGGTCCTGAATATTGTTATATGCGACGGTCCTGGGCTGTGGTAGAATTATATAAATTGTTTGCGCAAACCATGTTATCTGGCAAAATGGCTGACCGAGAAAGGGAAGAGACCCGGATGTTGACCCGGAACCTTGCAGGTGTTGCTAATATTAGATGGAATTGCCATTTTGCATCGTTTTGGTATTATATTGTATTGTATTATTATATATATAGTGTTACCCCGCTGTAACGTTACAATGAATATGTACCAAGAGGTCCACGGGACCCATCATGGTAAAGAGCAATGCCTTCCAGGAACCAGATCAGATGTTCCATGCAATCTATGAGTGATTCTTGCATCGCAAATACCCGGTTGTAATGTTGCACATTGTGATATAATACCTAAGTAAGCGTCCCCATGGTAGAATACCAATGAACTTAACCATGATAACTTAGCGTTTATCATGGTTATAGATGTATGCAGAAAATTTGCCATTGTGCGAATTGATCCGTGAACTTATAATTATTATACGTTGGGGAACCAACGTTTTTTGTATAATAATTGTAATGGAAGGAAATCATTTTTTCCTAAGGGATCAGTCTCCATAGGTATTACTGTAGCTTTCATTAATATTATAAATTGCAACTTGGTGGCTTTTTGGGAGCTTGGGTCATATATGATCAGTACAAACCAGCTGCTGTAACTTCATGATTCGGGTACCACGCTATGTGTACTCCAGTGTGCCGTCCTGACACAAAATGGTTGTCTACAGAAATGAACCTGCTATCCATATGTAGTATACCGGCCTCTACTGGGAACGTTTCCCTTAAGGAATGTGTGCCCGCCCCCGACCTTCCTCCCGCCCCGCGCCCCATTACCCCTCGACCCAACCGCAAACATGTCTTAATAGCTTCATCGATCTTAATTAAATTAATGGCAAAAAGGCGAAATTTGTGTCACGCCTTCGGCTAATTCTACGCTGCTCGTTACCCGCTATGTATATATGCTTAATAAACATTTCAGCCGATAAATTACGATCTATTGTCGTTTTTGTAGCACTGGAAAGGTAGAAGACGAAATTCACCTACTTTGTAAATGTAGTAAGTATAAATTTGCTCATACAGCAATTTCTCACCTCTACTTCATGATTTTTGATTTCCTTGTTCTGATATGCATGTTCTGTTTTCTTTGTTCAATTTAAAATGCATCTACTAGGTTATGTCTGTTCGTATTCTGGTTGTGCGGTTAAATTAAAGTCAGAAGTTCTGCAGGACTGGGCGAGATACTCGTTGGATTGATGTATTGTGTTTGTATCCGTTTGTATCCGGATCCTCGCTAGTGACTCTAATGAAAGATTATATAATCTAATCTAATCGACGACCGCTCCATTGACAACCAGGACCATTACAGGGGTAATTAAAGTGATCGGAGTTTCAGGATTGCACAATATTACAAGAGAATGGCATTATATTTATTATAGAGCACTAAAACATAAGGTACCAATAATCTCTATCGGAAGTAAGTTTTTAGTCTCTCCCATCTTCCCCATTTTTTTCTTTCCCTGCACTCGTTATATGTGATCTAACTTGCCTCGCCATTTGTACTACTGTACATATTACATGTTTCTATCGTATGCTATCCTCTACAAATAAATATGTTTAAACCAACGGCGCATTATGTTGTATTTTTGGGCACTTCATTCTGGGATTAGTGAGCACCTCTTTTCCGTTATATCTTTTAAAAACATTCCCTTCACATCGAGCTCTGTTCGGCCCGCTTCTGGAATCGAATTAATATCCCTATTCCGGAAATATACCTGGTTCTAACCTCTCCATCCTAGTCCAATAGAAATAATCTGATTCACTATAGAACATAAACATTAAGCGACGGATATCAAGTAACAGTTTGGATGTGTTTCTTTGATGACAAGAGCTAAAGGAGCCGGATCACTTAAAATGTTTTGTAAAGCATTGCACATACGTTATGTATTCTCGGTTAACGTCTTACATCGTTGCAATTTAGTATTTCGTCCACTCGTCTAGGTCGCTGAAATCCCCCAGAAATACGACATTACACTGATTATTAGCAGTTACTTCAGTTAAATTTGTCTAAGTTCTACTATACCATCTGTCTCATCTTGGTTTTCATCCAAGGTGAACAACTTCCTCAGGAATGTAGACAGTATCAACAAGTGCAAAGTGCCATTTCTATGTTCGAATCTGAACATAAGACATCTGCAACCCCTGACGGAATAGAAATCAATCTCTATCAAGGATATCAAACACCAAGATTATCCATCTCTTTGTCTATGCATGTTTCTGTATGGGTTGTTTTTGAGTGAGGGAGGAGAATACACGATGGTAAATGCGATGGTAAGTAGGCTTACCGCTCAGCTGTTCACTGTCGAGATCAAGGCGACGGGTGTACCATACACAGGGTGTGCCGTCCAAGTTAACTTTTAGGCATAGTTCAGTGGATTGTTTAGTAACGCATCTTTTAGTTTATGAATTATGGTAGTCTTCTGGCTCACATCACTCGTTGGTTGGCATCCGTCCGTCTGCGAAAAACCATGGATGGGCAGCTTAAAACACTCACACGGGATATGTAATCGGTGGCGTTAATGCCCACAGGCCATATGGTGCTGACACAACAATATAAAAATATACATATATTGAAATATAACTGCGATATGCTGTTCTGCGCTGCAGAATGCGAGTCTTCGTACAACAGGGCTGTTAACACCCAATTCTTCAGCTCGGATTGCCCTACAAATTCCTCCCACATCGGGATAGGGCTGTATAGTCACTGCAGGATTTGATCGAGACCCTACGCGACAGGGATACGTATGCTCTACGTCAATGCCATAGCATCAACGGTCTGTGTTGCGTGGTTGTTTGTCTTCACTCAAGTATCACAAACGATCGGCTAAAGACGTCCTTGGATGCAAAACTAACCATTGAGTTTAATGCGTCTATCAGAATTATAACCACCAGAGTAGGTTTATGTAATATACTCATGAGCGATTAAACAGTTGTTAAACCAGCATGCGGCTGTTTTATGAGTTCCAGTCAGTGTCCGGCGAGCTAATGTGTTGTCAGGGGTTCCCAAGTTGTATGACGTATTAATCGTCATGACTGACTTGTCTGCGCGCAGCATCCATGGCTACGTAACAACGCTCTTTATATGAACTGATCTGGCGAGGACAATGGTGCTTCGTTTGTCGCAGAAATGTAGATATCGATGATTTACTTGAAAACACAACGCTTCCAACAGTGTCATCGAACGGACCCCATGCATTGTGGAAGGATAAATGCTTTATCTTTAAATATGCTGAAGCGTGCGAAGGAATGTTTGAAAGGGGGGGGGCACAATAAATTATTTCAGAAAAACATAAATAAAAAGGCGCGTAAAGCCTGAGACGAAGGTCACCGTGGCACATGTACATACTATTTCCAATTTTTATAATCGTTAGTAAGAAAGAACACAAACATCGTTGGTAAGAAAGAACACATACATCATTGGTAAGAAGGAACAAATAAACTGAATAAAAACAAATGAAATGAAATAAATAAACAAAAAATATTTGCACAGCTAGTTGATTTTACACACGCAAACCGCGCAGTCGGCCGGTTCAGAACACTCAGACGTTGACTACAATGAGTGCGAGTCACACAGCTGCAGCAAGGCACCAGCGTGATGTGGATTTTAAGAGTATGTGGTCCCCAAAGGATATAAACCGGATTTAAACCCCGCGAATTGTAGAGCCTATAACCCTGACCGACTGACCGCTAGTGGCGCGCCGCGCACAATCATGAGTGGTCGCTTACTTCAGCATGGTATGGGCCCTGAAGCATGGCCACGGAAGGCATCGTCAGTTGAAGATCGTTTCCCGTCACGATAGTTGGGATTTTATCCTCGTGCCGAACACCCCGTGGTCTGCAGCAACCCATGAGGATGAACAGGGGGACGGACACCAATGTGACGAAGTCCCACTGGCATCGGTGGTTGTGGGGCAGAGGCTGGCGGAGGGGGGGGGGGGGGGTAGGTAGGTCCTTGGTGGTCAAGGTAAACGCTTTGTTGTACTGTTAAAAAGACGTCAGGCCTCTGGTGATCCCGGCATAAAATCATCAGGCAGCAACATGACCTAACGTAGCTAATGATCTCCGTAGCCCATACCGGCCTCTGGTGATTCCGGAGTAAAATCATCAGGCAGCAACATGACCCAACGTAGCTAATGATCTCCGAAGCCCATACCGCTGCCGCAATCTACGAACAACTTGCCGAGTACGAACACCAGAAATAATATGAGGATGTCCGGAAATCCGGTTCCCATCACTCCACAGATCCAGAACGCGGCTAGTAGCGGTGAAATCACCTATGTTGGCTTTTATATATCATTTACGTTACATATATGATGGAAAATCAACCTGTGTATGCGTATTGTAAGTTATCCGCTTTGCACAGCTTTCCGGCGCATTAACCCATTGAACAGTACGGTGACGGAGTAGAGCACTAATGTGGCCACTATTCACCTTAAACTATTGACAGCAAGCATCTTTATTCTCAACCCAAAAACATTAAATAAGAACCCATGTGTACTGCATAGCGAATTAATACATAATACCTCGTGAGCATCTTGTGTCCATACACCCCATTAATCCCATGTTCAATAGACACTCTCACTCTACATTAAGCGCGGTCTGGACCCGTGTAATCACAAATATATCTAGTACACATTGTGTTTATAATTGTGTTTATAAATTTCCAGGCTGATGCCGGAGACTATCGTATTTTTTATTGTTAATCTTCTTACGGTGCGACGTTGAAGTATGTGATTGCCATTAGGTATTGTGTATTATAAATATGTCAGAATATAACGATATCGCAAATAAGCCAGGCGTTGGGTCAATTTATTGCGTATTGTGGCAGCCCGCTATTTCCATTATGAAAATGAATGATTGTTGCAGCTTGTTGAGGGGCTAATACAAGTTAAACTTCCGCATACATCTCTGCAATACTTGATATATTTACACGATATATCGCAAACCCTTGTGAATATACGTAGTCTTGGGTTACTCTCCATAATTTAATATCTTCTAAGTTACCTACTATCATTACATGCTCAATCATATTTGATTAACATAATCTGATAACAGCGTCACTGGCTTATGTTAGATCCGGGATGGCAGAAGCCCAGTGTTTGTTTGAACCGCATAATTTTTTTCCTAGCTGAATTACTTCTATATACAGCTGCACGAAAGGCGACACGCGCATCGATATGCAGGACGATGATTGCTCTCGTGCGACACGTCATTATCACTAAGACAACGACTGTCTAGTGACAATGTAGCGTAACCACCTGCAGCCCTATAGGGCAGGCCAGTTCTCTCAGGTTTTACTTCCGGCCTAGCAGTCATGGAGACGAACACTTGCTTTTGTTTAGTGCGCAGTTTGACTCGCCCGCTGCGTAACAATGGATACCGCACGCGGAGTGCTGTGATACTAGTTACCGCATAACCAAGCAAGCTGCGCGGCCGGCGCGACGAGCAAGGGATGGGTCGGAATTTTTCTTTCGCGCGTCTTAAATAAATAACTCTTATATTTTTAATGGAAAGCAATATATTAGGGGTTCATACAAATGCTAAAAAAGGCTCTCTAGCAAAATGTTTGGCCCCTCGCTAAAGTGCGTCGGCCCCGCTGCCCCCCCCCCCCCCCCACCACTCCCAGCACACTTTTTTACGGCTGCAATCATCAAAGCGATTCTACAATGTTTTTCCGCTGCTGGTATAGCAAATGGTAGCCTGAAATATCGTTTAAAAAAGGGCCATACGAGATTGGCGCTGTTATTACGGTTGGGTGTGGCGCCCGTCGGTCTCGTCTCGCATTCATGCTGTTTCGGTCTTGGATGTTTCCGCCATGTTTCAACCGACTGATGTTTCGGTAAATATGTGATAACATAATATATGTTGCGAATCGCGATGTGCAGAGCATAGCATATCAGTCTCTACGTGCCTTTATTTACCTGAGATTCCTGAGTTCCGGACGGACTTGCTGAAAGTAGTTTTCTACAAATTGGGGGCGAGGCACGACAGTTAGGTTGGGGGGGGGGGGGGGTGGTGACATATCGGCTGTCTCTAGAGCGCAGCATGTGATATCAAGTTGAAGCCCATAGAGCATATGTTGCCATGAAATATATCAATTGACATATTTCTGGTTGCAACATAAAAACAAAGCAAAGAGAAAAGCAAACTATAACGATGGGGCATTTGTGACAGACGTACATGCCGTATGTAAATCGGCCGTTGTTGACATTTTTGTGGCAACGCCCCCCCCCCACTCCCCCCTCACGCGCTACCGCCACCCCTACACGCACCCACTGCGCCATTTCAAAACATCACACTCACGCTGAGTTTACTGTTGTTCACGACCGGGTAATATGACACCCTTTGATCTTGGCCCAATGTTCAAAAACATTGCAACGTATTTCCTGCCCATCACATTAGGGCGAGTAATATTCTGCCGAGAAAGGGAGAGTATGGTTGTCATACGGCAAAACATCTATACGTTTAAGGATGGAACGTGCTTCATTTATTTGCACTGTGCATTCAGGTGCTGACATTTTTATGGATTCATCTAAAACATTAGAAAGAACGAAAAATTATCCGTAGATAAGTTGATAGGTTACGCCTACACGGACGGCGGCGTCCCTACCGAAATTGGCCAAAGTAACAATGGGACTGCCCGGGCGAATGGGTGAACAGGTAAGAATACAGCGTGACCAACCGTTTTGCCTAATTATGTCAGGTCATGCTCGGACCTACATTTCCACTTTGTTTAGACCCTAAATCAAATGCTGGGTCTCGTTGTAGACTGATAGCATATAATGGGGTGGGGGGGGGGGGGGCAAGAGTTATTTCCGTTGTAGACTGACAGCATATAATCACTACAGATCCATCGTTCAAGATCCAGAGCGCCATGAATCCTCTGACCCCGATCGGCATGTAGAGCGCCACACCAATTATCAACACAGACGCCCTCCCTCTGACAATGCCCCCCCCCACCCCCGCCCCACCCCTCCTCAATGCCTTCCCCCCAGCTCAAAACCCCCTCTCCCCATCACTATAGGCGGAGGCTACGCATATACAGCATTTCAGTTGCGTGCGTGCAGTGCCCAGGAATGTTTTCTGTCACATGTCATAGCTGTTACTTTAAGTAGGCCACATATCTATGCCGGGCGCAGTGTAACATATACCAAACTGCCATCCCGTCCCTTCGTATGATCCAGCTAAACCTGATCTGATTCCAATGTCAGTGCGCCGTTACCCATACTTTCCATGTTCCATAGCTCAGAACTCCCCCCCCCCCCACACACACACTCTCTCTACTCCCCAAACACACCCACTAGTCCTATTTTAGCCGTATTGTAAGGGTGCGATGAGTTCAAACCGTCTGGTGTCTATTTCATATCATTTCCAACTCTGTTCATGGTACCCCCCATCCTCCCCACGCCCGTGAAAAATATCATGTTACGGCATGTTTTCATTATGGCCATTACTGTGTTATTGTGGCCGGATGATGCCATCCAGGATGTGTCGAGCAAAGTGCAATTACCAGTCGCCCCCTCGCTGAGAGCCTTACCAGAGCAAACAATTACACCATCCGTACACCCACTCCCTTCTCACGCTACAGACTCTTACCATAACACATTTGGTTGGGCCAACTGGACGCCCTATCACTATCGCGACCTGCACTACCAGGAAGTGTCCGGGCCACCGTTTAATGTTCAGAACATCCCTATATTACGTAAACGTTCGTCGCTGTTGTGAAGCCTGTCAAACGCGGCGCGAGCACCAGGACCAACAAGTCATGTAATAGTTGTATAACGCAATATAACGGGAATGAAATCTGACCCAGTTACAACATGCAGGATTTTACAAGGTAAGCGAGCGATAACGGAGGGCGCGACAGCGAGAGAGAGTCTACCCACCACCAGACAGTTCACCCATCACCAGACAGTCCACCCACCACCAGACAGTCCACCCATCACCACACAGTCCACCCATCACCAGACAGTCCCCCCACCACTAGACATTCCACCCATCACCAGGCAGTCCATCCACCGCTAGACAGTCTACCCACCACCAGACAGTTCACCCATCACCAGACAGTCCACCCACCACTAGACATTCCACCCACCACTAGACCGTCCACCCATCACCAGACCTTCCACCCATCACCAGACAATTCACCCAGCACTAGACAGTCCACCCAAGACATGACAGTCCACCCACCACCAGACAGTCCACCCATCACCAGACCTTCCACCCATCACCAGACAATTCACCCAGCACTAGACAGTCCACCCAACACATGACAGTCCACCCACCACCCGACAGTCCACCCACCACTAGACAGTCCACCCATCACCAGACAGTCCACCCACCACTAGACAGTCCACCCACCACTAGACAGTCCACCCATCACCAAACACTCCGCCCACCACTAGACAGTGCATCCATCACCACACAATCCACCCACCTCCAGACAGTCCACACACCACCAGACAGTCCACCCACCACCAGACAGTCCACCCATCACCAGGCAGTCCACCCACCACCAGACAGTCCACCCACCACCAGACAGTCCCCACCACCAGACAGTCTACCAACCACCAGACAGTCTACTCATTACTGGACAGTCCACCCACCACCAGAGAGTCCACCCACCACCAGACAGTCTTCACTTGTATGTATTCATACCCATCTCCGAAAAGGAGCCAAAATTAAAGATTTTAAATATAACAGGGCCTAAAGTTCAGTGACTACCCGACGGTCTCTCATTGGTGTACTGTTTTTCAGGGAGCAGCTCTAGCGAGTTGAAGGCGTAAAGTTCTGACACCATAACGCTAGACGAGATGTACTGTGACATTCGCTGTGGACTACTTGTCGCCTTGGCCGCCGTTACAGCAGGTAATCCAGCCAAGTCAATATATAAATAGACGTGGACTAACCGCAAGAGGAAGCTAAAGCAACCACAAACAGGATGGAAAAGTTAATATATAGTTCCGGGAGAGATATCTGGTCGCATATGGCGCATTAAATTCTACGGAATAGAAAATCTTGTTTTATTTATATGTTCGAATTCTGTTCGGAAGCCTAGCTTGTAACATGGTTAGCGTGAGCTAAAAAAATATCATGGGTACGCCTTTAATTCGTGTACGGTTTGCGCATTACGGTTTACAACCATAACGAGACAATACCGACACTTGAGAAAAAAAAAAATTTGTTGGCAGATTATATTTTGCTCGATCTATGTAGAAATGGGTTCTAGGACAACTCCCCTCCGGAAAATTCCCCCCCGGACAACTCCCCCCCGACAATTCCCCCCCGGACAATTCCCCCCTAGGACAAGTCCCCCCCCGTACAACTCCCCCCCGACAATTCCCCCCCGGACAATTCCCTCCTAGGACCAGTCCCCCCCCCCCCACCCCGAACGACTCCCTCCCTGACAATCCCCCCCCGGACAATTCCCTCCTAGGACAAGTCCCCCCGCGGACAACTCCCCCCCGGACAATTCCCCCCCGGACAACTTCCCCCCGGACAATTCCCCCCGGACAATTCCCCCCCGGACAACTCCCCCCCGACAAGTCCCCCCGGACAAGGCCCCCCCGAACAATTCCCCCCCGGACAACTTCCCCCCGGAAAATTCTCCCCTAGGACAACTTCCCCCCGGACAACTCCCCCATACGAGACAACTTCCCCCCGGACAATTCCCCCCGGACAATTCCCGCCCAGTCAGCCCCCCCCCCCCGGACAACCCCCCCCCCCCCCCCCACTACAATCCCCCACTTGGAAAATGTTGCCCTTGAGCCAGTCCCCCCGGCAAGTTGGCCCCGGACAATACCCCCCTAGACGATAACCACCCCCTGGAAACACACACCCACAAACGGACAAGCCCCCCCCCCCCCGTTCTCCTTCCGACACGTAGGCATACTTCGGGAGGACATCCGGGAAGGATAGACACTGGCAGTCATGGCAAAGTTTATAGTGGTTAATTATTTGAACACTTTTGACATGAACTGGAATATATAGTCAATAGCTGCAATTTAAAAAAATACTTCAGTCTCAGATGGGCACATCGAGAGAAATTCCAGATTTCTGCTCCGGGGATTGAGAGAAAAATGGCGAAAAAAGGGGTCATTTGGGCGACACATATGTATATGCCTAAATACATCTGGTGACCCCCCCCCCCCCCCTCCTTCACCGCCAATGGGGTGCGAGTGGTGCATAAGAAAATATGTATTTCCTTCCACCTTGGCACGCCATGTGCGCAGTCATGGGACGTTAACTCACTCATGAGTGAGGTAACACCCATACTTTCGTCTTGACGACTAAGCGACTGCCGAGGCGGGGGGGGGGGGGGATGGGGGCACTATGTATAGCTAGGCAAACAAATACGTTTCACACAGATAACACCTTTTTTCACCTTTTCTTCTTTCTCCGGACCAGAAACCTGCCTCGATGTCGTATGTACCCATTATCTCTATGGTCTAAAAAAGAAAAGAATGCGGAAAAAGTGAGGTGGGGGGGGGGGGGGGGGTGAGGTGGGGGAGGGGTGCATGCTTCTCTTCGAAGCGCTATCGCGTCAAACACGATGCGTTTTAGCAAGGATGGTGTATAATTATACACCACAATTGGTCTGTCAAGGACAGATTCGCGTACGAATTTCATTTTGTCCGTGTTTACAGGCGCTCGGAGGTCTCGAGTATTAATACCCAGCAAGTTATGACCACTCAAAACCGACATGCGTGTTAACGCACATTCAAAGCAGTCCGAATTTTCTTGTGGGGGAATTGTCGGGGGGCAAGCAATTGTCCAAAAGGCGGGAGGGGGGTGTCGGGGTGAACGAGCGGGGAAGAATTGTCCTAGGTGGGGTGGGGGGGTGGTATTGTCTGGGGGGGGGGGGGGTTGTCCTACTCCCCGGCAAAGCTTTTCTCTCCTGACAACAGGAGAAAGACAACCGCCCCCTCCCACTCCACCCCGCGACAATGCCCTCCCAGACATTCGAGTACTGATCGACCCTGGAAACCACCGACACCCTTCGCCACCAGACAGGCCTAAGTATCCAAAATACCCAGACCGGCACAGCAGTATAAATTATTCAGATATATTTGATATTAACTCGCACGTCGGCTTTGAATGGTCACAACTTTTTCGATATTGATACTCGAAAACTCTGGCAGCCTGAAAAAACCCTGATATTTCGCCCGCGAATCTGTCCTATAGGAGGGTTTGTGTGACCGCGATAACATAGCCGTGCACCCCCCGCCCCACCCCTTCATAGACGCAAGGTCTTTCTAATACGTCTGCGCCATTGATGTAGTTCCAAATTCTAATGTTACAGAAGGCCCACGGCTTATTGTGGACTTGTAGAGACAGAACTTCTCAGTGTACATGGAAATATAATATGAAACCTGCACATCCACAATGCAACCTAACGTGTGTTATAGAACAGACAGCGCCAAGCTCCTTCACACGCACGACATACAGTTTTTGTGGTCCTGAGTTGGGGTTTGACCGGTGGGGATTTGTCCTAGGGGGGAATTGTCCGGGTGGGAGTTGTCCGGGGGGGGGGGGGGATTGTCCTAGGGGGGAATTGTCCGGTGGGGGGGGGAGAATTGTCGGGGGGGAGTTGTCCGGGGGGGAATTATCTACGGGGGAACTGACCGGGGGGGGATTTTCCGGGGGGAGTTGTCCTGCTCCCGTAGAAATGTTGGTTTATGTCCTTCCCTATTGTTCCTGAATATGTGGCGTTTTGCCTAAAATATTGTCATTTGTTGGATTTTCTGGATTATCGTTAATGTCGCCCAGTAATACATGTGTTGGTATGACTTTAACTGCATCATCGGGTCGCATGTACCCCCATTCCGACCATAAACCGATCCAGGCTCCGACACTAAGCCCCGCCAACGCTTGAGTCGTTTTCCTTACTCATGAGTATGACATTGACAATCACAGCTGATGGTAGGCACAAGTGAGAAGTACTCATCTCTGAAACTGACATGAAAGTAACACGCTGCTTTGTTTGTCCGACTTGTTTGTCCGACATAGCACATATGGAAGAACAGTTTTTACCGTATGATTGGATAGAAGCAACAGTGACATCAGTGAATGATTGACAGCTTGGATTGGTCTATTCAACCCATAAATTGTTCAGTGAGAAACATTCTGCCAGTATGTGTGTTCAATAGTTGATCCTTGGGTGTAGCACATATCTCACCTATTTGAATTAGATAACCCATATTGCATCATGTTGCCGTTCGTAGTATCTATGAAAAATGTCGCACTGAAAGTTAATGAGCGAATTGTCCTTCGTTACAATCTTTGGAAGGATTAAAGAGCTTTCTTCGATTTCCTCCATTCCTCGATGGCTATGTTATGCATCTCTGAATATCGCATTTGATATATTGCTATTGCGTGTGTGGGCCTGGTCATAAATTTGATAAACATCACTTTCATTATCTTCAATATCTAGCCGGTTGCTCCGATCTAAATTCTTGAGAACTGGGGACGCTTGGTCAGCTTTTATAGATTCCTTACAAGGTTGCAATGGCTGATAATATGACGCGCCATTTAAATATTTATCCACATTCAACGTTTGGCAGAAGTGATGTGATGAACATGGATGCCGGCAGAGGCGTATTCAGTCGCAGGCAACGTAATCAATAACAATACTTACATCTCACCGAATCAGTTGCAAATCCGTCGTCTCACGCAGACGGACAGATACCAAGGGTGGATTCAGGGAGAGTGAGTCTAAGGGGCCCGGATCGCCCCCCCCCCCCTCCCCCATTGGCATTTAGGCCAGCTGAGGTGGCGTGGACCCCCCACCGCTCCCAAGTTATCGGTGGACCCCCCTCCCCCGGTCGCTAGTTTCAATGGAGCCCGCCCTCGCCCCCCCCCCTCCCCTCTTTTTCCAAATTTCTGGATCCGTTCTTACATATCAACCACTGTGCGCTATTACTTACAATAGGGGTTTGGGTAACACCTAAACAAATAATGCAATGCCTTCTGTTAGTTTCAGAGGATCCGCTCTTCGTATGTAGTTTTGAGACGGATGACCTGTGCGGCATGGAGCAGTGGACGAACGACCTGTTTAATTGGACCAGACGCAGCGGAAGGACGGATTCAGATAGTTATAACCCCACGGGACCCCGTGAGGCACGTGATGAGACGTTCTACATCTACATCGATACATCGAGTCCACGCTGGAAGGGTGACCGAGCGTAGTAAGTAAAGGTCATATATACTGGTTTCATTATATCCACATTCCGACATTATTACCCCCATCCCACCTCCCCTCCCAATGATTGGGTCATCTTCCATGTTAGAGCCAATTCAAATGGTTATAATAATTGCTAGGCGTGAGTTGATGGTTTGCCCTAACAGGGAAGAACGACCCGGCTATTGATTACATCAGTATTTATGATAATTCTGATGACTTCTGCACTCAAACCATCTTCAGACGCTACTATTTCTGTAGCACCTGTGCCTAGTCGAATATTTAGTTGTTCAGCTGTTAATTGTCGCCCACAGCATTTCAACTCCAGCCGTTCACTACAGTGGCGACATCTGTGTGAGATTCTACTACAGCATGTACGGTGAACACGTAGAAAGACTTGCGGTGTTCACCGAGCAACAGGGCGAAAGTCAACCGGTGTTTGAGGAGGAGAGAGACCAGGGGGTGCATTGGCATTATGGAATGATCACGGTGAAGAATTTCCCGGAAAGCGACAAGGTTCTTGGTTACATTTTCTGCCACAAGAGGTTAATGGTTATTGAATAACATCATTAGCGCATTAAACAATCACTTTCAACGCAGTCGGTGTCAGAATACACATAGGATGCATTGTAATTTCCCTGCTCTAACCATACGACTTCCGCATATTACAATAGATATATAAATGTCTCTGTAGGTGGTGTTCTTGGGTGTCGTAGGACATGGATACTTGGGAGATATAGCCATAGATTACGTGAGAATACACGCTGGGGAATGCGATGGTAAGTTGCGTTACAGCCCAGCATAGCCCTTGTGTGCACAAAAGCTACCCGAATCACCAATATTTCATTTTAATGCCAGGTTAAGGCTTATTTTACAGGAAATCGCCGTATTCATCATAATACCCTGTAATATGAATAAGACCCGGGTTTATTTCACATCTTGGTTTTGAGCCTTTTGAGGAAATTACGTTTTAAGCCATGTTTAAGCCGTGAAATGCCGGTCGTAATATTTTCGCAGGGCGTGCACTTAACAAATAGTTTCCCATAGACATATAAGTTACGACGATGTATATTGTAAGTACACAGTTAATGACAACAATTCAATGTAATTTATCAACCGAAAACTTCTATTGAAAGTAATAATATGCAGTAACATAACTTCAGAGAAATGACTAAAGTTTTAATAATTTTAAAAGAGAACGAAGCAAAACTCACAAATGTACTAACAGATGTTTCTGCTTTTATTTCGTAATGGCTTTGCTGTTTTCAGCGTGCCAGGACCACAACGGTGGCTGTGATACGTTCTGTGTGAAGCAGGCGGAGTATCGCTTCTTATGTGAATGTAACCATGGTTACCACATCACACGTGATGACATCTACACATGCGTCGGTGAGAACTGTTTGCGGTCTTTTCTTATCTGCAATCTAAATCTCAATAAATGTCACGACGTAGTATTATTAGAACCAGACGTAGCCGTAACTCAATAACTGGCTTATTTAAGTAATAATATTGTGGTATTGAACTGATGATCGATGTGATTCGATTATATTGATTTGACGTAATATAAAATAGAATTCTGATAAACCTACGAGTCCCGGCCAGATGGGAGTCTTCAATTCTTCCTCGAGAACATATTTTACCAAAATCGCTTATAAAGGCGCTTACTGGTGACAGATATTGACGAATGCCGGGAAGGTAACAGTGGCTGCAGTCATCAGTGCCTGAACACGGTGGGGAGCTACGAATGTCGTTGTCCCATTGGATACTCGCTGGCGGCAGACAACACGACATGCGAAGGTAAATATCGAATGTCACGCACATATAGATCATTAGACGATCAGAGGCAATGATATATCAACATGAAAACGGAAAAAGCCAAAATCGATTGACTGATGAATTTGATTAGTTTTTCCATACTGTATTACTATCGTAGTCATAGTTGCGTACTGCACATTCTTTACTAGCTTTTAATTAGATTTTATTGCCACGAGGACATATAACATGAGCTACATTTCTCAATTTGTCATGCACATTTGCACAAGAAATTATGTGACGCATCACTCCCTATTAAGATGACTCTATATGTTTCATAGAGCTCCCGTAAGAAAATATCTGATAAAATGTCTATAACAAAATGCTAAAGATTTCTATCAATTTATTAAAATTCTAAACGTTTTCCCAGAACATTTCCATAGAGTGTCCATATAGTTTCCATAGAGATTCCATAGAATTTCCATGGAGTTTCCATAGATTTTTCTATTGAACTGCTATCCAGTTCTAACAAATGTTTTGCTATGGGCCTTCTTGATGTTCAAAATGTTGTAAGCACTCCCAAGAATGTCACAGTGACATAGTCGTATATCGTTTAATTTATTGATGGCTTCACAAAATTCCAAATTATTGAAATATCTCGGCGCCTTTTTCTTTAATGCACTATCTAAAGATAATACGCAATTAAGTTGAGGAGTTCAAAGGGAAAAAACACTGTTTTAGCCAATTGTCGATCACGAAACTTAACAACACTGTTGAGAAAACCAGGTAAAGCACAGAGAAGTAACAGTGATGCGTGTCACAGCGGAGGGAGAGTGGGTGGGAGCTTCAGACGAGAAAAAATTATTCATAGGATCATCGGAAAATACGAAAGAACACATGGGAGTGTGTCCGCCCCACAGTCCCCATCCCTGTCTGGGTTATATGTCTTCCCTAAATTCAGGGACACGAACGATAAGGATGTATGATAACAAATCCTATTGAAACGCATAGATGACGAAACTGATAAGGGGGCATCATGTTTTTACTTTTTAACAAGCATGGTGACTTATTTTCAAATGGTGTACAAATTACTAAACAAATATAATGCGAATAATGATACGATACATCGTGAACGCATAACGCATCGCAAAAATCGTCTTGTTAAGTATATCATCGTATGCCTATTGTTCAGTAAACAATCGCAAAAACATTGCTGGAACAGTGTGGTTCTATCAATCCTCGGCTTGAGCACTGCTCGTTCCTTTTAAATTCTTTAACTTTGGCAGCGTATTAATCTTTTATTGATTAATTGACTCGGCTTAGTTTTATTAATCATTTATTTATTAATTGACTCGGCTTAATTTTATTAAACATATTAGTGTATTCATGGGTATGGCGGTCATCTTAAAACAATTGCCGCCAGGAAACATTGAACTAACGGCATTTTCAAATGGTCGCCATTTTTGAAGAGCCTAGATAAAAATGTGGCTAAATTTATGGTTTGCATAAATGCTATGTTTGAATATTTTCATAATAGCTAACACATCAAACATTTTCCCGAAAAAATCAAGAAAACTGCTTATATTGTCATCAGTTTAATTTTTACGATAATTTGCCTGCAGAGATGAAGCAAAACAACCAAATGTTTCATGGAAAGCAATGACAGGGGTCCGTATTACAATATGACTACATTTCATGCTCTTCTCACTATTTTTAGATATCAACGAATGTGCTGCGGATAATGAATGTGATCACTTGTGCGTCAATGTGGAGGGGAGCTACAACTGTTCATGCCGTGACACTTTCATCCGGGCAACTGACGGCCGCCATTGTGTCGGTAATATACACTCTTGTTCGTACGTTAACTCTTTGTATTAAAGTGCTTCACAATTTGGTGATGTCATGAACTACAATTCAACTGAATCTTAATTTGATGCAGACGATATTCTTTTGCATTCTAATTGCGAGTAACCTGCAAACATTTGAGACCTAACACCCATCTTTCAAACTGCCTTCTCGAGATTTGTTCAAGCTCGCACATGTGGATCCGCCTGGAGGTTTCTGGACCTTTTTGGGGGGTCTGTACACTTGTCGGCGCTGCAATGTTAAGTCTGCATTGGAACGTTTGTAGGTGTTCGCTAGTTGTCGTTATTGTTAACAGGCCAAATGCCGCTGGCACAACGATATGAACATATAGGACGGAAATGAAACCGAGATATTTTGTTCTGCATTGCAGAATGCGAGTCTGCATACAAAAAGGCGGTTACCGTCTCTCAACTCCTCATCTCAGAGTGCCCACCATCTTCCTCCCACACCGGGATAACCCTGGACGACTGCCTCATGGAGGCGTGTCGCTCACAGGCCGGAGTAGTCGCTTACTTCAACATGACATGTGACCTGAAACAGTGCGATGGAAGTCATCCTCGCTTAAGGACCATTTCTGGTTCCAATGGTTCGGACATCTACGTGCTAGACACCACGTGGCCGATGACACCACGTGACGATGACCCAGGGAGGGACGACTTCCCGCTGGTGGCGGTGCTCGTAGGTGTCCTTGCACCGGTCATTTTACTGGCTGTCATAGTAACCACTGCTGTACTGTTGCAACGACGCTGGAAGAGAAAAGAAGGGAGTGAAGCTGTACACTATGAAAATGATCCTGGGCGTAAACCCACCGAACGAGAACAGTATCCACAGGTCATTGAAGCCCCTTCCGCGGCGAAACTCGACGACAAAATTGACGAACCTGCTGAGAAGCAACACGATCGGAGGAATGAAAAGTATGAAAATGTGGCCGAGGAACCGGTATCCCTTATCCCACATGTCAAGGAATCAGTGCCCAAAGGTAAAGTTACCTGTCAGAACTTAATTGTACCATTCGAGTCTCTTGTTAATGTGCCAACATAGATATTAATGAATAATTTCAGTTGGCCCATTGAGAGCTCAATAGGGTTATCAACTAATTATGATTTATTTGGTGTGCATATTCTGAGATGGGTCACATAATCTCCAACAAAAATTGAAGTTCATTGTAAAGGTTAGATTTCGTTCCATATGTAAGACCTTTGCAATATTTTTGGTGCGAGATATATGCAAAATGACACGCTAAAATTATGTTTTATTTAGGTGTAAGCGACGGAACACTTAGAGAAACGTAGAATTCCAAGGAGATTTTCCACATCACATTCCTGGTGCAGACCGAATCCCAGACAGCATGACGTCATTGAGTGTTTATGGATCAGCATCCATCAGCGAGAGGGATCTCCACATAAACTGAATGGCTTATCCACGTGGTGTGAGAGACAATGCTAGACGAAGGCAACAAAGCACTGTTGGCAAAACCAATAGATGTTGTACTTGTGTGAAAATAATAGTCATAGTGAACTAGCCTCGGCAAACTGTTATGTTTAACACGCAGTAGTTACTAATGTTACAATAATGAGCATGCTTTTGACCGTCATCTTCAATGCCTGGTGGAGCCGGCCCGATAATTGGGTTTGAGTGCTCGCCTTTTTGTTGAATGCTTTGGCCACCTGAGAGCCTAACGGCACATGGGGCGGTGGTTCGCGCCCCTCTGTGGCCATGTCTGTGTGGTTGCCGGATAAAGATTCCGTGTCCTTCTTCCCAAAGAGTAGAGGTTTACCCCCAGGGACATGGTTCTACTCTCCCCTCCTTCTCCCATTGACACGACATGACCAAAAGTCATAAAAGCGTCCTAAATATGCAACCATCAATTCTAGGTCAGGGTAATATAATTATTATCTAATGATTAATGTTTTTAAGTTCATATACAGTCGACAACATTGGGCTTCTATTCTTACTTTCTCATTTCAATAATGGTGCTTTTCGTATTTAGCCCGTATGACTGAATAGTACAATGTGCTTGCATTACTATAGCTTGCTTTTGTTTGTCAGCTATCCTTTATCAATTGGCTTACGTAACTTACGTAATCTCTTCTGAACTTTGTATAATGGCTCTGGGAGGAATGTTGTTGAAATATAAGTCAATTCGCTGGCTTTGTCAGTGGCTGTGATGGTCCAAATGCAATGTACAGTATATATGGTGCAATGTGACATGTGTCTCGTATCTGTGCCCCATGTGCTGTGTCAGGCAACATGACATTAGGAGTGGCCCTCTGACTATGTATCTGTCAAATTATCATATTGTGATACAATTTGGTGGCAAGTAGGCCATGTCATGCAATAAGTGTATAGAAACAAATTATTGCCATGCATATGATGGTGTCTGGCCCTCCCCTTTTTGTGCGTAGTTCCCTACAGTAAACTAAAGCGGCAGGGCTTATGACTATACCCAGAACAATAGCAAACCGAGGATTCAGGTGTTATATCAAGCAGTATTTAAGAATAGTTGTTAGCTACACGCTGGTGCAATGTTGGGCCCACGTGTTTACGTCCTTACGGTGATAGCTAGGGGTAATGTGTGGCTCACTCATGGGACACACGTGGGGACATGTAAAGGTCAGAAGTCACACGTGGCGACTTGTCCCTTTCTATCAAAATAAAGGACGTCATGTGAATTCGAGCGTGTGTATTGCGTCACTGGATTCTTGGAAACTGCAACATTGTATACGTAATCGAACGTTAGGGCCAGACGATTGGCGCCTCTGTATATGTTATAGTGCGCCGAGCCACACGTAGATAGACACATTGTTGCACGCCTGTTTTCGGGGTTGGGGCCAATTCGGGGCTACATAAGGTCTGTCTCGGACAGGAAGAGAAGTTCAGATGTTAACGCGGCCAGTAGCAGCGAAATTATACCTTTCGGACTCATCTTTCCAAATTATTTTTCGATCCGAAATTTGAAAGCAAGTCTTACAAACCCTCGTGCGAGAGGTGCGCATAGCGCTTTGGTTTGTTTGGAAACCGGGCACAGGACTTTGTGGAAGGTGTGGATGACTGTGACCTTTGAGTAAAAGCAGAATTGGACACATTCAGCAACATTTACAGCTACAATACTATACTATCCTGTTATTACCTGCACTGCAAAGTCGCGTTCGTCGTGTGAAGTTCTTCAAGATTACAGCAAGATTAGCCTGATAAATATACACCATGGTATATACCATGGTAAACCATGACATACCATGGTGTTTTGAAACAGGTATACCATGGTAAATTAACATGGAAATTTACTATGGTATACCATGCACCAGGGTATGCTAATTTACCATGGTACTTTACTACATGGATACCATGGTATACTATGGTACCAATCGCCATTACATATAGCAGTATATATATGTATAATGCTATGAGATATATATATAATGCCAGAGTATGAAAAATACAGGAATAAAATACCATGGTAGGAGGTGATATATCATGGTTTAAAATTATATACCTTGGTATGCATGCATCTACCTCCATGGTATGATATGGTTTACCCTGATATACCATGGTATACCATGGTATATGCATATGGTAGGGTATGATATACCATGATATACCATGCTACATGCATGGTAGGGCATGGTATACCATGATATATCATGGTATACCATGGTACATGCATGATAGGGTATGATATACCATGGTATGCCATGGTATACCATGCTACATGGATGGTAGGGTATGGTATACCATAAGGGTAATCGCTGTAGTATATATCAAGGCACAATGTTCACTTTGTTTTATTTTGAGCAATGCCCATCAACCGTCGCAATCGACATAGCATTTAATTTAAAGAACAAGATAAATAGTCCAAGCAGCGCTTGATCACGCAGATCAATGCATAAGACTTGGATTTGCATCTTGCGTTCTAAACCCACATCATCTCATCGCCATGAATTGCATGTGTATGAAGCGGGCGAAGACAAACAGCCGGAAGGTAGACAGCACGTACAGGCTGTTGAAGCTATAGCATTGACGTAGAGCATAAGTATGCCCGTCTCGCATGGTCTCGATCAGATCCCGTAGTGACTGTACAGCCCTAGTAGAATTGGCGGGCCTATAAATTGTTACAAACGCTGGCAGTTAGGCTTCATTATGACGAACTCGTGGTCACGATAACTATGTACATTTCTGTTGGATCTGAAGGCGGCTATCATCGCATATCATGACCCTAGCCTGACGCTAATAATCGCCCGTCGGCCCCTCCGATAGAAAATTGCCGACAATTGAGCGTTAATATGCATTATTAGCTATACTCGCCATAATTAAAGTATCTAGGCTTCTGTGTATATTTGATGCGTTTGGTTTTACGGCAGGCACAGTTAAACCGCCGAGCAATATGATATCCATGCTCTGGGGTCATTGTGCTGGCGGAAATTGCAGAAAGGTTACTGTAACGCCTAATAAAGTTCTAACATTATTTGTATTATCATGACGTAACAGTGTGTACTGCAGCCAGAAACGGCTTCTGGCGCGTATGGTGGGGCGTTATGATACAATATCCAAACGGGCGCATCATGATACCGATCTTTTGTTGGAATCAAATTCACGCAAATATGTAATGTGAAAACAGTTTCTATGGTAGTGAAGAGGTAGCCACACATACCTAGCGAGGCACGGAGAGGTCCCAGCGCTGGCATCGACAGTATAATAAGCGGGCCACCAAACCAAGTCCAATCAAACCATCTAAACAAACATCTAATAACTTCCTTAATCACATCGCGCCAACCCATTGAGTCTCAGTCTGTCTCTGTCTCCCGGGACGGCGTCTTGTTATTCGCCCGGGAGAAACCTTGGTGTGTCGACAGGGTAAAGCCTGGCCCTAGTGTGGCGTGGGCTACGTGTCGCCTCCATCCATCTGTGTCGAAGAAAGTATGGCCCTAGTGTGACGTGCGCTAGGTGACACCTCCATCTATCTGTCTCGGGGAATGCCTAGTCCTAGTGTGGCGTACGCTGGGTGTTGCCTCCATCCATCTGCGTCAGGGAAAGCCTGGCCCTAGCGTGACGTTCGTTAGGTCCAAAGTCCATTCCTCTGCACCCAGGAATGCCCAGTCTGTCTGACATTCGCCTTTAGCAGCATTGTCGTGTGCGTTATGATGTAGATCATTACACAAGTCTTGTCTATGTGACATTCGCCAGGTGGCGACTCCGTTCCTCTGCACTGGGGTATCCCAGGCTATATAAGATTCGTCAAGTGGCAAGCCTTCCTAGCGGATCCGTGGGGTCGGTGTGCACCCCATGGTGTCGACTCCATTTCTCTGAGAGGGCTGGGATCAGTATGTCCAGGAGATCTGGGACCAGTTTCATGAAACCTTCGTACCGTACGTTACACGTAGCCCAACAAACTTTGTGGGCTGTGGTAACTTTCCTTTTGATAAGGTATGACATGCAATAACTTTGCTTGATCAATACAAATAAGTTTTAAAACAGTTATGCTGTATAATGCAATAGCCTTGAAATCCGTTATATTATCGTTATCGCTTATATTATTTGTTTAATGGTTTTAATGGGTAATGAAGCCACACGTTCGACTGTGTTTTATTTTCGTCGATTTGTGACTGATTACTCAACATTTCTTATTCATATTGTTTATTGATGTGAAGCTTGATGTCAATCACATATGCTTAATATATATATGCGTGTATTTAAATAGTAGCGTTTAATTGTTGCCTACAACATATCGACTTCAGGCATTTCACACAGTGGTGACTGTGTGAGATTCTACTACAGCATGTTCGGAAGTGACATCGAGCTACTCCTGGTGTTCGCCAAGCAACGAGGCGAAAGTTCTCCGGTCTTTGAAAAGGAAGGTCAGCAGGGCTATCGCTGGCAGTCTGGACGGGTTACAGTGGAGATTTTTATGGATAATACTAGGTTCTCTGTTACATGTATTCTGCACAGGTTAAACGTTTTCTGCCTGAATAAGTAAATGGTTAGTGAATTACACTTTAAAATCGCATCCAACGAGGTTTATATCGAATCTTAACCTAAGTATATAGACGTATCTGCTATAACTACACGGATTCCGCATGCCGTGATAAAATGTGAATCCACGCGATTCAGACTCACATATTTCAATAGAGAAAATTGCACATGTATGTGATGTTCTTGGGTATCGTAGCAAACGGGCACTTAAGAGACATGTTTTATGTATTCACCGATGAAATCCAGCGGGGATGAGGGGATATCTATCAGCCTCCGCACCCCCCGCCCCCGCTGACCCTCTCCTTTTCATTTCGTGGATCCGCCGATGAGGCTTGAGAAGTATTAACGGTGTCTTTATACTTGTCACCCCTTCACTTCTGAACAAATATATGTATTGTATAATGGGATTTAGTTCGGCCCACCCTTTGTAATTCAGCTGTAATAGCATGTTTAAACTTGTTGCATTGGCAAGCATTTTCTATTCACCATATTCGATGTAAATAAATGGCAACAGTTAGTTGCATCAGTAACATACTAATAGGATACTTGAAAAAAAATCATTCATCTATAACCTCCGAGTAAACCAAATAAGGCTTGTTACATTTAATCATTACATTTCCAGCCCTGTGTCCTTAATGGTGTCATAAATACTATACTAGCAGTTACATTCACCGGATAAGTAAATAAGCACATCTTCTTGATATGGAACTTACCGTTCGGTTCACTTTCCCACTAGAGCCGTGATAAAGAGTGGTACATAGTCTACTTTCATTTTCCGTCGCTTGGTATAATTTACCTTCAGCGCCTCGTCCGTTCTTGTGTTTATTGGAGGAGGCTTTCTGTGGCATACTCTAGAAAAATGACAACTTTGACTGGACGAGGTCTGACCGACCGACCGTTAACATGGGACCCCAGGCGGCGGCCGACGGCACGTGGTTCATCTACATAGACACGGAGTACCCGAGGGAGGACGGCGATATGGCTGTGTAAGAATTGCACCGGTACATGCTATATCCCTCACATAATGCAAGAAGATGCAGCCCTTCATTTTCATCATCCGCCCTCGGCCTAGCGGCCTCGGGCCGATAATAAAAATTGGCGGGCTGCTACAGCTTGATATCGGGCCAATAAAATTGCCTAACGCCCGGCAAACTCGAGCTATTGTCATATTGACAAGTTGTCAACTTTGAGATTGGTCCGAGAACATGAACATATGCCAGCGACATGAATAACAGCAAATCCCTGGTCGCTTCCCGACAGAAAGTATCACGGCTCAGTGGTGGTGCATAAAGGCGATCCACATAGACGATCTGAACAGACGCACAGGCGATCGGTTTTGACATACATAAGTATAGGAAGTATAGACAATCGGTATGAAACCTACGGCTCTGGGCAGATGATAGTTGTGTGATGGTGCAAGTAACACGTCAAGAGGTATATATGACGTGTATAGACGTACAGGCGACATACATAGACGCCCATATAATCGACATGGACGTATATACTATATTCAATATATAGTGCAGGTTGACATATGCATAGGCCCTAACAGACGCAATGTATAGGCGTTGATACGACTTGCCATGGTGTACTGATTCCGCACCCGAGGAAGGGTATATTTAAATACTAGATGTTTTGCCCACGCAGGCGCTAAAATGGGTCAAGGGACATACCGATACGATGGAGTATGAATGGAAAAAACGTGCCCCAGATTAAAACCAGGTTATTAGCCCGCAAAACTACAATGTTGGCTGGTAAAAAAAAACGTGCAAACACACAACAGGCGCCTGCCGGCCTGGTCGCATTTCGAGCTCGCAATTTACCATTCTACAAAACAAAAGTAGTTCTCGATGACACATAAAATGGTGAGCGCTATGCTTTTCGTGCACTAACCACTACACCATGGAGGCCCCGAGACCGACTGAGATTGACTGCATTGACAGCCGATGACACGTTTAATCATGGGTATGATTGGAGGGTGAAGCAAATTGGGAAAGGGGTAGTGGGCGCGAGGGCGGGGTTCGGGGGCGGCAAATGGGGGTAGGAGGAGCATGACATCCTCAACCGTTCTACTATTACAAACGTGTAAATGGCTTGGATTGTGTGTGACATGCCGAACCACATAGGGCTAACATAAAAAACGTCTTTTAACAATAGGGCGAGCTGGCGGGGCGTTAAGCAATTTTACTTGCTCGACATCACTCTGTAGCAGCCCGCCAATTTTAATCTTTGCAATGAAATGACCGATGAAACTACAACACGTGAATAGGGAATGATATGTACAATACAATCCAATCCTGACAAACGACGAACATATGCTTTCACTTAATCTGCACGTAAATACGTGCTAAATAACGGTGAACTCGTCGCACTGATAGAAATATATGTATATCGCTGTCTCTCTCGAGATCCCTCGCTGTATAATATCGGCATGCACGTGGGTTTTGGACGGTTGAACATCACAATGTTATCTTCCTGGTTGAGGGCCTCTAACCGGTTTATATACACGCAGTACTCGCGAGGTAAACTTGCCCAGCATTGTGTGTTGCATAATGTCTAGATTCCCCACCCAGGCCGCTGCGTCTAGTGGTTAAGGTGCTCGGCATTGGAAAACACCGTCTGCCGGAGTTCAGGACTTTCATTCCCAGGATTCGCAAAACAGCTGACCGGGAGTGGCGTTGGGGTTGTGAGGCTGCCGGGGGATAGGGGTGGGGGCGGGTTATTGATCTCCACGTGAACGTTCTAGACCCTACATGGTTATCAGTTACAGCTTACTCAGCTTAGGTCGTGACGGTAGGTGCTCCCGCCCCCCCCCCACCTCCCTGCCTCCAATTAGCATCCCACAACTGTAGGTCCGAGCTTTCTCATATGTGCTCGTATCTATATAATACCCTGTTGGCCACGGCTCCTGTTTTACATCAACAATTCTATAGAAGCAATATTTGCAACACTTTCATTGTAACTATTTTAATTCGGGTAAGTGGTTGACGCAACACCAGATTGTAAAACCTACACCCCGGGGGGTAACTAGATACAAAAGTTTATAAGGAGGCGTCTCTGGAATCCTCCAAATGTTACCCATCAAAGTAGTGTTTTTATGTGTGTCAAGTGGTACACTGCAATGCCGTGTGACGCTCTGTGAAAAGAAGGGGGTAGGGGTATGCAATTCCGACAGCACATAAATTTGGCGACGATATCTATCATGGGGGCCGAGGCCGGCTAAAAGTGAGGCCAATGTAAAACATCGGGCGGGCCTCGTGCGAAGCAACAGGGCCGCAGCCGTGTGTGGCAGGGCCTGCGGTCAGATTGCTGAGAATCATCGGGGCGGAGGCTGGGGCCAGAACCATGTGAAAGATCGGGGCAGAGGCCGAAGCCAGATTTATATGAAGCGTCAGGGCAGAAGCCGACTATATTTAACTTTCCACGTTTCCGTAGTAGTTTGATACCATTTTATGCGTACAAAGTGAATGTATCTATTAACCAAACTTCAATGTAGGCGTCCAAAACAATGAAAACATGGTGACAAAGGCGAAAGGTGTTGCGAGCAGCGATCATCAGACAGCAAGCTAAAAGGAGTGCCGTGCTGGGGCGGGGAGGAGGGGGGGGGGGGGAGGGGGGGTGATGATTCACGCATGAGGTACCACAACGTGGTGTCTACATCTTAGCTGGCTCACAGTTACTATTTAACCAGAGTATCTTTGCTCAAAAACGCGGAGCGATGCCTAAACCCCAAGATTCCCCAACTGCCGGAAGCCGACCCTGTCCAGACGATTTCTCAAACATGTTCCTCTCCGTTTGCATTGCGCGCCTCTCAGATGAAGTGTTCTAGCTTAGTTCGTCCACGGTCATATCGTCAAACCATACAGACGATTGGCCTATGATGATGGGGTCTTGTGGCGTATAGTCACTGCTTTGATGAGTTTTTGGAGAGGACCTGAAATGGCAAGACATGTGTGTTAAAAACAGTTGACTTATTATTTTTCGTCGGAAGCCTAAAAGCCTTAAAGACCATGTTGAAGTATACACGGTCTTCAGCATGAACCGGTCGGACAGGGTCACAACCGGGAAGTGTACACGGGATGTTCATGGATCAGTAACAGAGGCCGCTACCTTACGCCACAACAGCGAAGGGGGTCATATATATGCAAATATATGCAGGAATGGGGCGTTCATAGTTTTCTTCATTTTCTCTTGCCTCAAAAATTTACTAGTAGACAAAACATGTGAACAGACTGAATGCGGTGATACTACTATTTAGAGCGCTGTGCAATCATCATACAGCGGTTGACTTGGGAGGGGGGGGGGGATTGAAGGGGGCGGGTTCTGGATGGAGGGGGATATGTAGAGGGCGGGGTGATTGGGCACTGTGTAAATAGAGGGAGTTACCACCATAAAATGACGAGATAAAACCACCACACCTGCGCACACTTGTTTCGTACAAAGGATTGTCTATGTAGTACGTGCATCTTGCTCTTGTGTCATCGTCACACAATGAAACCTTCACGCTGCTTATACAAAATATTTGTCAACGAGATATGCAAATTAGTTGCAATGTATTTAGGAAAATGTGATAAAAAAACGGAGCTCTCTGTTCCGCCTACTGGTGACGTGGGGGGCGGGGGGTGACCGTGGTACACGCTACGTATTATTTGAACACTCTGAACTCGTTGGTAGACGAAGCAATTGTATTAGATTGCCAGTGGGGAAATACAGTTGGAATACAGTTTTTATATATGAACGGGGGATATACCAAGTGCACTATGTATGTTTAACCTTGTTGGCCACAAGAAATGCAGAGAAAATATGCTTTTTCATTTTAGTTTGCCCATCTTACCAAGTAATTAGAATATGTTCTCAATAATATGCCATCAACTACACTAAAGCGACAATTATTACCATGTATTAACAGAAAGTATCATACGTCAAACACCCCTCCCCTCCCCGATGAACTATATAATGCATATCCTTGTCGCTTGATTGAAGCCGTTATAAAAAAAATATACTGTCTGTAAAAAAATGCGACGCCTTTATTCAGATCTACTTCTAGCGCGTCGGCAAATGCAAACATTATCCTTCACAAGGGCACAAGAGTGGCATAAAACAATGACAGCGTAACTCATTGTATTGTCTTTTTGCTGTAGTGTTGCAATGGCCAAGCTCAAACTCTTCTCCGAATAGCTTTGGTGTTTCTACCTTTCAGTTGAGCTGCCTTACCTCTGCAGCTTTGAACACCCAGAACTCTGTGAGATGGCACCGCGTCAGGGCGGTGACTTTAACTGGGCCAGGCACACTGTGAAGACGCCAACTGACGGCACAGGTCCTGATCGGGCTGCTGACGGCCTGTGGTACATGTACATCGAGTCATCGCATAATCCACCAGACAACAGACAGACGGGAGATAAAGCCTAGTGCGTAGGTCTAGGTAACTGACGAATGTTTCTGCAAATCGTAGACGCCGATCAAGTCTATAAATCATCGTGTGTGACAGCTATGTTGTTGTTCAACGAATCACGTGACCAGTGTTTTCGTGAAGCCTGTCGCCGCGGTGTCGAGGTGGTGGCCGTCAGAAATGAAGTTTGTGACCTTAAACTCTGCCACGACGGAGATATTCAGCTAGCAGCCTCCGCTGGTAGTCTCGGGTGGGACATCTTCGTGCTGAACCGCACATGGAGTGAAACCCTGGGTAACCGTCAGGGTCACTCAGACTTCCCCGTGTGGCAGGCTATCGTCACTGTCATGGTTGTCCTCGCCGTAATTGCCTCGGCTGTTGGCATCGCTGTGTATCTAAAGAGACGGATGCCTGCCTCAGAGCCCACGGAACCAGCCAGGGTTTTCTACGAGAACGACGCGGCCTTACCCACTCGACCCACCGGCGACCTCACTAAACCAGCCGACGAGGCGCCGTACGAGGACGTAGAGTGTCCGCGCCCGGCAACTCGACCCACCGGCGACGTCACAAAACCGGCCGACGAGGCGCCGTACGAGGACGTAGAGTGTCCGCGCCTGGCAACGGCGAGTGCCGTGCAGATCCAGATGTCACTGCCACGGTCGAGCGAAAATCCTAATTCAGGTGGATACGAAGATCTCGAGCCCTACGAGCCTCGTATCGGGGGACCCTATGACGTCATCATGTGAGCCTCTGACGCCGCCTTGGACGCGGCGGCAGCGGCCAGACGTCTAACACATCCCCGAGAACCGCGCTCAAGACACCTTTTGCTTTTGAAAACATCTAAAAATTATGACGCATGAGTGCTTTTTCGGTCATTGTTCTACGAATATAATTGCTGCAACACGGTATGTGTACGACTGTGTATAAATCAAGTTTGGTCCCGAAAAGAAACACCCCGAATGATTCTGATGTTCTGTGCGATTGCGGGAGAACACCATTTGTGGTTGGGCAGATTATGTGCTGCTTTAAGTATTGACTGAATATAATTGATATGTCAATAGTATCACAAAGCTTGTTATAACGTGTTGTTACATTTGGAAGAGGTGTAGAAGCGTACATGGGTAACATTTGTTAAAGAAATATTAATGCAGAACGGTTATGGAATAGTCTGGCTTCAGTAAGCCAGGTCAAGATATTCCTGGTTAACACCCAGAAAAACTCTTGTGGGCAGACATCGGCAAGACTGGGAAGAACGACTAAGAAACTTCCGTCGTCTATGTACTGATTATTCTTATAAATGTGCATATTTAAGACAAGTCAACATCTGCAAATTTATAGATTCGCTTTGGCTAAATGTATTTCCGCGTGTAGATTAGGAGTAGTTAGGGAGGAGATATGTTACCTTATTAGAAATTAGAATGTTGTGATAAGGTAGAGTATCCCGTTATTGACGATGAATACCAGTTTCTCTTGTGTTGAGCTTTTCTTTACACCTCACGCAAGCTTTATATTCCTAGAATATACTGTATGTACCCACGATTCACACTATTTATTGACTATCAACTATGTTGACGTGATATATGTATGATATAGCGCCGTCAGAATCTGATCATAGCCACTAAACCCAGAACTGCAGTGGCTGGTCTACGTCTCATCTCAATTACATATGACAATAGTAGAACAATTGATAGATACTGTCGATGCAACCTTTATGATTGCTACAACGAGTTTAAGAGGGATTATGAATACTAGTTACGTCGCTCGAAATGCGCCAGACACTGGGAAAAACAGTGTGGCGGGCTAAGTATCAAAGGTATTTTTGCACATGATGAAGCTCCATTTGACCACATACATCAACCATTAAACAGACTAAAAGACAGCGTGCACGCAGAGTTGCCTAGCAATGGTTGCCATTGAATGCAATTGAGACAATGGAGACAGTAGACAACATGGGCACGAGCTCCTTCATTTAGCTTTTCTTGTATGCCAACATTTCTTTTCAATGGACCTTTAACAGGTCCACGATTACTTTGAATATTATGGGAATAATAGATTGCCACAGAAAGAAAAGTATGATATAATTGGTTAGGTATCTGGATCAGCCTGTCTGTAAATTTGTGAGCGCTCACTCAAATTTATCAAAGATCTCGGCCAAACCAAGTGTGAACGGCAATAATGGGTTTGACTTTACGTCTCATTCCAACTACATGACAATATGAGAAACGTCAGTAAATACTGCAGATGCAATCTTTATGATTAATAGAATGAGGTTACAAGGATATTATGAATGCCAATGACGTCGCTTGGATTTTCCCAGATACTGGAAAAAAAACAGGTTTTGCTCATGGCGGCTACTTTGCAGTGGTGTGACGAATTACGTCATCATTTTCTGGGCCATTTTGTCTTTGCTAACAATCAATAATTACACGATGAGTGTTTCTTGATCGAGCCTGATATGCGTTCCAGGTTTTGATTGCCATTCTGGTTTACATATATGCCAGAAAAACTGGTGGTCCAGTTTCTTGTAACAGTTTAATAACAAATGTATATGTATGTGCAAAGTAAATGCATGTATTAACCGAACAAAGGACTTGTATGCATAGCATGGAATATATATTGTAAAGTTGGCAGCTAATGTTTTGTGTTTGACCATTTCAAAAGACTACTTCTTGAGATCATCTTTCAAACTGCCAACATTTATAACGTATCTAGTTGCAAAGTAACGAACTGTATATAGCGCGTTGATGGACCAATCTAACATCCTGTTGTAGGGGGTAAATTAAACGTTTTGGGGCAAAGTATAACGGTATGTTGTGGCCATTATGACCGTTTTGCATCGCCCCCCCCCCTCCCTCTCTTCATGGATGACAAATCCTAGATCGGCAGACGAGCTGGTGGCGGTGCACCAAATCCGGTGAAGATGCAGACAATATAAAGCCGTGGTCGAGAGAGGGGCTGGGTGGGTGGGAGGGTGAAGACGTCTAACATTTAGAGTATCACCGCTTACATCCTTTTCCGCAATAATAAGGTTTGATTTCCCGCAAACATACCGTATTTCCTTCACTGCAAACCCCTCACCACAGGATCGATCAACATGAGTCATCCCGTTGTCATGTGAAGAAACGATTGCTGGTTTAGGTTTTTCGTTTTGTTCACACGAAGGCTCGCGTAAGACGATGGACCTCCGGGGATTAAAGAAACGATGTGGGTGCGATATGCCCCAGATTATATCCGGGCTTGTAACCAGGAACTATGAACCTATCCAGCATTATATAGTCGTAGTGTTTGTAAAGTCTACTTCTTAGCCGATTTCAGTGAACATGATAGACAGGGGCAAACCCTACCCCGAGCGGTAGTGTATCCCCTCACCCCCTCTCCCTAGGATCCACCTGTTGCAATCTTTGTCATATATACAGAGATAAGGAAGTACCTTTAGATCATGAATTAGTTTATAGTGACTTGACAAACAGGTCGTTTACTCTTATAGCAAGCTCTCGCCATTAATGACAAACCTCTCTTCCTAAGTTTTATATTGTATATCATAAACTAACAAGAAGGGTCATGTTCTTTAAATTGAGCCACTTGAAACTGGATTTACAAAGGCTTCGTTTGGCGCTATGTTAAGATGTCAGGCTCACACCTGGGGTTTCTGTAAGTGCAATGCAGTAAAATAGTTATAAATATATACATTTAATTTATATACATAAGCGTATGATATCAGCCTCGTAGTGGCGCACTGCATGCCGCACGGATTCCCGTATTTCGCGGGCGATGGCACGATTTTCACAAGGATTATGTCAAATCGTTACTTTCAGCTAAATAGTAATTACGGATATTCCAAGTTCCTTATTTCAACCAACTTTTAACCAGCTATAAGCCATTATTAACTACTCAACTATTTCAACTATTTTATGATACGTGTTCTTTATAATTAGTCAATGTAATCCCACAAAAACCTAGAAGTCGTGCACTAGCCCTAAGTACAGGGTAAGCACATAAATAGTAACCTATAGTTTTAATTAATTACTGTATCGTCACAACGTAAGTGAGTGGACTGGCCCTAAGTTCTGAGACAAGTTGCATTGAAACCATATGGTTGTTCTTGAAGGTTTACAGTTTGGTCCACTTGTGCAAAAAAACTACTTTAACACATATTGTATCATTTCTACTTATGAGTGAGACTTCAGTAAAAAATTAAGTTTCGACATACAGATTTGTGTTGTGTAATTTGTACGAATTAAAAATTCAATATTTGTTGACAACTTATAAAAGCTTCACCTGGCAATAAAGCAAGGACACGAACTGTGCAACTTCATTTCTATATACTTACAACACCGCACTTTAGTTCACCAAATACAAAGCATGTTTATTGAATGGACTTTGCTGGAGATCATTCTGACGAATGACGAATAACTTGTGCAACCCCCACACTGAGTGTATAGACGGCAGACATTGCTGGGCAGGTTTTTTTGCTGCAATCGTGGGCAATAGCATGACTGAGGGCGCTCCGTTGAACGACCTCTGCCGCGTGGCGCGTGAATCGTCACTATGTGTTTACCTGGTCTCAAGCAGGAAGTTGCGATGTCGGCCGGGTTCGTTGTACGTACCCACTCGCAAGGCCCGTGTTAAGCCAACCTGAACACGCGGCCGACGCTCCGAGATGTACCCAGCTACACCACATACCCATAACCCATGCATAAACCACACGTCGTGTCTGGATATAACAATACCCGTTGCATCATCCGAAGCTGATCAACAGACTTGCCCGCAACTATTTGAAGGTGAGTATGTGTGCCTTCGACAAAGCAGCAACAACGGGTCCTTAGGACCCCCTGGCCCCCCTTAGCAGGGAGGCCGTGTGGTGATTCTTATTGTCACTCTCTGCTTTCGGCTCACTCCGCCTGGGGCTGCGTTATATATATGTTACTATCTTCGTCGGCTACTTCCTGTATACATTCCCGCCGTATCTCCACTCCAACCGCTATTTGCTTCGTTCATTTGATAACGTGTCTTTTAAGGCATAATGTAGCTAAATATAACAGTGGAGTGTGTCGAGGGCGCGGGATGCCGAGTGAACCCTTGCTGAGCGAATCCCAGTGCATCCCAGCCGAGGTGTCCTGGCCGATCGAATACTCCGTGAGGTGGTCTTAAACGATAAGAAAATTTGGTGTCAAATATCGTACAAAGCCTAATGCGATCTGAAGGTTTCAAAGGGGAACAATGATGGTGACAGTACACTTGCAGGACAGGCCGTGCAGGCCTGAGCCAGTGATCAGCTGTGAAGGGAGTAACGGCAGGTCGTCACCATGATGTCTCTCCTGGAGGTTCTCGTTGTTGGTGGATTCATGCTGCTCCACATACCAGGTATAACATTCCGTAACACCGTTCTCGCTTTGAAAGATTGGGTGTAATGTCCACATGATAGCATAACATAGGGTGACGCTGTTATGATGTCCGTATTTAATAGGCAACACAACTCATTACCGGTAGCATTATGAACAAACAATGACACAGTAACATGACTTGGATATCATGATGACGAGAGTTAAGCAGCATTAATAACTTTGTTTCGTGTTTGCAATATTACAGAGCTATCAATTCCATTTTTAGAGCTTGCATGCTACCATTAAAGGCAGGGTCGGATCCAGGTATGCTGGCAAAAGTGGGGAGGGCAGTTTCGGGTAATGGTCTAGCTTTTCGGTTTTCATATGCTAAAAGGTATCAATTGCGGCCCTAAAAGGGAAGGGGGAGGGGGGGCGGGGAACGGGTCGCCCCGACCTGGATCCGTCCCTGAAAGAATGAATTGATCAGTGTCCTATATCTACCCACATTATTCCAGAGTTTTCAGCGGTCGAAGTCACATTGTTTTCCTGCGGCTTCGAGACCGATTTCTGCGGAATGATTAAGAGTACAAATGACCATTTTGATTGGACGAGACACAGCGGAAGCACACCGACTGGGGACACTGGGCCAGCCTCTGCGTACAAAGGGTCATTCTATATCTATATGGAAGCCGATACAGGTCAGATCGGAGATCAAGTCGAGTGAGTATCTGTATTACTATATCCCCGTGGCTAGATGGTTATTTGGCCGTATTGTTCTCAGTTACCAATCATCCATGTTCATCAACTATGTCACTACGATACAAGACAACTCCATGTTGCCTGCTATTGTATATCACGGAATTCTCGAAAATATTCTAAACACTGTTCTATTGAGTATTGTTAGTTTTGCCTTCGTTAATTTAAGAGATATGGATGTTATTGATATAAAGTAGTTATTGGTGTTTTTAGTCAGTACTAAAAGGAGGTTGACTGGTTGGGGAGGGAGGTGGAGGTTTAGCTGCGGATTGCGGCACCAGTGGCTGATTCATGGGCGAAGATTGTCCAAATATTACATGTACGGTGGAACCCCGCTTTAAGACCACCTCAGGAATGTTACCACCCCGCCATTAAGACCACTTTTCCCAGTCCCAAATGTTTGCCTATGCTTTAACATTGGTCTGAACCCCGCTAATGTGGCCACCCCGCTAATCTGGCATTAAGACCACCAAGGCCAGACCCAAGCTATGAATTTCAATGGAACTCAACCCCGCTAATGCGACCACCAAAGTTTTCGAAACAAAGAGTTACAGCTTACGACGCGGTCGCGGGCTCTGTCTTTGTTGTTAGTGACATGTTTATTTTACGGCTTAAGGGATGCGGAATAACCTCTTCTCGACTGATGTACAATCTTGATGCTTCTGTATGTGTGAACATTGATGCGTGCAAAGACCTTATCGTAACACGCATCGTTATTTGATCTGTTATATCAGCGACACCGCCGCGGGCTCTGTCTTTGTTAGTAACATGTTTATTTTACAGGTTTAACACTGAGTGCGCTCAAGGGGCATGGTAAGAGTAATCAACTGCTTGTAAACTGGCCAAGCCGTTCGGGTTCAGTGATTTATACCTGGCTTGATTCTAATTGATTTTAAAGCTGTTAACAGTTCAATACCAAAAAATGTGCATAACAGGATGTGAAATTTTGAAGGTTCTCATATATGCAGTGTGTTCCTTTGTTTTCAAATCGCTACCATGGCTGGTAATCCTCATAAGCGACCGCGAAATGAGTTACCACGGGCAGAAAAAGTATCCCTGTCAGAAATGCCGTCAGACAAAAGTCCGCGACAGCTCGCGGAGTTGTTTCCAATTTGAAAAACACAGGTCCAAAATATCATCAAGAGAAAGAATAAATACGTCGAGGCGTTTGAATAAGTGCATCAAACGATAGGAGACGAATGAAAATTGGATCGAATTTTGATGCTATAGACAACACCATGTGGGTATGGTGTTAAAAGGCGAGAGCTATGAACTTCCCGATATCAGGACCTATGATACAGGAGAAATCACGAGACTTTGCCATCAAACTCGGCTACGACAATTTCAAAGCTTCGAGACTACAGTTGTTTTCGTACTACATCACCGACATCCACCCCCCCCCCCACCCCCCTGCATCTTACCCCTCATTGCGCGAGACAATCCCATACTCCCTTAATCCCATCGATAATAACACTAACTGTTGTTGTTGGGCAAGTTTCGCTAATAAGACCACGCCGCTATTGAGACCACTTTTCCTCAGTCCCGTGGTCATAATAGCGGGATTCCACTGTATGTGCATTGTCTTTTTCTCATTTCGCAGAGTGAAGACCCCGAGTTTACAGCACTCAGGCACGGCATGTGTGACATTCGCCTACCACATGTATGGATCAGGCATTGGCTATCTGACCATGGAGAACTCATCATCATCTGCCGGCGATTGGAAGGCGGTTAGTGACCAAGGCGACCACTGGAGGCTGGGGACTGCTGATGTGACCCTCTTAATTCTGCCTGGTTTCTGGTTAATAAACACAGCGCATGGACCAGGCTTAGAAGCAGCAAAACGGTGGCGCTGTCTGCGGGACCATTGGTTTCACGTGGGTAGGTTGGTCCATCCATACATGTATACGGCTCGTCACTTCGCCGTATATTAATAACACACGATGACAACGCACGACAGTCACAGTCGCCCGGTACTGACTTAGCTTATTAAGGTAATGGATGCAACATTTGAATCACATGTCCTTTGTCACAATATAATGTTTTGGTAAGAGTCGCTTTTCCTTTGCGCGATTTTGGCTTCACGTTTCGGCACATCTAAGGCGACATTTTAATTGCCGCTTTCCTGCCGATGCTAATGCCAACACTTTACCTTCAGTGCGGCTTCCGTTCTCGTGTTCGTTCGAGGAGGGTTTCTGCGGCATGCTCCAGAGTAATGACGACCACTTTGACTGGACGAGGTTTGACAGACCGACCGACCACACTGGACCCCATGAGGCGGGAGAAGGCACGTGGTTCATCTACATAGAGACGGATCACCTGCGATTAATCGGCGACATAGCTAAGTAAGAAATTATTACAACAAGGAAAGGTTATGTTCAATCCTAACCTCAAGGGCAGACTTTGTCATGCGATTGCCAATAGGTCAATCACCACAATAACCGCGTTAGCCATGTCACCAGTCGTGGTAATATGAAACCTAAAGCTACACATATCACAATTATCAACCTGGGAGACAATTTCTTACAAAGGCCTGATCTTGTTATATCTGCATTACTGTATCTGTGTTCGTGTTTGTTGAAAGGCAAGTAACGACAGCGATGTGTGAATTTGGATGAAGTTGTACATAAGAAAGCCACAGTTTGGCACAGGAGGGGCACCGACAGAATATATACATATATACATGTATATATATATGTATATATATATTTATGTGTGCAATAAGGACCCACTCGCATATATTCTATTGAAAGCAATTCTGATATATCATCTAAAACGGCTTTAATAGTGTGCTTTATGTCGCAGGATAGAAACGCCGGCTCTTGACTTCCGTGGACCAATTTGTGTTCGCTTCATGTATCACATGCCTGGAGCCCATGGCCTTCTCCTGGTCCAGGTCTTCAGTGAAGGGAAACACCAGCAGGTCTTTGTCAAGGAAGGGAATCAAGGGAAAGAATGGCAGACAGGGGCGATCAACGTCTCTGAGATACAGCCTGGAGACTGGGTATATTTAATCTCAAAGTTAAATATTACGTTTTAGTTAGTAAGTTCATAATTTTTAATTGCTTACTTCTGCATGCTCCCAATGCCCTTCTATTTAGATTGAATGTTCATGGGAGTAATACATTTGATTTAAATTTATTTCAGTTTTCAAGTTGCCAAGAATTATATCAAGTTAAGATTAAAAACATTGTGCATGCCATTTTGGCAAATGTATTACTGGTTCTATATGATCCGCGTATTAAGCAGTATTCGTTATTCCACTATAAATACAAATCCTCAAAACTGCATACGCCTGTGACTAATTTTCCATGGAGAAATCGTCGGTGTATTTAATACAATGTATTTTGATCAGGTAAAAAAATATTGTTCATTATTGTATACTCCAATGATGACGTTGCATACCAGATAATAGGTTGTTATGCCCGGGTTCAAATTCGTGATCAATTGATCTGCGATCTAGTGTCCTAGCCATTACACCAGGGAGGTCCTCGGGAGTAACATACTTGACCATGTGTGAGACGCGCGCCTTTTAGTGACGTCCTAGACTATTGGACACATCTCTACTCATATTTCAGGTATCCATCACAGGACGGCGAGGCAAAGATCCCGGAGATATCGGTTTCGACAGAATCGTGATATCCCCAAATCCATGCCCTGGTATGAGAATGCGATCTCAAAACATACTATTATTATGACGATGTTTACGTCGGTTTGTTCTTTTTCTGTGATTTTTATGTTTGTGCTTTAAAGGTCAAGGTCATTGTACTAATCTACATGCGTATGTGTCTGTAATTATCTTTGCGTTGGTCTCAGCGGCAGGGGACTTGAAAAGGTTTCACGCTTCCGAGGACACACATTTTTTAATCGATAACTTTTTGCAGATATAAGGCAGTTTTTGCGCAAACGTTCGTCATGGTTCATGGTGTCCGTCTGTTAGACTAGACGTTTGGTAGAGCGCTAGGGCGCGTGGAACAGTCCTCTTTTCAGGCCGCTAACGGTGATTCAAATGATAACTCAAGGGAAAGGTTGGCCCTTTTTTTTCAATCGTCAAAACTTCGCAACCCCTACTTGAGCTGCAATCGTTGTTCCAAAGGGCAGGAAACATTCTTTTCCAGATAGCTCCTCATAAAGAAAATAATTTGTTCCTATTTTACTTTAGACTTCAGTGTCCTTTCTACGTTTCTTCGGTAACCGTAATGGTGAAGTATAGCAATTTCTGGTCATTTCGTCAAGTCATAACTGAAGGTGACCATATTTCGCCATCCTCACCTTACGGGCGACGAAATGTCGTGTTAGATAGTGATAGACATGGTACGGTGAAAGATGATGATGCACACACTACCATGTTACACGGTGATCACCATACTAATAGATTTGACTGTGATAAACTTACTAATATGTTAGACGGTGATCACCATACTAATAGTTTTGACGGTGATAATATTCCAATAATTTAGAGAGTGATGCACATACTAATATATTAGGCGGCGATAAAGATGCTAACATCTTAAACGGTGATAACGATGCTAACAGGTTAGACGATGATAATCATACCAATATGTTAGAGGGTGGTAAACATACACTATGTTAGAGGGTGATGATACACATTCTAATATGTTAGACGATGATAAATATGCTAACATCTTAAACGGTGATAACGATGCTAACAGGTTAGACGATGATAACCATACCAATATGTTAGAGGGCGGTAAACATACAATATGTTAGACGATGATAAATATGCAAACATATTAAACGGTGATAATGATACTAACATGCTGGATGGTAATAACGATGCTAACATGTTCGACGGTGATAACGATGCTAACATGTTAGAGGGTGGTAAAAGTACAATATGTTAGAGGGTGGTAAACGTAGAATTTGTTATGGGGTGGTAAACGTACAATATGTTAGAGGGTGATAAACGTACAAGAAGTTAGATGGTGATAAATATGCTAAAATCTAAAACGGTCATATACATACTAACATGTTAGAAGGTAATAAACGTACCAAGATTTTATACGGTAATACACATACTAATGATAATAAAGTGATAATCATGTAGACAGTGATAAATATGCGAATATGTTAAACGGTGATTTGCATACTACGATGAGATACTGTTATGAAAATACGGTGACCTAATACAAAATTTACTCATATTGAACCTCGGGTATGTCAAAATTATCACATATGTATTGAAATGTGACGTACAATGACCTTCACATAATACCGTTTGACACAAAGCACATGCCAACAATTGCAGGGAGTACGAAAAGTGAAGAATCCGTACAATGTTTTAATAAACGGTTACCTAATTCGTTTACGGGGGTGACGTTATATGGGGAAACACGCGGATCTGTATTGTTATTATTCCGTAGTGCTGTTTCCGTTCAAGATTCCGAGTGTGCGAAGGATAATGGAGGCTGCGACCAGATCTGCAGCCCAACTTTTGATTCCCACACGTGTTCATGTCGCCGTGGTTACAGGTTGGAAGGAACAAGCAAATGTGTTGGTATGTCACGGGTCATGCCATTAATTATACATATCCCTACGTTAACATTTTACCTGTTTTTAGTGAACCTGAAACCCAAATCTTCTACGGTGCAGATGGTAAAATAAGGGTATCTAAAGGAGTGCGTGTCTAATTTGTATGTATAAACAATGTTAACATCACGTTATACGGTGGAAGTACATATGGAGGTTGCGCCAAATGGAGCCACCAAAAGGACTGCGTCCGCCAAATAAATATGTTGTCTTTTTGGGTTAGAGTTCTGCAGTAATTATTATTGGCTTTTATAATTAAGCTTAATGGGGAATTGAGTGACTGCCACGGCGTTACACTCGTTGCAGATGTGAATGAATGTACGGATCATAGTCACTTATGTTCTGACGGCTGCCAGAATACCAATGGATCATACGCATTCACCTGTCCAGACGGAATGCAAGTCGAAGGATATTCGTGTATCGCTCAAAGTAAATATGCTTTGCTTCTTATTCAATGAACCTCACTATCAACGTATTCGTGTCGCCTTGGTTACAGATTGGAAGGGGCAAGCCAATTTGTTGGTATGTTATACATCTATGTGTCATTCATCTCTTATCTGACGAAAGAAGAAGTGCGAGTGGAAGTATATTAATACACGAGTCAGGCTAACGTAGGGCCTTACGGGGGCGCAGATCCTGGTTTTCACTGTTCTCACTGCATTACAATGACGTCCGAGTGGAGGGGTGGACAGGGGTGTTAGCGTGACACTGCTACACTAATATGGCAACGATAACTGGCGAAGGGCAGAGGTGGGTGCAATTTTGCGCCAGGCTAGTTTCATTAGCACTATCATAGGTGGCTATGAATTTAAAGAAGATGCGCTGTTTATCATAGTAGAACATGCGCATGCATTTCTTCATTTCTAAAATCAAATACAAGGTTTATGTTGGCATTGTGATTAGTTAAATATTGTTTTGATTTACCAACAAAAGTATCTTTTCCAGGTTGCTATGAAGCCTACGATAAAATCGTGGACGCAAATGCTTTCAAGGGATCTTTGTGCGAGACAGAAGCGACGTTGTACAACATAACACGTGACGAGTGCGTTCTGCAGGCCTGTCGCCGTGGTGTCGAGGTGGTGGCCGTCAGACCTGAGGTCTGCGATCTTAAACGTTGTGAAGACAGAACTGTACAGCCGGTGACAGCGGCTGATGGTGTCGGGTGGGATATCTTCCGTCTGAACGTCACTCGGCCTGGTTCTCCCCGGCCTCCCTTCCCACTGATGGCGGTTGCGGTCGGGGCAGCTGTGGCCGTGCTTGTCCTCACCGCGATGGCCTTCACTGCAGCCGTGGCTGTTTACCTCAAGAAGAGGAGAGCGTCAAATGGCAGGGAACCAGGTAATCGACCCACCGATGGCGTCACAAATCCAAGGTCGGTTAATCGCGAGAATGAACCGACGTCAACTTGTCTCTCATTCGATAATGTCACTGCGCCTAGTAATGAACATGGAAACGAGGCAATGTCACGTGACGGATCGATCGGTGATGTCACTGGAACCCCCGACGAGGGAGTGTACCAAGCAATTGATGACTCAGCGATATACTTGAACACGACTACGGCTCGCTGGTCACCGCGGCCCCATCCCAGTCCAGCGGCATATGAAAACATGACCGAGCTGGCGTCACGTCTGAAAGGGGTCTATGCGAATATTGGTACAGGCACCAGAGATACACACAACAACTAAGACAATAGCAGTTCAGGTGATCAGACTATGAGTATGGGGTTACGTGCCCCGTATTTATAAGACCGCTTTATTCTTTTCCCCCGGCAAACCCACTCAACACGCAATGTTTTGTGCCCCCAGGATAACACCAGCACTACTCTACTAAGCTAGCGTTAGTTTACATAAGAACTGCCCGCTCCCTCAGGCATTACAGAGACCCACCTTCCCCAGCATATGTGTATAATACTGCCACCCTCTCTCACGTTTCTGATGTCAGAGCTAGGACGGGAGACGCGAGGGCATGTTCCTTCACTGATGGTTAGGGGTGAAATAACATTCGCGTCTACGGCGGGAGTAGTCTGTTCTATGGCTGGATGACGCAAACAAATCGGACAGAGTCCGTCCGTCCTACAGATATTGGAATAACGGATAGGACCCATTCTGTTCTTGATGTGCGAACAAGTGCATCATGTTTCCAGGTAAAGCAATATATTCTGTATTTTTGGTATTACCAACCTCTTCTCCGGGTCAAATAAGTGTGTTATATCTTGATTTAAATCCTGAAAGCCTGTGGGCTATCCCGGAGAGAAGCAAATTTGTTTACCAATAGAGCAGAAGCTGGCAGCCTGCTTCATATTTCTGCGCTCCTGCTCACTATTCAGTGTGCTGTCTACCGCTGCTCGCTACCATGTCCGCGCGCGATATAAATAAAGCGCACAGTTTTATGTTGAACTTGTTTTCTGACAGACTCAAAGAGATTGAAAGCATATGCATCATAATTTTGACCCGATGGAGAAAAGAACAAATATACTCGTCCAAGTGGATGTCCAAGTGCTTGTATGTGGATAATTTCAGAATTGTCTTCTGAAATGGGTTATTAGGCTTTAAGATGTGATGCAAGTTGAAATGTGATGACCCGTATTTACGAGTCATTTAAATAATGATCTTTATAACACGTTGTATTGCAATTTGTATTTTGGAATATGCATTTGGATAATTTCAGAAAATGTCTGTTGAACTAAGTTAAGTTTAAATCGAACATGCATAGTAAACTATGAAGATCCCTAGAACCGTGATTTCCATATTTGTACGTGGCTCATGTCAACCCACGTTCCCTGCTAAGTATGAGGGCATCATCTACTTTCATATAGCATTTCATGAATATCCGTAGCAGACTAAATAATGTGGTATATCAATATACATATCAATAAGTATTCATGAATATTTCCCTGTCTAGCATCTGCTTGCCACATATGCGTATTACATTTAATTCTCAGTGACAATGTGTTTGCCACCACATTTGTCATTGGCGTGTTTTCACCTCACCATTTTGCTTGGCCATATCTTTTCCGACAGATGTGTTTCCAGTTGCTATATGTTTTCCGCCACATATGTATTTGTGACGTTGTTTTTCTGTACGTGTTTATTAATGGAGATGTCGTTTTCCGCCACATGTTTATCAGTGGCGATGTGGTTCTTTCGTCACTGATAATAGTTCTGAACTTGGTATTGTCGGCAATAAAGTTGTCCTATCCAACTGCTTACATAACGCTTGCTGTTATTATATTACACTACGGGGAACGAGCTGCAGGCGAGCTAGCTATATCACCTTTTGATAGCATGAGACATAACTAGCTATGCAATTCTATTGGACTTTACTGTGCAGTTCTATATATAGTCTACGGCTGGCAACGCGATGCCGTTTTCAGTCTACACACTACTGCCAGCACCCCCATGCAAGGGCTTCGCAAATATAAATATGTGATTTACAACTAGCAAAACATTTACATAAACTTTGAAGCGTACGGGTGGGGAGGAAAGTCGGAGGGTTAGGGGCGGAGATGTCCCTCCCAACGATTTGGCATACCTACCGGGTCGTCATGTTTCTGAGCCCCACAGTGCATCACCGGTTGCCTGTTGCGTAACCGCCCCCCACCCCTCCCACCGCACATACACACAGTCCGCCTCCACAACGACCAATCTAGGAATTCGCGAGAGCGGTGCTCCGGCTATGATACTATGAAATGAAAGCCAATGCATACCATGCCATACGTAATGAACTAGCTCCATACGAGTAGTTCTTTGTGGTTGCGGATGTCTCCGCCTAAAGCTGCGATTGTCTCGCAACCGCAAATTTTAAAAATATAATTATTTCTTCCATGAAAATCAGCCGATCTTACGTGTACATCCTGCCACCCCGATCGGAGATTGATCTGCTGGTGGGTCTATAATATTATTAAATATAATTAGATGGTTGATTATACATGCAGGACGGTTAAACCACTTGTGGTCTTAACACGACAATGGTAGACGGAAGGAAGATCGAAGCCACGTTCCCGGTGGTAACCCCCTGCTTTTTGCAAAGAAAGATCTGGGATCTTTATCAGGCTACCACACAAACTTGACCACATCGGGCGCAAATTGCCAATTCACATGCCTTTCACTCTCTCAGGTAACCAGAGCACTCAAGACGAGCGCTCTAACCCACTGAGCGATCAAGGAGGCCCCTATAATTTTAGGACGATGATGCTCTGACATCACCAACCCATCAATCCCCAACATTCCACAACAGACGGTCGAGCTCTGAGTTCTACACCCATGTCAACTGCGGTGTTGGTGTTACTATTTGCCATCAGGGCCATGGGGACTGGGGACAATATAGAAGAGGCTACCGCATACCGCACGGTTACTTCCTGTTTTAAACATACATATATAAAGTTAACGCCCCAGACACTCACGCCACACATTTGGTGTCACCCCATCATTCGTCTCTAGCCTAAAGGCAAGAAGTAGGAAAAGGTCTGCGGTGGGGGGGGGGAGGGGGGGAGGGTAAGCCCGGCGGAGTAACCATGAGCTACGCAGAGGGTCAGTGGGGAAGCTTGTTGCTATCATAGTACATGGTGAACTATCTTTGTCGTGCTTCATTCTCGCTACAATGTTTTACTATCGTTCGTTACCTAAGCTGCATCGCTCGTGTATAAAACTAGCCTGACAAGACGTTACTGTCGTAGTCATGTTAAAACTGCCTGCAGCCAACATTCCGGGGTAAAGTGTGTGCTATACATGTTAGGCCTGTGCGATGACACCATTCCGAGGTGAAGTGGGTGTGTAAATTGTTTTACAGTTTTTGACATATCCAGACATATTTACAGTCACTACTCATGTTGCCGTAGGCGTGATGGGTACAGTTCCTCTACTTAGGTTATCTATTAGGTTATATTATTGGATAACCAGCTCAATATGGTACGTACCGTTTTAAAACTCTGCACCCCCCGCCCCTTCGCTTCAAGCACCCTCTCCCCTCGCCCCGCAAACAGTAAATCTGTCTTCAACTTCGTGAAACAGATACTGCAAAGCTAAACACATCCAAGTCTGACAGTCCTTGACAACACGCCGGCCTTTCCCGTCATGAAAGGCCATTCGAGAAAATTCACGTGGCCTCTCGCTCCTAGCGTCCTATATTTAGGAGACCATTTTGACATGCTCTAATTTGACAGATCAGAACCAGCAAAGCGCAAACGACGTCCTTGATAAGAAAACATCATAAGCAGAAACGTTAATATGTGTTTCAGTTAGTTGCTAGCTTCGTAGTGATATCCACAAGGACGCCTTTGGTCTATAAATAGGCTTGATTTGACGTATACATATTTGTTACATTTTAGCACGCAGATCAACATTGACTGTGTTATGTAGGACGGTAGGATCAACTGGGTTAATACATGTTCCCACCCATTATAGAGGAACGTGATCTGCTCACGTTTTGCCCTTTTCGATTGCATACACTGTTTTCTTGCCGTTGAACAAGCTGCAAGCGAGCCAGCCTAATTATAATTATTGTCATTACATGAAAAGCTATGATGTTAAGTTCAAAGTTTTTCAGATAATGATTCCACATTTCACTAGCATTTGACCTAGTCTGTACGTATTTCTCATGCATTACGTAGTATACGGTAATCATATTCATATACAGGTCAGCAACTGTGCCGATCTCCCCGGCAGAGGGCGTTACTTTTGCGCCATAGTCCCTCTGCCCCACGTCAAATTTAACCATCAGAATTATCCTTCATATGCAAAATGTGAAGTGAGAAGTACGCATCTATAAAACTGACAAGAAAGTGACATGCTGCTTTGTTGGTCATACAAAAAGCACATGGAGCAACGTTTTCGCAACATGATTGGATAAAAGCAACAATGACGTCAATGGATGATCGACAGCCTGAAACAGTATATTGGCCAGCCGGTTATTGCATCATTTTAATCGAAACATAAATAAGACCTCTATAAATATTCGCTTACCTTCCAATTAGAACGAATTTGAACCTAGGTTTGGATCAACATCGGTTCTGGTTTGTACCATATTTGCATCTCAACATACTAACTGGTTTAATTTTCCTCGGATAGATACACCGGATTGTTCCGGGCTCTAGGGCGTAGACTGCTCCAGACCGTGTCACTGCGCCGACCAGGCCCCCTGTGATCCAGAGACAGGTGCATGTCCAGACAGGGGGTGCAGTCCTGGCTGGAGTGGGGCGGCTTGCGACCAAGGTGGGTGATCTGGATGGCACAGGCCACAATAGTATTGATAATAGCGTGCTCTCCCCCCTCGTATTTTACTCTCTATACCCCCCCCCCCCGCCCACCCCGCACCCACACACACACACACGCACCGCCCTGGATGCCCCTTTGATAACGGTCCGGTGTCCCCTGTTAAAATGCCCCCATGCGAACCATGCCCCCCCCCCCCACCTATCATAATGGTGCTTTACCAACACATTGAGCGAGAAGGGTCTAAATATCATGTAGTTTATATATAAGAGGAGCATCTTCGCATGGGGGAGCATTGCCGTACGTGACGCCAGCATAGCCCACACCGAGAATATTTAATGATCGCTCGGTGAATACAACGTTCCACACTCCGAGCTGGGTCTCGCCCACGCGTGAGTCCTTCTACGTTAATCGTAAGTAGCAAATTGACAATCATAGCTTATGGTAAAAGTGAGAAGTACGCATCTATGAAACTGACAAGAAAGTGACATGCTGCTTTGTTTGTCATACAAAAAGCACATGGAGCAACGTTTTCATAACATGATTGGATAAAAGCAACAATGACGTCAATGGATGATCGACAGCCTGGAACAGTATATTGGCCGGCCGGTTATTGCATCGTTTTAATCGAAAATAAATAAGACTTCTATAAATATTCGCTTACCTTCCAATTAGAACGAATTTGAACCTAGGTTTGGATCAACATCGGTTCTGGTTTGTGCCATATTTGCATCTCAACATACTAACTGGTTTAATTTTCCTCGGATAGATACACCGGATTGTTCCGGGCGCTATGGCGTAGACTGCTCCAGACCGTGTCACTGCGCCGACCAGCCCCCCTGTGATCCAGAGACAAGTGCCTGTCCAGACGGGAGGTGCAGTCCTGCCTGGAGTGGTGTGGCCTGCGACCAAGGTGGGTCACTATTTGTGATTACATATTGAAGTTTGGTATTGTAGTACTTCGTTTAATGGTGATGTAATGCCAACCAGTCTTGACGGATTTAAGGCTCATTTCATAGGAGGATTACGCAATATTCGTGAGAAAAATGGCACGAAATATATGGTTTCCTTGTACAGACGTTTTATGTTCTGCAACAGCCGATAGCAGATGATTAATGCATGTCAGTTGAAACGCAAAAGGTAAATCACCGGAAATGTGCACAAGGAAGGAGTGAACTACGTTGACATAACCTTACGTGTTCTCGTGAACGCGACAAAGACATTTTATTGCATGTGAAGTAATGCGATTCTGCATCAAATGACCAACAAATCATAATTCGTATACTACTTTTAGCAGAAAGTCAAGCTTTACTATCATGTCTTCACTCTTCGGGACAGTGATAGGCGCAAATATATTTGTATTGAAGCAACACATTTACCCATTGATTTTTCTTCCATTAAACATGCAATGTAGAAATAATTAAAGACGTGCTGCAGGGTTAATATAAAAATTACTCAAATCACTGATTTTGAGTTGGTTGGTTGTGATATTAATATAACCATTACTCAAGGACAGGTTTTGTGCTGGAGTCTTCAGTTAGCCAATCATACATTAATGACCATACCACGATGACGTAGTCTTATATATGTTCTCCATAACGTAATTTTGGAATTCCGCGGTCTGAGGTATAACATCGCTTACTAATCAACTGGTGGATTATCTAACACGCCAGCAATATTTATTGCCCCCGTTCTATGTTAGCTATGCAAGGAGGCCTTCAATATATATATATACATGTATACTGTATTGATTATATACTAATTTTTACTCTAACGGATACATATGATACATATGCCACATTCATCTGTTTCTCTTGGCAGATTGCGATGATGCCTACAACCAAATCGTTGACGCCGATCAAACCTTCGAATCATCTTGTGAGACAGAGGCGTTATTGTACAACACACCACGTGACCAGTGTCTACGCGGAGCCTGCCGTCGTGGTGTGGAGGTGGTGGCCATCCGAAATGAGGTTTGTGACATTAAACACTGCCAAGACAGTGACGTACAGCTGGCCGCTTCGTTGAGCAGTGTCGGTTGGGACATCTTCGTGCTGAACCTCACAAGGAGTAAAACCCCAGGTGGCCAACACGGTAACAACCAAGGTCACTCACACTTCCCCTTGTGGCAGGTTAGCGTCGCAGTGACGGCGATTGTCCTCGCGGTCATTGTTTTTGCTGTTGGCATATCTAAAAAGGCGGAAGAGGGCCTCCCAGAACACGGTACCAGCCAGGGTTAACTACGAGAACGCTACGGCATTGACCACTAGATCCGCCGGTTACGTCACTAAACCAGCTAACGACGCGCCGTACGAGGAAATAGGTGGCCCACAGCGGCAAGCGCCACTCAGATCCAGATCGATGTCACCGCCACGGTCGGATCCCGAAGGTGCTAATCAAGGTGGATACCAGGATCTATCTGATAAAAGACTCACCAATGCGTACCAAGCTACAATAGTCTGCCTGCCACGCATGGGTGAATTTGAATGGCTCAGCCAGTAGACGGCAGCTTTGTACTATCTGGTATACGGAATTCTGCGATGCCTTAAAAATAATCAAACCTCCCTATTGGTGCATACATGCGGAACATTTTAATATATGATGTAGCGAATCGTTTTCTTTCAAAGTGGAATGTACTAGTTTCGCGACACGCTATGCATATATCCCGATGAATATTCCAGATAATTTTGCATATGTACCTTAATTAATAATTACTTAATATGTACCTTAAGTACCGTCATAGTTATGCTGTTGTGCACCTGGTATCTGGTAAAAAATGTTTTTCGTTCTGCCGCACTTGTGGTGTGTTGTCCAGTTAGTTTATGGTTTGCAATGATTCTCTAGTAGCGTTTAATACACATTGAGCTAAATTAGGTAAAATAGGATGAAGTTTTTGTATTTAACCTCGGTATATCAAAGTCAACAATAAACATGAGCACAAGTGTTATTGACCGTCAAGGATAAAATGGCATGAGTTGATGTGATAAATGTCATATGATAATGAAGATATAATAACTATTCCATCATCTATCATCTATGTTTGAACTCCTTAGCAGATTTTATTATCTTTGTTTCTTTGTTGGGCATGTTCCATAAGTTGCGGCCTTGATATTTCATTGAATTTTGGCCATATGCTGTTGTCGTAAAGCGTGACATACATAGAAGCCTATTTTTCAACACGTAATTGCTTTCCTTTAAATGATGCATGTCATGAAGGTAACTGTGCACAATTTTGTTGATAAACTTGTAAACTTCTAACGCTATGCAGCGCAACCGTTCAACATATAGCAAAGGTCAACGCGCTTTCTTTTTCAACTCTGTATAATTATGCCGATCTAAAATCATTGAAAGCAAATCCCAGTGCACGTATCTTTTTCAGTCTTAAGCAATTAAAACGCAAAAGGTTGAATGAATGAAATAATGTAAGTTTGCTAACACATTCATTGATCTAGACCCCCTAATACATTGAGACTTTTACGAGCCTTTTTGCACAAACTTGATACGCGGTTGCTGAAATTTATTATGGAACCCAAGTGAATCATAGCAATTTTACTTCATGTTCCGCTGCCAGTTCTTACCAGAAACTGGCAAACACGATTGCTTGGTACTTACATGGGTTGGCTTTCATGTAGTTATCGGTAAACCGCGTTGTTATTTCCGATAACGCCTTCTCTAGTTTTACATTAACCTTGGTAAACTCCTTATCTTTAGCCCCCACAGTGTTATCATCAGCGCATATACTTATCGGTTTGCTGTGAGGTGGATAACTCACCACAAACCGATAAGTATAACTGCGCTGATTATTAGCCATTTACGGTGATTCGTGAAGATATTACATGGATGTGGGCCGCAAACATAACCCTGTGGGGCTCATTTTCCGAGAGAGAGCCACTCGCTCGGATTAGGTCCTAGTTTACCCTCTGTTTGCGGTTTGTGAAATAACTCGCAACAAGCGAACAAGATTGTTTACTGATTCATAAGCGTTCATCTTGATAACTATTAATCTGTGTGCAAAAATAATCGAATGCTTTGGGAAGGTCCACGAGCATAGCCCCGCCATTATGATAATAACTTGATTGATTTGATTTACTTTAAAGCTACCTTGTCAAGTCTCTATATATTCATAATAATAAAATAATGAGCCTCTGTCGCGCCTCTGTTGGTGTTATTAGATTATTTGTAAGCATTTGTCTATGTCCCTGTTGGCGTAACAGCACTGACACCCCGAACTGAAAACCGGTTTACACAGGATAAAACAGCGACACAGTATGTGAAGATATAGCACCACACAGCATAGCTACACGGGCGACGATCAAATGTAGCATTTAGCAAAAAAAAAAACATGCGCCGCAAAGGAATGCATGAGCATTCGCAATTGGCACGGATAGCACAATATCTACGACCAAGTCATACACTACTCACATTGAACGCTATTTTCTTACCTATGTTTTTTTAGTATATAGCAGTGACTGGAGACAAACAAAACTGGATTCATGGTAGACTGAACAAGGCGTGACGAAGGGAATGTCTCTCTTTATATATGGCAAACAGAAAACCATCGTGCCAGGCGCACGCATACCCCGTAACACATATACCGCAGTTAACATACATTTAAAACTCATCCAACCGTTTAAAACCGGAAGTAACCACGTAACCACATGTATGCTGTATGCTTTGTTATAGCCATGGCATCTTAGTTATAGCCGCTTCTAACCTCCACCAACATTGGAAGTACTCGTTACACATCCAACGTGCAAAACTGGCTGAGATGACGTCAACCTCACGTCATTTTCGGATGTCGAAATGAGGTCATATTCTGGTTGAATGCGCCAGTTGAAATGAATTCATTTTGCAACGTCTCCACGAAATCATTATTCGACGTTCGAACAAGTGATTAGTCGACGTTTTAAACAAGTGATTATTCGACATCATAAATACGTGATTATTCGACGTCTTAAGTACATAATTATTCGATTCATGGTCGACACGACGTCATTTCCAGGCGTCTAAAGCTATATGAAATTTGTAAATCACAGACCAGAGCTCTGTAAGTGTTTGCCTGTAGGATTGGGTGGGCCACGTGGTCGGAAATGAAGGGGCACACATGTAATCGTCATATTAACTAGTCGGTGGATAGTCAGAGACAATGGATCGTTGTTGGGACATCCCGCCCCACCTCTCTCGTTACTCGCTCACACCTCGCTCGCAAGTCTTGCCTATCACACGACAGACGGCGGGTTCGTGAATACACTCAGGGAGTATTCAAATAGTCGGCATTCATATCGTTTTAAGGCGCATATAATATACAATGTTCATTCCATACCCTATCCGCTCATCACCTGACACACTAATGGAGGTAGGATGGGGGGAGGGGGGCATTGGGGGGCATCTCCTGACAACGGATGGACCCCTCGGTAGTCTGCCCTTGCGCACCAGTTGACAAAACTGAATCTGTCCCTTCTTGGGACACAAACTCCAGCCCCCCCCCCCCCCCCGCCCTCTTCCCCCCACTCCCGACAGTTGATATCCTAACTACCAGACCCTCGGCGCGACTGGTTGGGGTGTAAACGATATTTACCCCAGGAGTATCGTGTGTATGAGCCACTTAGATGGGCTACGGGGCCCTCAACAAGGAAGTCATGACAACATTGTGATTCTCAACCATCCGGAACCCATGTAAGTGCTGAATGCAATTCAGTCTTGGGTTTGTCCCAAGCAGTGTAGACATAAATATGCAACGCGTGTTAGCGTGATACCACAGTTGCTTACTGGATACATATGCGTTATTGAGGCGCTAAGATCAGTTGACAGGATACATAGTTTCCATGCGAGTCCTTATTCGTGTGACCTGGTTTAATCAGTCGACTCACTGAGAGGTAAGTGTCATCATTGTCATTCACAAAAGGCACGTATACTTTTGGTCGTATATTGTATATCCATATATTCATTGCGTTTAACGTATATGCCATACTGGCTACGTTAGGCTAATTATGTGTATGGCGGCTTGCAACAGAAACAGCTGTCCCAGTAAAGCCTTTTCACCCTCAAAATCCGCTAAATCTGGGCGTTTTACAGCCAAAATCCCGCTCGTAAGGAGTATCTTTTCGCGGCAACCCTCTCTATAAACGCGCATTTTCCCAACCGCGAATTAGCGGGGCGTTAGACAACTTTATTTGCCCGACATCAAGCTGTAGCAACCTCGGACGGATAATGAAAATTGGCGGGCTGCTACAGTTTGATGTCGGCCCAATACACTTTCCTAACGCCCCTCTAATTCGCGCTATTGTCATATTCGTTTCATCAAAATAAACTTATCCCGCATAAATGTTCGAAAGAAGCTTGGAATATGAAGCATGAATATGAAGCATGAGGGTTTTTTGGGTTCATTGATGTAAAAACATAATTGTTGCAACACGGCATTTGCACGACTAATTCATTTGTAGAACATATAGAAAAGGTGCATATCAAGTTTGTGTGGAGGTATTGGGCGTCCCAAATAGAAACACATCAATTTATGCGGATCTGGGCGAATACGGGAGAACACCATTAGTAGTTGGTCAGATGCTGCGCAGCATTAAGTAGTAGCTCAAATCATAGATATATCTCCAGCGAGGTATCAGAAAGCGTGTTATAACGTCGTGTTAAATTTGGATAAGGCGTAGAAGCGTACATGGGTAACATATGTTCAACAAATATTGATGAAGAACGATTATGGAATCGTTTGGCCACATGCACTAAGGGATATGGAAGGTCGGAATATTGCTGGATGACATAAAGAAAAACTCCGATTGGTAGACAACGGAAAAAAATGGGAAGAACGAGTGAGAAACTCAAGTCGCCTAGGTACTGATTACTCTGATAAATATTTCATGGAACAGGATGTATATTTAACACAAGTACACTTCTGCAAAAAAAAGGTCAGCATTGGTCAAATTTAGAAGTTTCGCCCATAGATTACAAGTATTGTTTGGAAGGAGAGATGGTACCTTAATGGAAATTGAATGTGTTCACTTTGTGAGAAGGCAGATTATCCCGTTAATTGAGCATAGCCGGGACCTAGCTAGGCATAGTATGTATTTACTTGCCAGACCTATAAGCCTGATTAAAGGGGGTAGGCGCCTGTGTGTTAAATAACCAGGGTGGGGGGGTGGGGGGGATCCCCAACCATAAAGTGTGAATGAGGCAAGGGGGCATGGGAAGGAAAACCATGCCAGCGGGCGTAAGGTTTCAAAGGGGGTTAAGCATGGAATGGTTTAAAACGCCCAGTCTCACCCCCAGCATGATCCGCTGTAAAGGTGATGATATAACCTAGAAACTTGCTACCAGGTGTGTGTATGTGTGTATGTGGGGGGTGGGGTAGAGTGGCATAACAAGGCATTTTGCAATTTGATGTCCCGATTTAGCTTGAGGGGCTTTACTGGACTAGGGCGCAGCCGTACTCCTTGAGTTTTAAAGTGCCCTGAACTCCAGGATCGCCCCCACCTCCCAGTCTTGTTCCGCCGGTGTTCGTGCCAACCCCCCTGCTCCCCGTCCATCCATGTTCCAACCATAGGGCATACGTGGCCCAGTACGTCCAGGCTATGCATCGATCACACCTCAGCTACCGACGCACGCACTAGCTGGGGTGTTGTTATATGTGCCATTTCAATTAGATATGTTAGTAGTAGCAATAGATACGGCATATACAATGGTAACGACTACACTAACAGTCTTATTAACAGCCCGCCTTCAGTGCACAAGGCCTGCAAGGGAAGTTAGTTGTTAGACGACAACCAGTGATTTACAAGTCGTTCGCTGAAGAGGGTAGGCGGCTTCGCTGAAGTGTAGCCAGTGATTTAAACATCCTTCTGCACGGCGTCAAATGCTGAATGTCACGACACACATGAAGTATGTTTTACCACGCGTTATTTGCACCCGCCTTCTACCCTCGGGACTTCACCATGGGCCACGTTATACGCATAAAACGACATACTGGTCTGAGCTAGGATAGTGGCTGAAGCCAGACATACGGATCTAAGGTAGGATAGAGGCCGAGGCCAGACATACTGATCTAAGGTAGGATAGAGGCCGAGGCCAGGCATACTGATCTAAGGTAGGATTGAAGCCGAGGCCATACATACTAGTCTATTGTAGGATAGAGGCCGAGGCCATATATACTGGTCTATTGTAGGATAGAGACCGAGACCAGACATACTGGTCTGGGCTGTGTGCCAACATGGCTGTAGTCCTACGGGTGCCACTTCATAAACCAGTGTTTACTATAGCAAACGGTTAGACATTTACATTCCACGAGTGCATGGAGGGGGATCATGGGACCACATATCACGGTACTATTAGATATTCAATTGTGGCAGCGGCAGTTTAGCCGTTCATCGTGTGACATTATGTAATTTGTGGCAACCATGCGATGTTGAATCTCCACATCGCCCTCGTATCAATTCCATCTTTCGCATTTCCTTTCTCTACATCGTTCTCTACCAATAAAGACAGGTCCCCGAATCAAACGTGATATCTTAAATAGGCAATTTCTTTTACGATAACACCATGACAAACCTGTTTCAAACAGCATTGGAACCGACAGTCCTCCCACATGAAAGTGTGAGTGGTTTTATGCGCGAATATTGAGCAGGAAAACACGGGTTTCTGGAGCACAAGTATGCGCGTAACCTGGTGGCGCTCAGAAATCCATAGTGGCTGGATAGGGGGGAGTCGGTAGCCAAAACACTTTTCTCTCTAATTCGCCTATGTAATCCTAACCGGCAGACACGTGAAAACCAATTTTAAATATTCCTTGTAAAACATTTGGAAACATTAGACATTAAGCAGTCTGGTAACATTTTGGGAACGATCTCATAATATTAGTGCATGTTATTCAGGTCCAGGCCGGCCTTAAATCTACGGGTACGGGGCAAGGCAGTTGAGAACCGTACCACGAATTGTGACCTTCATACCCTTAATGCGGCGTGCGTTATTTAATCTACAAAATACAATTAATCTAAGATAACTAATCTATATTTAATTTTCAAAGAAATTTCGAAGTAGGGACATACCTCTCTCTTTTCGTGCTGTCAATCGACACAATATATTTGCATGGCGAGGCGGATGGGCCTCAGATTTGACCGACTTTTCCATGTATGGTCCGATATTCACAATTCAATGGACTGTTTTCATCCTGATCATGTGAATGAAATACGTATGTGGAACGGAAAAGGGATGGAGATGGGGGGTTAAGAATTTGTAATAATTTTTGCTTCTACCTTTTAAAAATACATTGATGGAAACCGCCGGTCATTTTCAATACCCATCGATCGCATGTTATCATCATGTAATTATAACCTTTCCCTTTTCAAATTCCTAGATCCGCCCCTACTAATGTAGATAAATGAATTATAGGTTATGAACCAAAAAGCGAAACGGAACGTCGTGAACATCGACATTCGATACTGAGAATTCGACACTGGACACTGGACTGCCTCTTTCAGAACCCTGTTGATCTAGGACACACCGCACACCTGTCCTTACATCCACGGCCACGTCTTGCGTAGCACATCATCAGCCTGTGATCATTTTTAACACTTAAAGTAAATATGCGTCTAGGTTATTTCTGCGAAATCTGAAATTCATAATAGATATATTTGCGAATGTCGATTAGATGCAGCATCAGTGGAATAGAAGATCTGCATTGATTTCCTAGGGACATTGATACACGTTCACATCATGCAATGACAAACCGATGCCTCTGATTCAATCGCATAGATATGCGAAAAATGATATTAAGCATCCCAAATGCCATCAACGCACACATATTATTATTGTTCTTCTAATGTAACTGTATTGTTCTGAGACATCATACCGCTCACGCTTGGTCATTATGTTGTATTGTGTATACAAAATAGCGCGTGGGATAAGAAGTTGCTTTTATCGCCACATCGAAAATAATTGCAATTATAATTCACTGGCTGGTTTGTATCTATTCACTGCGGGACCATAACCATAGTCCTTTGCGAACGATATATTTACACAATGGGTGTTCATTGAAGGAAGCCTTTTTATTGTTGGCCTCGAATGTTGCAATTATATGAAGCTCCCGCCCTTTTTCAGATAAATGTGTGTTGCGATTAGGCGGAATTTGCGATTAACCGACGTTGCGATAAAGCGACGTTGATAAAATGGGAATGTATGGGAAATGGCATTTGAATTTGAGCATTCTTCCATTAAGCGGAAGTTGCGATTAACCGAAGCGCAATTAAGTGGCGCGCACTGTATTATAATTAACATTTACTTAATATATATCTAATACATATGTCTAATATTTCTGGTATCCACGTTCCCAGTAATAGTTTGATACCATTATATATGTACATGTAACAAATCAAGGTATCTATTAACCTAACATGTATGTTTGCATGGAATAAAGTATATATTCTAAACTTTGCAACTGATGATTCCTGTTTCATCATTTGAAATCACTACTTCTGGAGTGCTTGCTTTAAGTTGTCTATATTTATAGCCTGTAGTTCTACTACTGGTAGTGCTCATTAAATACATCAGACAGCAAGCTAAAAGGAGTGCCGTGCAGCTCTGTCAGGCACGGGTCCAGGTGTTCATCAATGGTGTTCATGGGGTTGGCCGTCGAACTGGGTTACGAAGGGTTGGGAGGTTTTATGAGCGAAGGCAGGGGGCCGGGTGATGATGCACGCACGAGGGACGACAACATGGTGGCTCCGTCTTTGCTGGCGTACAGTTATTATTAAACCAGAGCATCTTCGCCCAAAATTGCTGAACGATGCCCAAATTCCAAGATTTCCCAACTGCCGGAAACCGCCAGCGTCCAGACGGTTTCTTAAACATGTTCCTCTCCCTTTGCATCGTGCGTCTCTCAGATGAAGTGTTCTGGTTAGGTTCGTCCACGGTTATATCGTCAAGCCGCAAAAACGATTGGCCTATAATGATGGAGTCTTGTGGCGCATAGTCACTTCGTTTTTGAGCAAACCTGAAATGGGAAGACATGTGTTTTAAAAACATTTGATTTGATTATTTTTCGTCAGAAGCCTAAAACACAATGTTGAAATTTACACCAAGTTCAGCATGAACCGGTCGGACAGGGGTGCCACAACCGGGAAGTGCACACGGGGTGTTGACGTATCAGTGACAGACACCGCTACCCAACGCCGCAACAGCGAAGGGGCTCATATTTAATCAATATATGCATGAATGGGGCGTTCATAGTTTTCTTAATTTTCTCTCTGCCTCAAAGATGCTAGTAGACAAGACATGTGAATAGACCGGATGCGGTGATGAAACTATTTAGAATGCTGTAGAATCATCATGCAGCGGTTGACCTTGGGGAGGGGGGAGGGGCCCGGGGGGTGGGGGGCTTCTGGATGGAGGGGGATATGTGAAGTGCGGGGTAATTGGGTACTTAGTAATCAGGGGAAATTTCCACCATAAAATGTCTGCGTAAACTTCTTTCTTACAAAGGGTTGTCTATGTAGTATGTGTAGTTTGCTCTTGTGTCATCGTCACGCAATGAAACCTTAACGCCACTCATACAACATTTTCGTCCACGAAAAAGATAATAATTATTTGCAATGGGAATAATGTTTTTAGGATTGACCGTTTTCTAGTTTTGCTTATAAGACCAGCGTATATGAAATGGAACTGGGGTTTCATGCCGCTTTTGTGCACATATGGGCAAAAAAACCTCCATGGACAGTGAACTGGCATTGGTAATAACTTTCTCCCCATGCAACGACCTGTTGATATGCAGCTCAGCACAAAATTTCTGAGCGCCCGCATAGAATATCAATGTTCGACTGGAAATAATTTGAGTCCATTGATTCGCTCTCAATTTCAAGCTCCTATTCGCTAGGTAGCTCCACTTATACCGCTGCTGTCGGCCGGGAGCAAATTTAAAATCTTGAAAAACGGCCACATTTAAAAGCGTTAAAATGTCCTAATCTTGGGTACTCAATATTCCTCTCCCTAATTCTTGAGGATTTGCTATCCAGAGAGGGCACCCCACCCACCAAACCTACGTAAACCAGTGTCTGTTATAGCAACCGGTTGGACTTTACATACAACATGTGCATGGCAGTGGGTCGGGTGCAGCAAATACCATGATACATCCCGTAGTTTCAAACCTTATTGGAATCGACAGTCCACTCTCATGCAAGGATATCTACATTGTCGCAATCTAGGCATCATTACACGCATTTTCAAGTCACGTCTAAGACGGTCAATATATTATAAGCGGTACACATCTGTGTAACATATGTGTGTTAGCGCGTGTAATGATTTACCCGCATTGTAACAATGTGGGTATGCCTTAATGAATGAGGACTGTCGATCCCAATTCTGTCTGAAACCCACGGGTTTGGCCATATAGCAACAAATCGGTATGCTTTCAGGAAACGTAATTCAATGGCACAAGTATGTATGCACCTTGGACATTATTCAGATCGCGTGCATGTCCATATTTAAACGGGAAATTCGAAATCGAGTCTTGAGTTATTGACGTTTTGAAATAGGAAGAAGGTTGCGCGATGTACCCTGGAAGTCAATTATACAGTTAATGTGGGTGAAAACTTGCTTACATGAATTTCATTTCACCCCTCGACCATTATAGACAGTTTAATCGATTTGTCTTCCACAAAGGAGGAATAATGTAAGGTCATTTGTATCATTCACATTGATAATATTCTCCGCGTTTAGATCTATATTACGCATGAACTTCACCGCTGATAGACCTGTCATTCACGTGAATTTCACGGCACTGTTATTGGAGATACTCCTGTCATACGTTCCCATACTGAGCGTAGACTGGTAACCGACGCCTTCCGGAACTTGGCGCCTCTGACCATGTGCCTCTGGTAATTGTCTGGTAACAAGGCCGACCAGTACTGGTCGCCTATGAAGTAGATTGTAGCCGGCGCCGTGGCCAGGAAGAACAGGACGCTGATGCTGATCAGCATGGCGGTCACCGACTTGGTCCGGACGTTGCGGTTCGAATGTTGCGCGTGCAGCGACTGGCGGCGTTGGCGACGCGCCCTCGCGAGACGCTCGATTATGACGACATTGGTGACCAGGATGACGAGGCTGGGCACTAAGCACGCGATGACGCTGTCGATCCAGGGTCACACGTGGAGCCCGAAGACCGAGCAGGCCAAGACATCTCGGCCAGACCCGGTGGATAAAAGACAACAAAATGCCTTGGACCAAACGGGACATATCCTTTGGCCTAATGCATTTGGTGTTCGCCCTGGATGCGTAGGGTCGCCGGTTTGAATCCCGTTAGTTACGGGTGTGAACTTTGCTTGGCCTTGCCACAAATAGTACGCATGCAATAGCCCGATATGTGAAGCAGCGATCTGTTCAAGAATATGACACCGTCCCCACGGACAGGTTTTAATTTCATGTATTATCCAAATGGTCGGCATTATGAACAAATCACATGTAATGTAAATATGTTACATGTACATAGCTTAGACATGTATTGCACGATTATTGAACGGTGAAATATACTCAATATAATGCCCAACATAGAGCGGCTGTGACAGCATGGCCCCCGGACTCCATCCTGATCGAGTGCTGTCGTGTTCCGTGACCACCACCTTCTACATAGCAGTCCCCAACACTTGACGTCTCGTGAGTTGGCATTGTGATCCCAAACACCAGTTTATCATGAAAGATATAACACGTTTTGACGAGATAACTATAGCTGTTGGCTACTGGGGTCATTATGATACTGTACAGAAAGGGTAGATATAATACGTTATGGCGACATAAACAGGGCTGTTGGCTAGTGGTGTTCTTATGATACTGTACAGAACGGGTAGATATACTACGTTACGGTGACATAACTAGGGCCGATGGCTACTGGGGTCCTTATGATGCCATGATCGATACTATACGTTATGATGGCATAAACATGGTTGCTGGCTACTGGGGTCATTATGATACAGTTTCGGACGGTCGGTCAGTTACAGTGGCGACCTCTTGTGGTTAATTTTTCCTTGGAAGAAAACGGGCTGCAAAGTTAAAATATATATTATAATCTATCGAAATATGTAAACCGAAAGCGGCTTGTGAAGAGTGCACCCAACCCCAACCCCCCTCCCCAATACAAGTTTCCAAAAGAACGTTGTAGCCTCCATCCTGCGCATATAGCCGGTCTGGTCGAGCTTACCGAGTGGGGTCTGAAGTGTTCACCACCTGCGGGCAACAACCGGGTGTAAATATACAAACATAAAACCACGAATGCTACGCGAAGAGTTGAAGACGTTCGTCAAAGCAGTAGATGTCCCGGCCGGTTTATTTCCTTCTGAGCGTTATTTTTTAATTCCCCAATGGTGTCACAAGAATGACAGGTAAGTTTTAATGCAGTCTATATCTTTTCGTGGGCGTATGTTGTTCTCACGGTTGAATGTTTTATGTTCAGTATATTATTCTCAAGGTTGAGTGCTTTAGGTTTAGTTGGTTGGCGCGAAAATAAGTGGACAACATTTTAGTTGTATTGAGGGCCTCATTGGTGGTAAGTGCACTAGACAGGGGGTTTCTCTGGTTTAGCGGATAGCGCACTAGACCAGAAGCCTCTTTGGTGTAGTGGTTAATGCAATAGACCGGGGACCTTCTTGGTGTAGTGGTTAATGCAATAGACCGGGGACCTTCTTGGTGTAGTGGTTAATGCAATAAACCGGGGACCTTCTTGGTGTAGTGGTTTTGCGCACTGGATCGAGGAACCTCCATGGTGTAGTGGTTAGCGTACTAGACCGGGGACCTACATGGAGTGACGGTTAACGCACTATTGGCCGGGGGCCTAGCTGGTATAGTGATTAGCGCACTAGACCGGGGGCCTCCATGGTGTAGTGATTAGCGTACTAGACCGCATATCAATATAACAATAGCACGAGCTAGATGGGCGTTAGACAGTTTTATTGGCCCTTCATCAAGCTGTAGCATCCCGCCAATTTTCATTGTCAATAATGGAAATGAAGGGCTGCTGGGGAGGGGGGGGGGGGGTGTTATCCACCTTAATATCTTAACGGGTAAGGGGCAAGGAGTATTTCCGTTCATCGGGAACGCGCTTTTTTTCACTTCACCGTGAACTGAGAACTAGGAAAATAATTCTTCGTGAACTGGGAATGAGATATTAGCCGACCGTCATGATAAAGGCTTTTCATTGATCGTGAACTGAGAAGAATAGTAAAGATTGTTGAATTGGGAAATCCCCAATTTATACCATGTATCCATCCCTTCCATTGTATACGGGGAGTTCTCCATTTAATTTCATTGTGATCTGGGAATAAAGAAATTTATTCTTCGTGATTTGGGAACGTACCGCCCCCACCCCCTTCCCTCCGCCCCTCCCCTTAAGTGTGCGCCGCTTGGGCACGGTTCGGTGACAGATGGCGGCGGCCGCCTTACGCCACAACAGCTCCAAAGAGGCTCATATATACATGTATACATGTATATATGAATGGGGCGTTATTCTATTGGCTTTTTGGTATTTTATTCCTCGCGGCATAGACTCTACTAAGCGAATATATGAACATATACTGAAGCTAGATGCGCATAACTTGTATTTACTTGCCAGGCCACGAGGCAGAATTCGATTCGATACGTGGACGCGGGGGTGGGGGCTGGAGAGGGGGGGGGGGGCGCTTGGGTATGAAATGGCCAGAGGGCTCCCCAACCAATAAAATGATGAGTGTGAATGGGACGAGGGGGGGAGGTTCTGGGGGGGGGGTCGGGGGCAAGGCAAGGGTTAAGCATGGAATGGCTTAAAACGCCCCACTTCCACCTCTAGCATGGCCCGCTGTAAAGACTACTACCAGGTGTGTGTATGTGGAGTGGAGGGGGGAGGGGGTATAGGGTTGGAGGGGTGGAGTGGCTTTACAAGGCTTTCGGCACTTTGATGTCCCGATTTTGCTGGTGAGGGCTTACAGGTCTACGCAACCATACTTCTTGAGTTTTGAAGTGCCTTGGACCCCTGGACCCCTGGATCACCCCCATCCCCCAGTTTTGTACGTGCCCCCCCCCCCTCCGTCGCTCTCCCATGATCCACCATAGACCATATGTGGACGACTACGCCCAGACGGTGTTCAAAAATCATACTTAGGCTATGCACCGATCACACTTCAGCTGCCGACAAACGCACTGCGGTGTTCTACGGACCATTCAAATTAGATATGATAGTAGTAGCAATGGTACAATGGTCACAAGGGCAGTAACTGTCTAACGGGTTTGTCAAATCTCCTGCGTAAGCTACGGGTGGAATATGAATACCGATCCAGGTTGTAACCAGTCCACGTAAGGCTGAGCGTACTACGGCTGTACCCCATCAGCTCTTGCAAGGGAAGATAGTCCTTGGACACCAACCAGTGATTTACAAGTCGTTCTCTGAGGACGTTAGACGGCTTAACTGAAGTGCAGTGAGTGATTTAAACATCCTACTGCACGGCGTCAGATTCTGAATGTCACGACACACGTGAAGCATGTTTTACCAGGCGTTGTTTGTACTCACTTCACCAATGGTGGCTTTATCGAGACCAACACGCCTACACACAAATGTTTCTTACAAAGCTGGAACCCTCTATGCAGTCTGTACAGAGACTGCTCTTCAAAGTGGGCGCTTTTCTTTGGTAAGCCAGGTATATTCCCAAAGTGGATCGAATACGCACCTTATGCATCGGTGTACCGTGCGACACTTCTTTCGGCCGGGTCGGGTGCGCGCGCATCCATTCGGTATGCCGATGTGCCCCGTTAAAAAAGACACGGGACATTTGGGAGAAAATGGCGGCTGAAAAGTGACTGTCTAGACTGGTTCCATTGCTCCTAAAGGAACCGGACATGACCGGTGTGAACATGTCATTGATATTTGGTCTAGCCCGATCGACAGGTCTCAAAGAGCTGGAATATACCGGGCGGCCTACCGGTCCTGGCCCAAAGAAAAGCGCCCAGTGTCTAAGCCACACACGCAGAACATAACGCTGCTATAACCGCACTTCCATAATAAAGATCATATTTATTTTAAATGAACATCATGTATTTAAGAAAATGTTAGGTAATTGGCCGATATTAGACCATATTAGATATATGAAACAAGCTGCAATTAAGTAAGAATTGAGTAAATAATATATATTTATCTGTAAATTGATACAAACACGGGTATGCTTAGGAGAATGAATACATATGTAAAACTGCATTATTAAAATAAATGTTCAAAAAATCACACTGTAGGTAACGAAGGCTGTATGAACTGCTTTAGCATTGGGTTGGCCGGTTGGTAGCATATACTGTAACGCATGACTGACTGGCTCCGTCCTGTCAAAACCAGGAAGTTAAACGTGCTTCAATACGTAACCCACTTCAAGCGCCGTGAAACCCACGCCATGGACGGTAAGCAGACGTAGTTTGTATCTTGAGTCTCTGTCTTATTGTACACCACAGTTGGTGTGACAGAAGGATGTAATGAATTGGACAAGAAGGCGTCATTACCTGACGTAACTTGGTTGTTACCGATTAGGATACGGACACAGCATCACACAGTGCCAAGGGCGCATGTAGGACAGATACCGAGACCAGACATATTGGTTTATGGTAAGACAGCGACCGAGGCCAGACATACTGGTATACGTTAGGATAGAGGTCGAGACCAGACATACTGGTCTATGGTAGGATAGATGCCGAGGCGAGACATGCTTGTCTATGACAGGATAGCGGTCGAGGCCACACATACTGGTCTATAGTAGAATAGAGGTCGAGGCCAGACATACTGGTCTATGGTACGATAGAGGCAGAGGCTAGACATACTAGGCTATGGTAGGATAGATGTCGAGGCAAGACTTACTGGTCTATGGTAGGATAGATGCCACAACCAGATTTACTGCTGCATGGTTGGACTGAGGCCGAGACCAGGTATACAGGTCAATGCTAGGACAGAGGCCGCGACCAGACGTACTGGTCTATGGTACGATAGAGGCAGAGGCCAGACATACCGGTTTGTGGTAGGATTTAGACCGAGGACAGATATACTGGTGTATGGCAGGAAATAGACCGAGAGAAGATATACTGGTCAATGGTAGGATAGAGGCTGAGACCAGAAATACTGGTCTATGGTAGGATAAAGGTCGAGGCCGGACATACTGGTCTATGATATGATACAAGACGAGGCCAGACATACTGGTCTGTGGTATAATATAGGCTGAGGCCAGACATACTGGTCTATGGTAGGGTAGAGGTCGAGGCCAGATGTACTGGTCTAGGATAGGATAGAGGGAGAGGCCAGACATGCTGGTCTATGGTAGGATAGAGGCCCAGGCCAGACATACTGGTCTATGGTCAGATAGAGGCCCAGGCCAGACTTACTGGTCTATAGTAGGATATAGACCGAAGCCAGACAACCTGCTCTATGGTAGGATGGAGGCCGAAGCCAGAAATACTGGTCCATGGTAGGATAGAGGCGGATGTCAGACATACTGGTCCGAGGTAGAATAGAGGCCGAGACCAGGCATACTAGATTATGGCAGGATAGAGGTCGAGGCAAGACATACTGGTCTATGGTAGGATAGATGCCACAACCAGACTTACTGCTGCCTGGCTGAACTGAGGCTGAGACCACACATACAGGTGAACAGATGGAGAGAGGTCGCGACCGGACGTACTGGTCTATGGTACGATAGAGGTCAAGGCCAGACATACTGGTTTATGGTAAGATATAGACCGAGGACATATATACTGGTCTATGGCAGGACTTAGACCGAGGATAGATATACTGGCCTATGGTAGGATGGAGGCCCCGGCCAGAAATACTTGCCTATGGTAGGATCGAGGCTGAGGCCAGAAATACTGGTCTATGGTAGGACAGAGGCCGATGCCTGGTATACTGGTCTAGGATAGGATATAGGCGGAGGCCAGACATACAGGTCTATGGTAGGATGGAGGCCGAGGCCAGAAATACTGGTCCATGGTAAGATAAAGGCCGAGGCCAGACATACTGGTCAGTAGTAAGATATAGGCCGAGGCTGAGGCCGAGACCGAGACCGAGGCCAGACATACTGACCCATGGTAGGATAGGGGCCGAGACCAGGCATACTATACTATGGCAGGATAGAGACCGATGCCAGACATACTGGTCTATGGTAGGACAGAGGCCGAGGCCAGACACCGTGGTCTATGGTAGGATAGAGGCCAAGGCCAGACATACTTGTCTATGGTAGGATAGAGACCGAGGCCAGACACATAGGTATGTGGCAGGATAGAGGCCGATGCCAGACATACTGGTATGTAGTAGGATAGAGGCAGAGGCCAGACGTACTGGGCTAGGGTAGGATAGAAACCGAGGATGGAAATACGTGTCTATGGTAAGATAGAGGCCGAGGCCAGACAGACTGGTCTTTGGTAGGACAGAGCCCAAGACCAGACATACGCGTCTATACTAGGATAGAGGCCGATGCCAGACATACTGGTCTAAGGTAGGAGAGAGGCTGAGGCCAGACATACTGGTCTGTGGTAGGATAGAGGCCGAGGCCAGACACACTGGTCTGAGCTGTAGGCCGTATTCATAATCCCCTCGGAACTTACGCACGAAAAGTGTTTTCCTCTTAGCCTAACAAGCTCGTTGTGGCGGTGCTCGTGATTAAGAACTTTTCGACTTAGTGCCAAGTCTAGTGGCGTAGCCTAAGTGGGGATCATGAATACGGCCCCATAATCTAGCGACTGGATATAATAGGGAGAAGCACGAAACGCAGTCCTTGTAATTGGTAGGAAACAGTAGAAATTAAGTAGCACGTTAATATTTGATAGAATATAAGATAATATTGAACATTGTTCATGTCGAGGCCGATTCTAGATATACGATTACACGTTGATCTAGGTAACACCGCGTCCCTACATGTCCCTACATACATGTCCCTACATCTACGGTGTATCACATTATCAAACTGTGATCATTGCGTTGACGCTTAATGTTACTGTGCGTCCAGATTATTTCTGCGAAATCTAAAATCTTTATTGAGTGAGATTAATATTTTGGTGAGTAACTTCAATAGCGTAGAGCTTTACACAATTACATCACTAAGTGGATGAATAAAGCGACATATTCCAAAATTCACACCAAGAGACCTGCAGTGAAGTCGACAGGCAATATACGGACACAGCTGTATATTGTACCAATGAAACAGATAACAAAGGTAAGCATTGGGGACAGATTTAGCATTAACAACAACAATAAAATGGCAGCTCAAAAGACATTAACACGAGACCCCAAAAAAACTCCACTAACGATCATGCAAAGTTCCCTGTTTATAACAAAATGCGTTACTTTACTAGGTAGACACGGAAGTAAAAGAACACTGCGCGGCGAACTGTCACCAAGCAAGGATGACATCATCAGTACTGGCGGCATTCCTGCTACCCTTGGTCGTCTCCAGCATGGCGGGTAGGTAGGCCATACTGATAATGTACTTCATCATTACAGACATACACAGGTATGGACTCTTGTTAGCTCTATTGTTTGTCCATCTGCCAATGTACTGCCTAGATATTTATATCGTCTGTGATTGTATTAGCGTCTCAGTTGGCAACAAAATTTGGGGTTTGATTTTATCCAGACCTGCCTTCTACCGAGTCATCAAATGCAAACATTACATCGCACATCCACTGTCAAGCGATGAATAAATCAACATTACCAGATAATAGAGTCCGAGGACGACGCCCGAAGACCCATTGCTATCCAGTAATGTCGTTTTGTGACGACGTTAACTTATGTAAAATGCACGTCCTTATGACTCATATACACTACATTATAGAACAATACTGTCCCTATCACCAATGGATATTACGTCTTTGTCCGGGGTTATGTCGTTGTGCCAGGAGGTTCAGCCCAATTTAGGATCCATACATGCGCAACAACAATATCAATCATTGCCATTATGATGCGATGCTTCCTTGACATTGACCTGTACTCTGAATACCGTTGTTGTGTTTATCTTCCAGTTGATCTGCCCTACTTCTGCGGCTTTGAGGACCCTGGACTCTGTGGGATGGAGCATAGAGAGGGCGGTAACTTTACCTGGACCAGACACAATGAGAGCACGCCATCTAGCGGTACAGGTCCCGAAAAGGCATTTGAAGGCGGGTGGTACATGTACATCGAGTCATCGGATCGTGAACCAGACAACAGAGTGGAGGGAGATAAAGCCTAGTGAGTAGGTCTAAGTAACTGTTGAAGGTTGCTTGTCTAATAATGCAAGTTTAGTACAGAATTTAATACAACGTATTGTGTTATTGAACATAACGTTATGGTATGTCCACCCTTACTCTGCATTTATCTTGACTCATTTAGATTCTCTCGCATGTAGAAAATTATTCATATGTAAAATTGATATGGACAATTGTTTTGCACATATTTCCAAATCAATTGCATATATGTGCAATTGTTTTGCACATGTGTTCGATTTAATTGCATAATTGAATTACACATATGTGTAATTCATTTGGGCATGCGCCAATAGTTGAAGGCATTTATAAATACTCTCTCAAATTTCAGGTTGATTTTGTGTAATTATTGCTTTAATAATAACCGTCTGTCACTTGTTGATTCAGTATCCAGACTCCCCCTGTTGAGTACACAGGCGATGTGTGCATCCGTTTCCAGTACCACATGAACGGCCAACACATCGGGAGGCTGGTGGTCTTCGTGGATACGCGAGCGGAGAACAGCGCCGCCGCGTTTACCATGAGTGGACATCTAGACACAACGTGGCACAGAGAACATGTCAACGTGGAGGGCTTTACGACAGGAGAACGGGTGAGACAGCTGGTGAATGCATGTGATGTCCAGTTTCCACGAACAGCATAATTTGCGCAGGCTGGCGTCATGCGGAAATCCGGGGCGGATTTAGGAATTTGAAAAAGCATGCGGCGGATTCACTGGAAAGTTGCGACTGGGTAGGTAGGTAGGGTTCATTGAAAACTTGCGACCGGAGGGGGGGGGGGTCATTGATCAAATGTCGACTTTAACCCACCCTTTTGCATCACTGGAGTTGTTATTGGCCTATTTCATTTCCAGGTTGTGTTTATGGCCGAGGTTGGAGGCGGATTCCAAGGTGACATTGCCTTAGATGATCTTCACATTGCCGACGGAACGTGTAACGGTAATGTGTACCTGACGCAGTAAATAAGAACAATTCGTGAGATAGATATTTGGGGATACTCTTAAATCATGCGGTAAATGGCAAGCCAAGCGTAAAATACGAGTATGAAAAAAAATTAAAATAATAGTAAAAGAATTGTTTTCCAGGAACACGATCCGTGTAGGTCTGTTTAAAGAGGGAGGGGGTCCGAGGTGTGTTCGTGAATTCGTACGCACATATATTTGTGTCCTCCGGTACATGCATTAGGTAAAACGTTTTGAGATATATTGTCTAAACTTGTTGGAATAGCATTGACACCTTTTGTCAACATTTGACAATAATTTTGGCATTTTAAAGGTTTATATATATATATATATACAACATAGGGAAGCTACATATTGTCGCACATGCCTACATTTGCAAGGAAAATTATCACAAAATAATAAAATAATAAATAAAAACAATTGGTTGGGTGATTAAATGTTGTGTATATGATAAGCTCGTTGTGCAATAAAGCAGATAAGCCAGCTTTATCGCCTTATAATCAGGGTGGCTCTCGAAAAACGGTATGTCGACCGAAGACACGAAAGTATATCACCTGTCGCGTTCTCGTGCGCATCCACGCCTAGCATATTCTGGCGATCTCGCCAAGCACCATTGCGCATTTTCGCTCAGCGAATTCTGACGCTCTCGCGATCTCGACTCTCGCGTGCTTTCCCCTCTCGCGTTCTCGCCTCGTGCATTCTCACCATCCCGCGATGGTAAAACAAGTAAAACATCAGAAACTATGGTCGTACTTCCACGTCGTTGAAAAAAAAATGGAGAACGACAAACTGATGTCAGTAATATTCACCCGGTATTATTTCATATTGTATTGTAATGAATATATTGCGACTACTTATAATGGCGCAGTACGAACGAGCAGTAACTTTAACATATTTATCTTTATCATCGTTGTGATCACACTACCTCTGTTTATCTATATACTATCTTTGTCGTCTTAAACGTTTGACACGGCTCCAACGTCGACCGCCATGATGGTTTCGATGGTATTGTGACTCTAAACACATTTCATTCCTAGCCGATTACAGGTGAATTATGATTAATAATTCCCTCGCGATAAATTGCTGCAGACTGCCAGATCAACAACGGAGACTGTCAGCACATATGTCTTCCCAACAAAACCTGGGCCACTTGCTCCTGTTACGAAGGTTATATCAAAGATGGCCAGAGATGCATACGTATGTAAACCCTCTATCGCGCTTGGTGGACCATGATAATATAGATTCTGCATAACACTGCGATATGACGATGAGATTAGATTAAGGTAAAATATGATTTTGTGATAAGTTTTGTGTTTAATTGTTTTTGTAACACGCGTTGTGTTAATGCTCTTCTGAATTCAGTTCATTCTATATGACATACATTGGCGCATTGATATGTATTCACGGTAGATGGTCTCTTAAAGTCGTCGTATGTCCACTAAAACAGCAATGACAACGATAGGCACACCCCAACGATGCATCTCTTTTTACGTTTACAAAATCAGCAGTGTTGACAACAATAGCACCTCCAAAGACGAGTAAGGGCCGTTATACCAGCACCAGTCGGTCTAAATCAAGCACAACCAACAGACCGAACACACCCACATGGACAAATACGACGTCAACTGTACAGAGAGCGACTACCACCATGCAGCCGACATCCAGAACCACATCAAGGGTGACTGGACAGCAAACGGAGAAGACGACAGGACTTAAAGATCAACAAAACGTCACGGATGGTCCAGGGAACTCTAGCAGCAATGCTGATGATAGACGAACTGCGTATATCGCCGGTGGCGTCCCGGCTGGTGTGGTATCCGTGGTGGGAGTGGTGTTGCTGGTAATCTGCGTCATAAGGTAGGAGATTAGTGTTCTGCTTGCAATGTGTTCCCGATTATCTATAAATCCTGGGGCCATGGATGTTTCATTTAAAATTGGCTTTGTCTATCAAAAATGCCCAAATAAGAACATCCGGCCTGTGTTTTCTTCGACCACTGCATATGATCGCAGTTTGGAAAATATTCGTTGATGTCACATGTTGGACATGCGAGTTTTGATGTTGGACATAGGTATATCATTCCGAAAGATTGTATTGCGTTGAATACATTTCCTTGAGTCAATCCCATCAACGGGGGCAATCAGGTATACCATATGATACCATGTGGGTTTATCTTTGTGGGTTTGCATGACCATTTTCTGTCCTCCTAACACTTAGGCATACAATTTACTCCCATAGTGCTCCAATCTACTATCCGGAAATCACTTGATACAGCAGTGCATGGGTACATGGGGTACATATATATACATACAGATAGTGGGTATTGACTATTTGCAACTTTTAAAAGAAGCTTTCGCATTGGATCTCAAAATCTATTAATTGATCCATTTTTGCGTAATACGTTTTTTTTGCAATTCTAGTATATATATTACGCAATTTCGCAACAAAACCACTTATTCTGGTCGCCATGATATTGCATGAATGTTAATGTAGTTTAGCTTAGTAGATATAATAGGGCAGTGATGCAAGTTTACTTCCCGCTTTTGATGAAGGCCTTCCTCATTATTAAACAAAAGTACCTACTGTTCATTCGCCTCCGGCGTCATAACTATCCCAAGTTGTTTCGGTTGAAAGCATAAGGTAAGCAGCCAACCTAATTCTGACACGTTACTTAAGCCATTGAAAGCAAAACAAGCCTCACAACAAAATAGTTTATGACAGTAATATAAAATATTTAATAAGGCAACATCCATGATACTGATGTCTGATTAAATATGTTTTACAGTCATAGGACTCTACTTTTTGAGATATGAACTAATCAGAAGACAGAAGAAACTTGAAGGTCGTCTACACATTTACAAGTTGTCTTGGGATGCATATTATAATCGACCATTTTTTGATACATCATATGATTTCCTTATTATCCAATTGGCTACTTAAAATTACAAGTACAGGTAATTACCACCGAAGTCACATATATCAAAATTGACTCAATTATTGCTTAGTTTAAGGATGAATATTAGCGAAACGATTAGAACGATCATTTGCGACACATCGCATTCCACTAACATGTAACATCCACAGGAAAAGGCGAAGTGGTGCTGACAAAGATGGCTCACCTCAGCCAAAGACATCAATCTTTCTGCCGCTGCCCTTCCCAAAACGAGGCCCGAAGGAGCAGGTGGCGTCACGTGGCGACGACAGTGAACCGGTAGTGACGCAGAGAGAGCCGAAGTTGTCCGTGAGACTCTCCCGATTATCGCTCGCGTTAACACGCATACTGACGGCGCCTAAACCCACAAACGCCAGTGGTCAACACGACATGGAAGCCGCTAGCGTAACAGGTGCGACTATTCGGTAGATAATGTTCACGTTTAGTGCGAGCTAAAGCTTTATAATAAATACTTATTAGCGTCTTTTGTACAATATAAACAGTTCCCAGCCTGCAAATGATTACATTGTATTGCTTATGTTATTATACCGTGTGTGCTGCGTGATGTAGGCAGGTTGAGGCAGTCCCACCGTCCAATTGTACAGCGCAACCAGCCAACATCAAATATTTTTAAAAGACTACTATTGCTGTATAACGTACATTGGATGTAGACTGCCATAGTTAAATTACGCCTGTATTGTTCCTCAGTGGCCGAACCTCCGCCCGAACTCCTCCGTAAGATCCCCGGAGAGGACTTCCCGAGTTACGTGACCGGGCAGAATTCAAAAGGGGCTTTGGCGCAAGAATTTAAGGCAAGATGGCCTGACGCTTAAAGATGATAATACATGAATGTTTCACCCGTAAAACAATTTAAAATAAATCTACGTCTACATAAATGTACATAAAGCAATTTGATTAACGGCATTTTGAAATCGGTTGCATGGATATCTGCTGTGTGAGCGGCTTTATATACCTTTGGAAGTAATTGTTAATAAAATATTGATTAACCGGTAACACTTCATGTTCAAAATTCGTGTTTTGTTAACAATGAATTATAACCTTATTGAGAGCAAATCTTTCAGAACGGCTTTACCTTTCAAGGATGAAGAAGTCTTGTGATGTTTAAATAATAAAGAGTGAATGCATTTCGGACTTGTATAAGACTTAGTTGTGGTTCTAGGGCATACCATACCGACTCCACCCTTGCACTGAAGCGGTGCGACCCATCCACAAAACCAGGAACAGATTTCTCAACATACTGCCATGTGAGTACAGTTCTTCCATCTCTCCTATACACGGATTCAATTATAATAACGAGTCATAGAGTAACAAAATGCTGATAGCGTGCTTCGTAATATATTAGATAAAGTAGAAAAAAATTACGTGTGACACTTCCTGTGAAATACGGCGATGATATAGCAGTAGAATATATATTGGTCCTGTTTGTCAGCTGCATAATAATCGGTAGAATGGTAGTTTAGTTTGACGGTTAATAACAACAAAAATGTATTTTCTCTTACGAAATTTGGCTTTAGACGATCGCAACCGAGTGACGCTGGAGCAACTAGGCGAGGAGATTGAGTCGCAATATATCAACGCCAGCTTCATCAAGGTCCGCTATATGTTACCAATAGTCTCTGATTATAAGCGTTTTAGCTCGTAACGCTACGTTATGCCATGTCTCAGCAGCGTGTTATTAATTTCATGAGTTTACTGTAACATTGTCACATTAATGAAAGACATTGATTATCTGATCATCGATGCGCCTTTGCTTAAAGAATGTTGCGTTCCAGATGTACAGAGAAGACGAGATCTTCATAGCCTCACAAGGTAAACAAATATAGACATATATCATTTGAACCGCCATACCTAGAATACCGTAAAACCACCGTTGCGTGTTCATGCGGTGTGGGTGTGCAGGACACAGGCTCTGGGCGTTTGGCTACTAATAGACACGTTTTAAGACGCACTGGCAGTTCCAGGACACTCAGGCTGTCGACATGCCATGGGCTTCAACTACACACCGCATGAACACGCATTTGCATTTTTCCACATATGTGGAATCATTAAACATTTTACGCAAGAGGTTTTAAGCAATTTCGTTTTCATTTGCAAGTATATATGTCTTTGCTTTGGAAATGTAACATGGGGAGGAAATTATAGATTAATATTGGAACATGGTCTGAATGGATGCAGATCCTAAAATATTAATCTCATTCAATTCGATAAGTATGATGAGTAGATATTTAAAAAATTGCCATAATATTGTTTTAAAATAGTTTCAATAACATCGTTCACAATGCCTGACACTGGAATCCCATGGCTTGGATATTGTCTGTATTTCAGGTCCGACCCATGCCACGATTAACGACTTCTGGCGGATGGTCTGGGAACAGGACGTGGGTCTGGTCGTCATGCTGACAAAGGTTGAGGAAGGAGACAAGGTACAACCTGGTTTGTAAATACATTGGAATAAATACCGTAACCTACCGAATAATGACTGAGTGTGAAGACAGGTTAGTGGCAGAAACAAGATGGTGTGTGTGTGTTGGGGGGGGGGGGGGGGCGGGCTAGTTCCCTCCCTACTTATGAAGGTGCCCTTTTTAATGCAAGCTGTACGCCATCTTAATTGTTGACCCCCTTCTTTTTCATTCCCACGTTCGCGCGATTTTGGCTTCGGGCCTTGTGTGTCACTTCATATCGCTCCCATGGGACTCTATGAAATAGGAGTCACCAGGAGAGTCTAATATAAAACTTTAAAATGTTGTCCTTCCAGAAAAGGAAATGTGAGCGATATTGGCCTGAGGAAGGGTCCGAGTCATACGGGAGTTTCATTGTGGATAACAAGTCCACCGTGTATTGGCCAGACTTCATTCTGAGGACCTTCGCAGTGGCAATGGTTGGTTGGCAATATTCCTGACGGGGTCGGTGTTATCGAAATACGTACCATATATGCAACCATATATATATATGTGTGCATATTGGCCAGACTTCATTGTGAGGACGTTCGCAGTAGCAATGGTTGGTTGAACTATACCCTTGACGGGTTTTGTTTTCTCGGACAACGCAGACCAAGACATCACAGTGAAGAGCATAGAGCCTATGCATCGATTGACTGATGAGTATTATTGTTGGCGATTAAATTGTACCCTTAGGGCCATCTACTACCAATATCCATCCATCTATCTTTTGCGCGTTGAATGTCGGTCATTAGACGGACATGATTGAAGCAATGACACCAAAGATAAGGAGAAAAACGACACGTGAAGCAATAACAATTCTGTTAATAGCGTGACAACCCAGACGAATGGAGATATGTGAAGCAGCTGCACTTCATCTCGTGGCTGGATCACGTGGTACCCAATGACATCACAACCCTCTTGCGGTTTCACAGGAGAATGAGACGGGACATGGTGGCTGGCAAATTAACAGTGATTCACTGCAGGTTAATATGATACAGCATTATTTATAATATAAAATTGTCATTGCCGACAAATATTATAATGAGTTGATGGTCGCGTTAACTAGTATAGTAGCAATGAACTTGATGGCCGCTAAAACCGCCCTGTGGCTCCATCAGCAGTCAGTCATTCCAGTTACTAAATGCCTAGTTGCATAGCTGCGCATGCCACTTTTCTTTGTCACGACATACTGATGTAAAGAAGGATACGGGCTCAACAAATGTGGGAAGGTGTGTAAGCGCTAAACATTTTGCCGCCGAAAGTTAAACCAAAGAAACAAGGAGACATGCTAACGCCCAGCACATATGTGAGGTAACCTTGAATTTAAATTCAACCGGTAATATGAGTAGTAACGCTAGTTTTTCATGACGTTATGCCTTTTATTGTAGTTTACTCCTGCAGCCCTTAATTGTGGTTTATTGCAGCAGCCTTTAACTTTCGTGATAATGAAAGGGCTACTACACTCTAAAGTGAACCAATAAAATTGCCCGCCAACTTGCATTGTTATATTTAGTTTGACGACATGTGGATAATACAAATATGTGATCGTATATTATATGCCTGGTTGGTGGCGGGATGTCAGCCGTTCTTTCATGCTTAACCTCAAAGCCTGTAATGTAGCATCAACTAAAATTGTCCCGTCATTAATATGTAGTAGCCCGCGATTTCCATTACCAGCCTCAGGCCGCAAGGCATTTGGCAGATAATTAAAATGCCTAACGCCATGCACATTTCGCGCTATTAGTATTTATTATGATTATGAATTGACTATTATTATGAATTGACTATTATGAATTGACTATTATTATGAATTCACTATTGTTATGAATTCACTATTATCATGAATTCACTATTACTATGAATTGACTTTGATTATGAATTGACTATGATTATGATTTCACTATTATTATGAATTGACTATTATTATGAATGGACTATTATTATCAATTGACTGTCATTATGAATTGACTATTATTAAGAATTGACTATTATTATAAATGGACTATTACTATAAATTGACTATGATTATCAATTGACAACGATTATGAATTGACTATTATTATGAATTGACTATTATTATGAATTGACTGTTATAATGAATTGTCTGTTAGTATGAATTGACTATTATTATGAGTTTGACTATTATTATGAATTGACTATTATCATGAATTGACAACAATTATGAATTGACTATTATCATAAATTGAACATTAACGCTAACTAACATTATTATGCTTAGCGTATCGCATTAGATTGCATTTTGTTTTCGAAAACTGTAGACTTGAGTTACACTGCGTCGCTTGATACTCTCTTAAATACTTTGAGATCCTTCCGTACTGGACTTGTGTTGCTTATTTAATGCATATATATAACCTGATAGATATAACAGACAATGACACTGTTTTATGTCAGACCCGGGACGTCCGATACCCAATGTTTGTATCACAAGTTCTTTTCTGGGTTACTTGCTTCTACCTATATGACTTCAAGAGACGCGGCTCGCGCAGCTCGGTGGGCCGTTTATATTCATTGGCCAAATTTGTTTTTGTGTGTGACGTCATGCTGCATTATTCGAGGCCATGTTACTAAGGCAACGATTGTCTATTGAATGTGCCACAGGGCGGTTATGCTTCATTAGCACAACGTCATTTGTAATCATTGTGCATAATTAACACAAATATTACATAAGTGCCCTTAATTCCATTCAGTTAATTCCATGCGTAGATATATCTGTAGGATGGTGATGAACAGAACTACTAATATCCATTCAGAACCACTAATATTCATTCATATCACATAAGTGCCCTTAATTCCATTCAGTTAATTCCATGCGTAGATATATCTGTAAGATGGTGATGAACAGAACCACTAGTATCCAGTAAATCAAGCCATTCTTACTGTCTTCGGCTAGAGGGACCATCCCTTTAATGGAGAAGGTAGATTGGCTGACTACAGAATGGGAGATCACGATTCCGAATCCCGTCAGTGTGTAAACCGGTCCTCGCAGTTACAGTACCCTGGTTTGCATGTATTCACTTTGACCTTGACCTTGCCCTTGTGCAGTGCCGGCGTCGGTCGGACTGGGACGCTGATGGCCATTGATTATCTGATGGATCAACTTCAAGAGGAGGGAGAACTGGGCGTCTACGAGTGTGTGTACAACCTGCGGGGAGAGAGGATGAGCATGGTGCAGTCCCAGGTAATAATGACACAATTAGTGTAACCCTACCGAGAGTCATGCCCCGTTCAAACGATATTCCGAGATTAATAAAATATTACTAGCAAATTAAAGACATGTGTTATCGATGAAATGTTTTTCTAGTTTTTCTAGGCAAATGTGACTTGAACTTTTAGGTCACGTATTTCTTTGCATCATAAACTGCTACATATCGCATCCGCTACTCGTAGTTTCCATGCATTTTATCATGTATATTAATGCCATCGTTACAAGCCGTGTGTCTGTGATCGGGGTGAGATAATAAACATGGTCTAACACATCTGCTCTGGTATCGATACTAAATTACATATGCCTAGAACTACAAACAGAATGAATCGTGACGACCATTAAGCCCGTTATTCATGTCATATGTTCATGTCTGTTCTCTAGGCGCAGTATATATTTGTTCACGACGCGGTAGCCGAGATTGTGACGCTGGGAGAAACAACCGTTCCATGCACAACATTCAAGGAAGGTGTCTCCTTTGACAAAGTGGCCAAGGAATTTCAGGTATTCTCTCGTTATATCGAACATACAAACATATATAAGAAACAATAACAAGATGACATTGGACAAATGTAAAGTGCAACTATAAAGTTTTTTTCATTGCTTAGGCTCTCGAACAGGCAAAACCGAAGAAAATCAACGAAGACACCAAGTTGGCTTTATCCAAAGTCAACAAGAAGAAAAATCGGGACCCGAGTATATACCCAAGTAATACTTCAACTTGTGCATAACAGTAATACAAATAATAATCATAAAAAATATATATGTTGTAAATGATTTAAATAGAAAATAAAAATAACTGAGACGACATATATGGCAAAATTAAATATAATTGATAAAGTTTGTTGATATAAAAATGTGGTTATGGAAAAATTACATGACTATTTATTATCTGGCTTCAGGGATTCTGAAGAGAGTACCGTTAACCAGCGGCATCAAAGGGAGAAACGACTACATCAACGCTGTAACTGTAAACGTAGGCACAGCGTCATAATGATATGATATACGATGAACCCACTCCCTCCCCCCGCGACTTAACACCTACTACCGTCCACTTATTTGCTCTCACCGCTCTCAGTTCGAATTTTGTCAGTTCTCCTTGGCTCACGCGTTGCACTTTAATGGTGTTTGGCAAGATCCTTGGTATTCATAATTAGATTATTATTGATGAATTTTTTTTAGAATGGTTAATTTCAGACTAAACAAAAACTGAGAATCGTGCCTTTAGTCGTCAATAGTGACTTGTTGTCTGATTATTTATACTCAGAGTCACCACAAGAAGATAGCATACATAGCGACACAGACGCCCCTAGTGGATACGCAGATCGACTTTTGGAGAATGATACATGATTACCAATGTCGTTGCATTGTGATCCTGGACTCTGAGGTAAGCTGGATCCCTACGCCGGCCTGAGCAAACTGGTTCTCAGCTCAATTGTTGATCATAGACTCTGAGGTAAGCTGGTTCCCTGCTCTGGCCTTACCCATTGACCACCAACCCCAAGATAGATGCTCTGCGGTCGTTGCTATTACCAAATGGCGCAATGTGACTGGCTAGAGCCGCTGGATATACATTGGTTTTACCGTGCACCGTGTCTAAGACCCTGGAGGCTACAATGCTGTGTCAGTATGCAAGCTGCTCTGTGCCGAACAAGCCAGTCATCTGTGCATGAAAGTGATTTTACTGCCAAATATGTAAAACTGTTTTTGCAAATTTAGCACACGGTCGCAGTATGACCGTCACACCACCCATCCCCGTGCATGGTGTGGTCATAGCCAAGCGAGTTTTACAATAAGCGCAGCTACCGCGTGGCCACATATATATAGCTTACCGAGCAGCTACTCCACGCATCCGTACAATGTACGATGCGAGCAGAATTCTCGTTCACCTGGTAAAACAATTCGTTATCTTTTTGCCTTTTTGACTGACTTGTATAGTGTGCATACAGGTAACACAACGTGGTATGGTTGCCGTATCCGAATTGGCACGCAGATACATTTTTGGTAGCAGTTGTCATAATGCTTTCATACTTCAAATGTTTAGATGGCTCCAGGAAGAGTTCGCCTGGACCAGCGCAGCCCTTGTGTACACACAATGGGCCTAAACCCATTTAGAAAACGTTTCATATTAACACGTGTTGATAAGGACGCTCGGTTGCTTCTTCTCCCAGGTGGAGGACTGGCTGCCATCAGACAGCAACAAAGAGATCGCCATCCATCAGTACCACTTGGCCATGACGTCATCAGAGACATCAGTCTCCGGTGAGGTGGTGCTGTTTGACGCCGTGGTGTACAAGGGGGACTTCAATGAGCCGCAGACGTCTGATATCCGGACACTGGACCACCGTCGTCACACAGACAAAGCAGCCCAGCCACCTGCGGAACCGGAACCAGCACCGGCACAGGAACCGGAAGAGAAGGACGATGGCATTTCTGTCACCACTCAAACGGATGATGAGCCGGCAGAAGTGGTGACGCACCCGGCTGAAACGGAGTACATGAACAACGCTGAGGTGTCAGCCATGAAGAGAATGGTGCGAAATGATTCAGTTTTCAGATGTTGATATTTCTGATTTTCTATAAAGCACCCATGAATGAATATCATTGTTATTTGTGTGTGGTCGTTGCATTGTTATTATAATTATAGTGATACTAAAGATGTTGTTGATTTTGTTAGATGTTTATTGTTGTAAATATTATCTAATATCAGGAACAAAATGCGGTACGTTTTGGAGTCATCCAGTGTCCTCTCGAGAGCTACACAGACTTGACGTCTTCCTTGCTTTCACAAGTGTTCAGCTCCGCCCAGGAGAGACAGAAACGATGGCCCGACTCCCCAATTGTTGTGGTATCAAGGTAACCCTGACACGTACATCTCAAGTTTTTGCGTATCATTTTCTATACGCATGCGGTGGTAATGCATTCGTTTGAAACGTAAATCGCCTGCACCTTGAAAATGTACCTCGTTTGTGACGAGATATATCTACTTTTAAATGAAGTAGCAATCTTTAAATTTTCACAGCTGCCATAATCTAACATGACACGAATTAAATGCAATTAAACTTATGCACATTTCTGGTTAATCAGGGATGGTGCAGAGCTGTGCGGGTTGGCAATAACCTTCTTCTCTGCGCTGGAGATGATGAGAGAGGAAAGAGAAGTCGACCTCTACCACGTGGTCAAGCAGGCCAAGGAATGTAGGCCAGAGTTCATCTGCAGTCTGGTGAGCGCCCTCCCTCCCCCCCCCCCTCCCTCTTCCCTCTTTGCCTAAAGGCTACAGAATAGTTGCTAGACAATACTCACAGGTATATGTGCTGTTAAAGGGAACCGAAGGTGGCACGTGTCTAGTATTGGGATTTCGTCTCCAGGGTAGTGTGTTGTGACGTCACGGCGGTACCTGGGCAGCCTCCTGGCTGACACGTGAACTTTGTGACATTCTTATGAAATAGAAACTGGCTTAGAAATTAGCCCAATAATCAGCAATAAGATAGATTACTGGGATCAACACGTGCTGAGTGATGCAAGGGAACTGGCAATGTGTTACAATATATTATAGTTTGCGTATTTGTTATAAAATTATGTTCTTTGTGAGCCACACGTACCGATGCGTGTGGGAAGCACTTTAACGGGATGTGGGGGGGGGGGGGTATCGGAAGGGGAACGTTTACGCCCCCCCCCCTTATCACAGCTAGTCGTCATTTGCGTCCCTTACGTTGTTGCCTTTCTTTCCAGGCTCAATACAAATACTTGCATACCCTGATGGAGAACAGCATCCAACAGTGCGGAGATTACCAGAACGCCACCTAGACGTGCTTCGTACACTGCTTATACCGTTATAAATATCCATACATGGTCTTATGCTTTCACAGGTGTAATTTCCCCTTGAAGCATGGACGCAACGCAATGATACTCGAGACTTATTTCTTTAGATTTAAGACGGGGCTTTGCTTCACGGATGCCTGTATTGTATCACCTACTTATTGCATTACTACTTATGTACCCTACTTATTGCATTACTATTCACCACTATATATGTTCTTCGTAGATTTATGTCATGTCAGAAAGTGAGTTTCAATACACGATAGTAGGAGTATTAACGGCTCGTACGTAAACCTGTTTAATCCTTAGTAGGAAATGTAATATATTCTGGGAAATTCAACAAATACATGCAACTGAAATTCGGGTGATTCCTACGTAATGGGCCAATACTGGTAACACTAACGACAGATATGACTGTGACGACGTCAATCGTTTCGACATTATGATTATTTGAAAAGTTCACTGGCTACGAGGTTACGAGCGGATTATCAATACCAGTTGCGTCATAGTGTGTCCGCATAGCGAGCTACTTTGTGGTCTGTATGATGAATACAAAGGGTCACATACACGGTCACTTGGTTTGGTTATTGCAACGATGTGACAGCAAGATGAGATTGCCGATAACTTGCTTTCCCTAATTCCATAAACGCACACATGTTCCTTGTTATTCTAATGTAACGATATTACACAAGGATATCATATTTCTCACGCTTGGTTATTATATGGCATTGTTGGATCCAATAATGGAGCTTAGGATAAGACGTTGCTTTTATCGCCACTCAGAAAGTAATTGTTATTATAATTCGCTGGCTGGTTTGTATCTAATCACTGCGAGGCCATAACCATAGTTCTAGGTAATGATATATTTACACAGTGGGTGTTCATTGAAATAAGTTTATTATATTTTTGCTTTTAATTATAGTTAGCGTTTATATATATATACAAAAGTCCTGGCAGCCACGTTCCCAGTAATAGTTTGATACCATTTGTTACGTGTACATATACAAAGTCAATGTATCTATTAACCAAACATGTTAGCAGGGAATAAAGTAAATGTTGTAAACTTTGCAACGGATGTTTTATGTTTTATCATTTGAAATCACCACTTCTGGAGCTCTTGCTTCAAGGTGTCTGTATTTATACTTGCGCAATCTGTGTGCATATCAATAAGTCACATAGACATTCAAATGGGAATATTTGTGTCAGCGTTTGCTCCTGTCCAGACGGTTTCTTAAACATGTTCATCTCCCTTTACATTGCGCGTCTCTCTGATGAAAGCGAAGGGACTCATATATATGCAAGTATATGCATGAATGGGGCATTCATAGGTTTCTTAATTTTCTCATTGCCTCAATGATTCTAGTAGACAAAACATGTGCATAGACTGGATGCGGTGATAAAACTGTTTAGAGTGCTGCACAATCATCATGCAGCGGTTGACTTGGGGGGTGGGGGGGCGATATGTGGAGGGCGGGGCGAATGGGTACCCAGAGGGAATTTCCACCATAAAATGACGAGATACCACCACGCCTGCGCAAACTTGTTTCTTACAAAGGATTGTCTATGTAGTATGTGTAGTTTGCTCTTGTGTCATCGTCAAACATTGAAACCTCAACGCTGCTCTTACAACATTTTCGTCCACGAGAAAGATAACAATTAGTTGCAATAAAAATAATGTATTTAGGAAAGTTTGATACAAAATGGTAGGGTATTTATGATGCACGAAAGTTGTGGATGGAGTATTCAAGTGCAAATTTAATTACTGGATGATATTTCAGAATTTGAGCATGGACTGTTTCGTATGTTTGCTTATAAGACCAGCGTATATGAAGTGAAATTTGGGTGTGTCATGCCGATTTTGTTCAAATCTGGGCAAGGAAACCTCCATGGACAGTGAAATGACATTGGCAGAAACTTGCCCCACATGCAACGACCTATTGATATGCAGCTCAGCGCGATTTTTAAGCTCCCGCATAGAAGATAAATGTTCTACTGGAAATAGTTTGGGCCCATTCAGTCAATCTCAATTTCAAGCTCTTATTAGCTAGGTGGCGCTACGCAAGCTCCGCTTATACCGCTGCTGTCGGCCGGGAGAAAAATTAAAATTCTTAATAAACGGCCAAATCAGCTGTAATTTCTTGTAACATCATAATTTTCAGGGACTAAACATAAAATTATCGAGCTCTGCTTATTTAATAAAGCAAAATATATCTTTGACCATTTTGACAGCTCTAATTGAGAGTGAACTCTTTCTTTTCATCAAATTATACCGTGTGTCATTGGGCTTAGGCTGGGTCATCGGCAATAATTTGTAAAAATGCGCGCCGCATTTGTTCTATCAATTTGCGCAGCGCCGCCCTGCGAACGAGTGTGCGATTGCATGGAAGCAGTAGTCGACAAAAGAGATATGATGGAGTAGGACGAAGGCAGACAGTTTTTCAATTTCTTAGCTCGTTATGATGGTACATTCTTGAACATTAACATACAAGCAGTATCATGGCGCCAAAACAGTAGTTTTAAAAACATTTTATAGGTTAACAAAGCTGTTTTGAGCAGCTTTAGCGCTAACTGGATATACTAGGTTAACACCTTATGCTGTTTTGAGCAGCTTTAGCGCTAACTGGATATACTTGGCTGGTTGGTAGCATGTTGTAGCGCATGAATGGCTCCGTCCCTTCTGAACTAGAAAGCTAAACATGCTTTAATATGTACCTCGCCTCAGACAGTGGTGAAACCAAAGCCCTAGACGTAAGTAAGCGCATGTAGGTTGTATCTTGAATCTGTCTCTCATACACAACAGTTTGTGTGGCAGAAGACTGTGATGAAATGGGCAAGAATATGTAAAAATATCCTTTAACTATATTGTTACCGATTAGGATACGTACACCACACCACACAGTGCCAAGTGCTCAGGTAGGACAGAGACCGAGGCCATACATACTGGTCTGGGCTGTGGCCCGATATAGCTGCGATTACATAGAGGTTGGCGGGATAACTTTTCCGATCTCCGCGATTGGCATCCAGGAGTTCTTGGAGATTCGCGATCAGCCAAGACCCCTTGCCTATTTGTCACGATCCGCCTTTTTCCGATTTTCGTGCCCAGCTTTAAAATGTCCTAATCTTGGAGATTCGATATTGCTCTCCCTAATCCTTGGGGATTCGCTATCCAGAGAGGGTACCCTTCACACCTACGTAGACCATTGTCTATTATAGCAACCGGTTGGACTTACATCCCACATGTGCATGGCAGAGGATCGGGTGCAGTTAAAACCATTCACCTCCACTCCTCTCAATACCTGGAACGATACAGTGGTTTCAGATAATGATATAATTGATCCCATACAGACCTACTTCCTTTTTTCTTATTCAAAGCAGGCCCACTTAGTCGTGCGCAATATCTTAAATAAACTGCCTTATGTAGGATAATAACATATATAAGATATAATATCATTACACGTATTGTCGAGTCACATATTTAAGGTCAATGTGTTATAATCGGTACATGTCTGTATAATATTTGTGTGCTAACGCGTGTATTGTTACCCGCATTGTCACAATGTGGGTATGCTTTCATGAAGGAGGACTGTCGATTCCAGTTCGATTTGAAGTCCACGGGTTTGGTCATATAGCAACACAATCGGTATGCGTTCATGAACGTAGTTCAATGGGACAAGAAAATGTACTGGTTTCGAGAACACAAACCTTGAACATTATTCAGGTCGCGTGCATGTCCTCATTTCAACGGGAAATTCGGAATCGAGTCTTGAGCGATTGTCTGTTTGCAACGGGAAGAAGGTTGCGCAATGTACCCTGGAAGTCAATTATACAGTAATGTAGGTGGAAACTTGCATGAATTTCATTTCACTAGACGACCGTTATAGACAGTATAATCGGTTTGTCTCCCACAACGGATGAATACGGTGATGTCATTTGTATTCTTCACACTGATGAAATTCTCCGCGTATCTATCATTCACTCGAATATCATCGCGTATAAATATATCATTGATACTAATTTTACCACCTATTGATATATCAGTAACATGAACTTCACCGCGTATTGATATATTGTTGACATAAATTTCACCGAATTACATGTACATAGCTTTAGCTGTATTACACAATTATTGAGCGGTGAAATTTACTCAATATAATGCCCAACATAGGGCGGCTGTTACAGCATGGCCCTCGGACTCCGTCCTCATCCGGTGATGTCGTGTTCCTTGACCATTAACTTCTACATAGCACCGCGTGACAAAAATCCGTTTGTCCCCAACACAAACTAGATGCCAAAGAAATGTTGAACCTGAGAAATTCCATTATTTTGACATTTGAATACACTTTCTTTTCAAAATATGATACATCTGGTAGATATACATATATATGTCTTTCTATAGATTAACACATGTATATACAATTGATTGTGAATGCGCTCAACGTTTACTGAACGTTAAACAGTTCATGGTCAAGAATCCTCGTCGTTTCACGCACGGACCGCTGATTCCACAGACTGACTTGTTTGTGAATCGCGGCCAGAAGTGTATGTGTAAGCGATAACAGGAATAATTCCACTATAATTGCCTTTACTGTCCCGTAAAGGCCCATCAAAGTTATAAATGGTATGTAAATATATGTTTTAGTGTCAATAGGTAATCAACAGAGTAAATCTGCGCGTAAATGTGCGTGATAATCAGAATCTAAGTTTTATGCATCGGGAGTATAATCTGCAAAAAATAACAGCTCCTGTCCTGGCGAATTCCAGCGGCATTTCAAGTGAGCAAGACAGCTTTACCGACTATGGAGCTTTGGGGATCTATTCCTATGTTTGATCGATATTCCGATAAAGCGGGTTTCATTGATCACAAATCTAACACGGGACTGTATAAAGCAAATACCTCTTGGGTTTGGTTAAGCGGATATTCCGATATCCCTTAAATATAAACATTTCTTGTCGACTGATATCATAACGAGATTGCGGCACTCGTAGGGTGAGATGACGTGAAATGTTAAATCCGGATTATGTCTTCTACAATGTCGACTACAATGACATTGACCTTAAGAATTGACTTGATTGTGACCTGTGACCTACATACCCCGTTAATGAACTTGATCGATCCATCTCGCATAACGGATATCGATGAGTAAATTTATACGACATGTTGCGTTTCGTGGCCTACACAGAGTGCAGAGACACACCCTGAGATCCAGATTTGACCATTCAAATTCGTATTTAGCCTCTTAGATCCAGATTTGATATCTCATCCATATTGACCCCTCAGATCCGGCAGCTCCATAACTGTCGTTATAGTGAGCATCCTCTCAATTGTTAACCCCATCCCAAAGTTAAAAGTCACTTTTCAGTTTCGCCCTCAGGTTCAACGATCTCACTCGGTGGACATCTGAAACCAAACTGCTCGTTTATTCAGTTTCGTTCTACATTTCTAATTTCTATATCTCTACCATGCACATTAGTTTTATAGCAACCAACTCAATCATCCGACCACCCCAGCTTGATCCCCCCCCGCCTTCCCCCACACACAACAGTACAATCGGACCGGGGCAGTCGCTACCGCACGCGATTGATACAAGTTACCTACAGGCTCAATACGTGACATAATGCACAGCGTCATTAAATGAAAACTGTGAACGTTATAGCAACTTTCCCGATTTTTGGTCCTATATACCAATGGTTAAGGAACAAACAAAAAGATCCTGTGACCTTGACCTTTGACCTACATACCCCGATAACGAACTTGACCGAGCCATGTCGAATACCTATTGATGGGTAAAGTTACAGAACGAAATGTTGCGTTTTACGACCTACAGAGCGCGCGCGCACACACACACACACACACACACACACACACACGCAGAGACAAAGCAACGTGGTGATAGATGCCGTAAAATCGAAGATTTTACGTCATAATTAACACATTAACATTATCCCTAAACTACGCTACAATATATACGAATACTACAATTGCAATCTTCCCCTGTGTTATGAGTCTAGGCGAACACTGGTCACTCAAACTGTCAATGTGATGTCCTTAGAATGGAATATTTGGATTCCTACCTGCCAGTAAAAGTACTCCATGAAGGAAAGTCGTCAGTGCTCGCATCATGGCAACGTTACAATCCTTGCCACAGCTTCCTTGTTCATATGAGAATACAAGACACATGGTGAACTTTGGCAGCACCACCTGTCTCTCAATTATCAGATATCAATGTTCACATTAATCTTAATTGAAAAGTTGTCAACGAGATTGGTCCGAGAACATGAAAATATGCCAGCGACATGAATAACAGCAGTCCCCGGTCGCTTCCCGACAGAAAGAACCACCACGGCCGCTCATTGGTGTCGCATATAAGCGATCCACATAGACGATCTGTATAGACGCACAGGCGATCGGTATAGACATACATAAGTATTGGTTGAATAGACAATAGGCGATCGGTATAAAACGTACGGCTCTGGGCAGATGAGAGTTGTATGATGGTACAAGTAACACGCCAAGAGGCACATACCACGTGTTTGGACGCACATATGATACATACAGACGCTCACATAATCTACATGAATATACAATATATGAAGGCGTACATTTTGACATATGCATATGCCCTAAAAGACCCAATATATAAGCGTTGATACAACTTGATATGGTGTACTCATTCCCTACCCGTGACAGGGTGTATGTAAATAATTGATGCGTTGCTCACGCAAGCGCTAAAATTGGTCAAGGGACATACCGATACGATGGAGTATAAATGGATAAAACGTGCCCCAGGTTCGAACGAGGCTATTAGCCCGAATTCTTTTTTGCCAACCCAAATTTTCGCTGGTAAAGAAAACGTGCTCACACACACAACATGGCGCCTGCCGGTCTCATCATGGGTATGATTGGAGGGTGAAGTAACTTTCTTTGGGATATCTACATGGATATGCAGTATAGACATACAGGTTCTCTTGTGGCTATCGAATATAAGAGTCATGACATTTACCTCTCAGTTAGTTGACCGATGAAACTACAACACGTGAATAGGATAATGGTATGTACAATACAGTCCAATTGTGACAAACGACGAACATATGCTTTCACTTAATCTGCACGTAAATACGTGTTAAATAACGGTAAGCGCATCGCACTGATACGCATTTATGTATCGCTGTCTCTCTCGAGATCCCTCGCTCTATAATATTCGGCATGCACGTGGATTCCGGACGGTTGAACATCACAATGTTATCACCACTTCCTGGTTAAGGGCCTCTAACCGGTTTATATACACGCAGTACTTGCGAGGTAAACTTGGCCAGCATTGTATGTTGCATAATGTCTAGATTCCACATCCAGGCCGCTCGGAGGGTCTAGTGGTTAAGGTACTCGGCATTGGAAAACACCGTCTGCCGGAGTTCAGGATTTTCATTCCCAGGAATTGCAAAACAGCTGATCCGGTGTGGCGTTGGAGTTCGGAGGGTGCCGGGGGATAGGGGTGGGGGCGGGCTATTGATCTCAATGTAAACGTTCTAGACCTTACGTGGTTATCAGTTACAGCTTAATCAGCTTAGGTGGTGACGGTACGTACCCCCCCCCCCCCCCGCCTTCAATTAGCATCCCCCAACTCTAGGTCCGAGATTTCCCATGTATGCTCATATATATATATTACCCCGTTGGCCACGGCTCCTGTTTTACATCAACAATTCTATAGAAGCGATATTTGCAACACTTTTAATGTAACTCTTTTAATTCAGGTAAGTGGTTGACGCAACACCAGTTTATAAAACCTACACCCCGGGGGGTAACGAGATACAAAAGTTTATAAGTAGGCGTCTCTGGAATCCTTCAAATGTTACCCATCAAAGTAGTGTTTTTATGTGTGTCAAATGGTACACTGCAGTGCCGTGTGACGCTCTGAAAAGGAGGGGGTAAGGGTATGCAATTCCGACAGCACATAAATTTAGTGACGGTATCTATCATCGGGGCCGAGGGTGGCTAAGAGTGAGGCCCATGTAAAACATCGGGCGGGCTTCGTGCGAAGCAACAGGGCCGAAGCCAGAACAATTTGACGTATCGTGGCAGAGCCTGCAGTCAGATTGCTGAGAATCATCGGGAGGGAGGCTGGTGCCAGAACCATGTGAAAGATGGGGGCCGAGGCCGGAGCTATATTCATATGAAGCGTCAGGGCAGAAGCTCACTATAATTAACTTTCCGCGTTTCCGTAGTTGTTTGATACCATTGTATGTGTACAAGGTGAATGTATCTATTAACCAAACTTCAATGTTTGCATGGAATAAAGTATATATTGTAAACTTTGTAAATGATGATTCATGTTTCATTATTTGAAATCACTAATTCTGGACCGTTTGCCTTAAGCCTTAACCAGAGCATCTTCGTTCAAAAACGCCAAACGATGCCCAAACCCCAAGATTCCTCAACTGCCGGAAACCGCCCCTGTCCAGACGGTTTCTCAAACATGTTCCTCTCCCTTTGCATTGCGCGTCTCTCTGATGAAGTTTTCTAGATAAGTTCGTCAACGGTGATATCTTCAAGCCGCAGAAACGATTGGCCTATAATAGCGGTGTTTTGTGACGCAGTCATTCGTTGATCAGTTTTTGGAGCAAACCTGAAGTGGCAAGACATGTCTTTTAACAACCGTTGATTTGTTGTTTTTTCTGTCAGAGGCCTAAAAAAAATGTTGATATATACACCCCCCTCAGCGTGAACCGGTCGGACGGGGATGCCACAACCGGAAAGTGTACACTTGGTGTTCACGGATCAGTGACACACACCGCTACCCAACGCCGCAACAGCGAATGGGCTATATATGCAAATATATGCATGAATGGGGCGTTTATAGTTTCCTTATTTTCTCCTTGCGGCAGAGACTCCATTAGACAAAACATGCGAATAGACTGGGTGCGGTGATAAAACTATTTAGAGTGGTGTAAATCATCATGCCGCGGTTGACTTGGGTGGGAGGCGGGGGGGGGGGGGGGGGGTGGGGGTCTGGATGGAGGGGGATATGTGCAGGGCCGGGTGAATGGTACTTAGTAACCAGGGGGAAGTTCCACTATATAATTACGAGATAAAACTACCACGCCGGCGCAAGCTTGTTTTGTACAAAGGCTTGTCTATGTAATGTGTGTAGTTTGCTGTTGTGTCATCGTCACACAATGAAACCTTAACGCTGCTCATACAACATTTTCGTCCACGAGAAAGATAAAAATTAGTTGCAATAGGAATAATGTATTTAGGAAAATGTGATACAAAATGGTAGCGTTTTTGGGAAGCACGAAAGTTGTGGATGGAATACTCAAGTGCAATTTAATTACTGGATGATATTTCTAATGTTTGCTTACAAGACCAGTGTATATGAAATGGAACTTGGGTGTGTCATGCCGCTGATGTGCAAATGTGGGCAAAGGAACCTACGTGGACAGTGAAATAGCGTTAGCAGTAACTTTACCCCCATGCGACGATCTGTTGATATGCAGATCAACACGATTTTCTAAGCACCCGGAAAGAATATAAATGTTCTACTGGAAATAATTGGGCCCATTGAGTCAATCTCAATTTCAAGCTGCTCTTCGCTATGTGGCACTACGCAAGCTTCATCTTTACCGCTGCTGTCACAAGGGAGCAAGTTTCAAGGTTCTTGAAAAACGGCCAAATCAGTCGTAATTTCTTGCAACATTATAATTTTCAGGCATTAAACATAAAATTATCGAGCTATGCTTATTTAATAAAGCAAAATACATCTTGTACCATTTTGAAAAAGTTCTAATCAAGACAGCCGTAAGCTAAGTTACTGGAAGAAGTTTTTGACGCCGAATAACTCCTTAAACGGGCAATGCACGCACTTCAGACTTTCATAATGAGTAAATTGGGCGCGACAGGCAGTATTTTGAACCATGTGCGCACTGTAAAAACCGATATTGACATAATTTTTTAGGTGAAAACGTGCTTTTTCTACCGTAACTCCTGGAACCGGAAGTAAGGTTGAAACGTATTGTTGTTCAGATAGCCATTCCGCAACTGTTGGAATTTGGAAGTCGATATCTGAAGGCGTTCGAGCCCCAGTTGCCCACTGAAAGGTGTATTGGGCTCGCTGCAAGCGCAATTTAGCCCAAACTGGAACCCTAACTTGCGGATGCTGGATAAGCACAATCTCACGGCCGCTGTTCAGCGTGGGCTGTTTTCCCAGATAGACGGTGCCATTTCGAGTGAATACGTCCAAATCTCGACTTCATACGTGTTCTTGGTTACGCCCTAATGCCTGTTCTCAGACTCATCATTGATAAATTACGGAGCCCACTAGCGCCGGAACTAAGCGTGCCAGAGTGAAAGTGAATGCGAATTCCTGACCCAAGTCGACGTTTGTCCGTCTTTTGCAACCAGTCCTGACTCACTAGCGTCGCTATTAAGCGAACGGCGGCCATCGCAACCCGAAGCAGTGCCGGTCGAAATCGCCGTTGACTCATAATGAGAGCTTCAGCAAAGTGGGTGCACCTCTTGCGAGCGCTCTAGCGGCCAAACTAAGCGTCCTAGAGCAATCATGTAGCAGTTTACCATAAACTATTCATGTCACATCGATGCTATTTGTCACACTGACGCTTACCAAATGAAACACATTGGCTTCTAACTGTTCATGTCACCTATTTATAGTGATATTACCTAGTGGTTAAATAGGTGGAACTGAAACTGATTCACAATTTCGTCGGGTTGGACGTCATTTTTGACGCACTCGTTTCGGTACCGCAAAACACGATACGCACGGCAACATGTGTCACTGGATATAAGGTACAACGTCAAATAAACCGGAAGTCGCTAGGTGGTATAATAGCCGAGTAATAGACGTTATAAAATTATGACGTCATCACATCATGGTGATGTCATGGTATGACGCACGGCAACGTCCAAATAATTAGACGCAAACATTATGCCTTGCAACCCAAAACGTTGACCAGCATGCCGGTAAGAGCATCAACATGTCAGATATTGCTTGAAGAAATGACCAAAAATGCTATACTTCATCATTAGGGATAATTGAAAAACGGCAAGATGTACAAACAACAATGTGCTCGGAAGTAAGACGTCAAGAATGTGTTTCGTTATCTAGTGATCTGGAGGTATATAGTGCCTGCCAGAAACCGCAAACGTCCCAGCTGTATCTCCCGATTTCTGACGAATTTTCTAATTTAGCCAGAATCTGTATACTTTGGGCAAAAGCCAGAATCTGTATACATTGGGCAAAAGTTTCGTTGCCATGAAACACAATTGCAATGTTCCGTTCGCCATGTGCGTGCCCTAAGTCTCTTGTACGCGCCAACATCTTCTACCACGGCGAAGGAAAGTGAAACCGCTCAAACGGAAGTACGTCATATTGAATGAAGTTCGATTTTCCCCATAGGATCCTATGTTAAACTTTTTCGACTATATACCGAAAAGTTATTATGTTATGTCACCATGTTTACCGTTGGGGGCTTATCTCAGTCCGGTCCATCTACAACTGCAAGCATAGAACGATAACTGGCACAGGTCCCTTGCCAGCGCTGAAAGTTCCTATCTTTAACCATTCGCCAAATTTCAGAAAATTCCTGTGATGTCATTTCTTATTCAAATACCATATGGTATCCATTGTTTCTACTAGGTACCATATTTAACCAAGGAAAACATGCTGGTAGTGTTTGACGACGACACTTGTGAAATATGCGACAAAACATTTTTCCCAGCTTGAGAGATAAAGAACTTTAACATGGGAAGTCCCATAAACGAATTCGCGTCGCTCTGGAACCGGAAGTAAGATATGAACATCATAATTTTACGATGCATACAAACATCGAATCCCATCTGCTACAAAATGACGCCACATACGATTTTTGATCATTTTGTTCCGATTTTTGACGATTTTTTCAATGTGCCGAAATTGGCGTCATCGTGTCGTCATATGACGTATCCGAAAAATCTAAAAATTTTGCAGAGGCTATTCTCATATCATACTATGAAAATCTATAACATCAGAGTTGTATCTTTTGTTTTCCAGAAAACATAAAACGTCATGTAGCTCGGAAATGAGTACGACGCGTCAAAAAGTGGTCAATGGCTGCAATATGCGCCTTGAATAGTAGCGCATTTTGAAACTTACCTGAACTCTCTAGGTGTAATATTAACGGAGATAGAGGCGTACTTAACTCTTTGTTTTCATCAAATGATGTGTGTTTTTAGGCTTAGACTGGGTCATCGGCACTAATTTGTAGAAATGCGCGGCACATGTGTCCTATATTAATTTGCGCCGCGCCCTGCGAACGAGTGTGCGAATGCATTAAGGCTATAGTCGACAACAGAGATATACTGGAGTAGGTCAAAGGCAGAGAGTGTCTCAATTTCGTAGCTCGCTATGATGGTACATTCTTGAACATTAACACAGAGGCAGTATCATGACGCCACAACAGTAATGTCAAAACACATTTTATAGGTTAAGAAAATGTATGAGCTGCTTTAGCGCTCACTGGAGATACGTGGCTGGTTGGTAGCATGTTGTAACGCACGACTGGCTCCGTCCCTTCTGAACCAGGTAGCTAAACATGTTTTAATATGTACCCCGCTTCAGACAGTGGTGAAACCAAAGCCCTAGACGTAAGTAAGCCATGTAGTTTGTATCTTGAATCTGTCTCTCATACACAACAGTTGGTGCGACAGACGACGGTGAAATGGGCAAGAATATGTAAATATATCCGGTAACTATATTGTTACCGATTAGGATACGTACATCACACTACACCACACAGTGCCAAGTGCTCAGGTAGGACAGAGGCCGAGGCCATACATACTGATCTGGGCTGTGGCTAGACATAGCTGCGGTTACATAGTGGGTGGGGTATACCTTTCCCGATCTCCGCGATTGGCATCCAGGCAGATTTGGAGATTCGCGATCAGCTGTTACCCTGACAATTCCTGGTTCAACGCGAGGACCCTTTGCCTAGATGTCGCGATCCGTCTTTTTCCGATTTTCGTGCGCAGCTTTAAAATGTCCTAATCTTAGAGATTCGATATTGCACCCCCTAATTCTTGGGGATTCGCTATCCAGAGAGGGTACCCTTCACACCTACGTAGACCAGTGTCTATCATAGCAACTGGTTGGACTTTACATCTCACATGTGTATGGCCGGAGATCGGTTGCAACGAAAACAATTCACCCTCGCTCCGCTGAATACCTGGACCGATACAGTTGTCTTAGATAATGATATAATTGACCCCATACCTGCTCTCTTCCTGTTTTCTATTATTCAAAGCAGGCCCACTCAGTCACACGCAACATCTTAAATAAAGTAGCTTAAGTAGGATAATAACATATATAACATATAGTATCAATACACGTATTGTCGAGTCACATATTATAATCGGTACATATCTGTATAATATTTGTGTGTTAACGCGTGTAATGATACACACATTATAACAATGTGGGTATGCTTTCATGAATGAGGACTGTCGTTTCCAATTCGGTTTGAAACTCACGGGCTTGGGCATATAGCAACACAATCGATATGCTTTCATGAACATAATTTAATGGTACAAGAAAATGTACGGGTTTCGAGAACACAAATCTTGAACAATATTCAGATCGCGTGTATGTCCTTATTTCAACGGGAAATTCGAAATCGAGTCTTGAGCGATTGACTGTTTGAAATGGAAAGAAGGTTGCGCAATGTACCCTGGAAGTCAATTATACAGTAATGTAGGTAAAAACTGGCTTACATGAATTTCATTTCACCAGACGACCAGGCTTGTCTCCCACAGCGGACGAATACAGTAATGTCAATTGTATTCTTCACACTGATGAAATTTTCCGTGTATCTATAATTCACACGAATACCATCGCGTATAGATATATCATTGACACTAATTTCACCGCGTAATGATATATCAGTGACATGAACTTCACCGCGCATTGATATATTATGGACGTAAATTTCACCGCGTATCGATCTATGATTCACATGAATTTCATCACGTATACATATATTATTGATATGAATTTCATGGCGTTTTGATAAATCATTAACATTAATTTCATCGAGTATATAACTATCATTGAAGTTACACACACAGCAATATTGTACATGGGACACTTAAGACAGTTTTGACTGAATATGATGTATTTATACTCTTACCATTAACGTACATACATCTTCACTGTAATAATAAACCGGAAATCACATTTTTGGCCAACTTTGTGCATATCATATGAGAAAGTGTGGCTTTCTTGCATACCACGCAAAACTTGCACATTACGGTAGTTTTGTACTCTACTGTTCACCATGTGATGCCACATCTAATTTTCATCGGGTTGACATTAACAATATCAGACAATCTGTACAAAACTTTCTTTAAAAAATAGTTAAAAAATTATAATGCAGGTGAAAACTTGCTTACATGAATTTTATTTCACCAGACGACCATTATAGACAGTTTAATCGATTTGTCTTCCACAACGGATGAATAATGTAATGTCATTTGTATTCTTGACACTGATGATATTCTCGGCGTTTAGATTTATATTACGCATGAACTTCACCGCTGATAGATCTGTCATTCACGTGAATTTCACGGCGCTGTTGCTTGAGATACTTCTGTCATACTTAGCTGAGCGTAGACTGGTAACCGACGCCTTCCGGAACTTGAAGTAGATCTATGACGTAGATTGTAGCCGGCGCTGTCGCCAGGAAGAAGAGGACGCTGATGCTGATCAGCATGGCGGTCACCGACTTGCTCCTGACGTCACAGTTCGAATGCTGCGCGTGCAGGGACTGTCGGCCTTGGCGACGCGCAGGGTCGCCAGGGCGAATCCTGTTAGTTAGGGCTGTGAACTTCGCTTGGCCTTGCCGCAAATAGTACGCGTTATGAGCAAATCTCATGTAATGGAAATATATTAAATATACATAGTTTAGACCTGTATTACACGATTATTGAGCAGGGAAATATACTCAATATAATGACTAACACAGGGCGGCTGTTACAGCATGGCCCCCAGACTCCGTCATGATCCAGTGCTGTCGTGTTCCGTGACAATTACTTTCTACATAGCAGTCCCCAACACTTGACGTCTCGTGAGTTAGTATCCGGGTCCCAAACACCAGATTACCATGAAACATACAATATGTTATGGCGACATAACTAGGGCTGTGGGCAACTGAAGATAAATCACGATACTGCCGGAGAAAAATAATAGAAATGAAAAATATAATACGTTATGACGACATAACTATAGCTGTTGACTACCGGGGTCATTATGATACTGTAGCAGAATTGATGGATATAATACCTCATGGCGACACAAATAGGGCTGTTGGCTACTGGTGTCGTTATGATACTGTACAGACAGGGTAGATATAATACCTTATGGCGACATAACTAGGGCCGTTGGCTACTGGGGTCCCGATGATGCCATGATCAATACGATACGTTATGACGGCATGAATATGGTTGCTGTCAACTGGGGTCATTATTATACAGTTTCAGACGATCAGCCAGTTACAGTGGCGACCTCTTGTGGTTAATTTTTCCTTTGAAGGAAACGGCTGCAAAGTTAAAATATATATGTAGTCTATCAAAATATGTGAACTGAAAGCGGCTTGTGGAGAGTGACCCCCCCCCCCCCTCCCTCGCCAATACTAGTTTCGAAAAGAACGTTGTAGCCTTCATCCTGCGCATATAGCCGGACTGGACTGGAGCGGGCCTGAAGCGTTCACCACCAGCGAGCAAATACCGGGTGTAAATATACATACATAAAATTACGAATGCTTCACGAAGAAGGTTCAATCACTGGAAGTTAAAGTGTTAGTGCCACGTTTGTCTTCAGCTCAAAACTTTTTCCATGAAGGTAAACAAATAAGAATGTGTTCCAATACAGCTCTTATTCGACAGAATCCATATGAACACTGTCGTCAAAGCAGTAGATCTCCTAGCTGATTTATTTGTTGGAGCATTGCAATTGAGCGTTATTTAGAAATTCCCGAATGGTGTCACAAGCTTGACAGGCAAGTTTTACTGTAGTCTATGTCATTGCGCGGGCGTATATTGTTTTCACGTTTGAATACTTTACGCTCAGTATATTATTCTCACGGTTGAGTGCTTTACGTTCAGTTGGTTGGCGTGAAAAAAGTGGACAATCTTTCAGTTGTATTGGGGGCCTCTCTGGTGAAGTGGTACGTGCACTAGACCGGGGGCTTCCCTTGTGTAGCGGTTAGCGCACTAGACCAGAAACCTCTTTGTGTAGTGGTTAATGCACTAGACCAGGGACCTTCTTGGTGTAGTGGTTTAGCGCACTGGACCGCGGAACCTCCATGGTGTAGTGGTTAGCATACTAGACCGGGGACCTACATGGAGTAACGGTTAACGCACTATAGACCGTGGGCCACCCTGGTGTAGTGATTAGCGCACTAGACCACAAATAGCTCGTGCTAGCTGGGCATTAGACAATTTTATTGCCCCCTCATCAAGCTGTAGCAGCCCGTCAATTTTCATTATCATTAATGAAAATGAAGGGCTGCTACAGCTTGATGAAGGGCAAATGAAAGGCCTAAACGCAGTGGCGGTAAAGGAATCGGAAAGGTTGGGTCCAAACTTGCGACCAAGGGGCAGCGGCTCCCCCCCCCCCCCCCGTGGATGCGCCCTAGCTCATGCAGCGTCAAACTCGCGCTATTACTATTATTATTAGAATCTAAATTAAAGGCGTAAAGTTGTCTGTTGGTTTAATTTCCACATGCAACGATCAAAGTAAAGCATTTTGCGACGGACTGTCTGCAAATCGCAAGCCTTTCTACATATATAGCCTAGTTGGTCAGTTAACCATATATCGTTGCCAAGAAACGTGGCACGTGCAACTAGGTAACTAGGCAAATAGGTGGGCCATTTAAATTTATGCATGTTTTTCGGGGCCTGATGTCATGTTGCGTTGTTTACTGCGCTGTCACTATGACAACAATTGTCGAGTGAATTGGTAGCAGGGCAGTTTGGGTCAGATTACAACATTTTAGAAGCCTTCAGATTTCATGCAATTGTGCCTGCTATTTTTTTGTCTTAACAAAGTATTAACAAGAATATGTAAGTTGTATATTCACGAAGCTTTAACCACTTTTGGTCATATCGCGTCAAATGGAGGAAGGGAAAGTGGAGCCATGTCCCCGGGGTAATCAACTACTCTTTGTAAAGAAGGACATGACATATTTATCCTATATATATATTTATATGGTAATATAGGAGCCCAGCATCACAGGCAACACTTAAAGCAGGTGTGACGTTGGCAATGCACGCATGACACTGACGCTTCGCTCTGTCAAAAATCCTGAATAAAAATATTCAAATATCCTCTTTGAATTGGCTTAAGATGTTCGTGCTAATACTTCGTTAAACTCAGAGTTTGTTTAGACAAGACAAAACAAATAAAAGTTTGTTTTAATTGGAGTTTACAGTTTTTATTCCACGATATCTTCATGAACACGTTCGTCAAAGTAGCAAAAGTGAGGTCAGGCGAGTTTAATTCTGGGAGCATTGCATCTAAGTGTTATTTAGAAATTCCAGAATAATGTCAAGATTGACAGGTTGAGTGCTTTTAGTTGAGTTCAAGCCAATGAGCAGAAAGAATATGAATCTCAACGTAAAAGCACATGCGTTTGTTTTTCCCTATGACTTCACTTTCCTCGCTCCCAGAATTTAGTCGACACATGCGAAAACAAAAGGAAAAAGTATTGCCTTCTGCTATTTGGGGCGTTATAGCTCAATAATATAAACGTGGAAACACAGAAGCTTAATATGAGCTAAAAGTTGTTTTTATGCGAGGCACCAACTGTTTAATACATGTGGACGAAAGCTGTTCAAAGGTTTCTTCGATAACTACCTCAGTCTAACGACTGGTGCACTTTAGAAGAGGAATACAGCTTTGTGTTACCCATCTCATTTTGAAGATTTGGCAATGTTGGTGGCCTGGTTACCCGACCGTGGATACCGGCGACGGAATACTCCGACACGCCACTGTATATATTACAGGCGCCAACGTCAAGACGCTTCGTCATGCCCATACAAACATCGTCCAATGAAAACCTTCGCGCCATTCCCTTCGGACCGTACGGAAGCGCGGGAGGGCCACAGTGAGAACAATATTTTGAGGTGGCAGGCCGGTCAAGTTAAATATTTCTTCGAAGGTTTTCGACTACTTTACCAGACCTAAAAAAAGACCTTCAACTTAGGACATGAAAGAAATAATTAACTTGGCCGACCTGGCGCCTCAAAATGGGTTTTCACTGTGGCTCTCCTGCGCTTCCGTAGGACAGGCACGACACAGACAAATAACGTCTGAGTCACAGGAGACTCAAGCGTGGGTAGGTGGGGCGGGAGGGCGGGAGGGGGGGGGGTGGCTGCACCAATGTATCATAGTAAGACAGAAGATATGCAAAGCATTTTGCAGCCAGAAAACACAGCCCCGAACAACACCGGACGATTTCTTTGCTTCATTCAATATTTCAACACTTTACGCGCGAAATTATCACGCAATCCACTTCAAACATACCTTCAAAAGGCAGCATTATGACGTCTTTGCCGCCAGTTTTAAGCTATTTTGATTGTGTCCGTTCACCATACCCGTTTGGTTTCTCAGTAGCGCAGCGAGTATTTTAGAGCGTTCTCATTGGTTGTAGCCCCGATCGAGTCATGCCTTTTGAATTAAAGTTTATAGGGGTCTCGAAGGGGTAAATGGCGACACACGACACAGAGATATTTGAAAAATCTGACATCCGCCATTGACCTCCAAATTTCGACATCGATGATCTGAAAAACCAACATCGAGAGTGGCATTTTAGAAAAACCGACGTTGACACTGAACGTCATGAATAATCGACATTCGACACTGAGAATTTTGGAAAATTCGACAATGGATACTGGATCCCCCAATCCCCAACTTCCAGACCCCTGTTTATCATGAGTTGATAGTTATAAATACAATATTGTGCCTCTGTTGTCTCTATTCTGTTGTGGTAGCAATATTCTTAAGCCGCGCAATGAATAACACCCGGCCGGGATCGCTTATATTATCTACAGCATGACGGGCCTCCACCTCGACAAACCATTGCCACGATCCAACCTCCCTTCCCCCTACCGGGTTTCGCTCCCCCCCCCCCCCCCTCCCCCGCCCCGTCCACCCACTCCCCACGACCCCCCGCTTCCCGCGTACCTACCCCCTTGGTCCGATTTATGTGTGTGTGTCCCGCGAGAGAATTAGGCGACACGCGAGGGAATGGGGCGACGCAGCGGTGGATCCAGGAGGAGGGAGGGTGGGGGGGGGGGGGGGGATGGGGAAAGACAATGGGCACGTGCGATAAGCCATATTGCATAAGTCAAATCAAACAAAATGTCAAGTACGTACTAGCCCTGAAGAACCGAGCCAGGGGCGGATCCAGGGGGCGGGGGAGGTCCATGCCTCAGATGGCCTAAATTTTGCGTTGAGACACGATAATCTTGCTAAGAAAGGGGGTGGGGCGGACCCCCATGATCCACCTACCCCCTCTTTTTTGGAACATTTTTGGCCCCCCCGGGTCGTCAAAATATTTTCATCATTTTTTTCAGAGCCCCCCCCCCTTTATAAATTCGGCCGAATCTTGGGTAACCCAACCAACGTGGCTCGAATAGAAAAGCACTTTATTAAAACCAAAATCCGCTTGGTTTTCAGAGCCCGCCCCCCCTCCCACGGTCGCAAGTTTTCCGTGCCTCTCCCCCTCTTAAATTCGGCCGGATCTCGGGTAAGCTAACCAACGTGACTCGAATAGAAAAGCCCTGTTTTCAAACCAAAATCCGCTTGGTATCCTGGCAAACCCGTTACCGACACCAGTCATCCTACACAAATATTATGTGGTTTACGGCATGTAACATTTCAGTTTTGTCGGAGAATTTCATTTCATTTCACTGCAGGATGCTTTACGGAACTACAGTTTTTCATTTCTCTGATCCAGCCACCCTTGAGCTTACTGTGACTTTCATTGTCATTGCAGTGACCTAAATTTAGTTTACAAATGCACTTTAAATGCTTCTTGATATAGGAACACAGCCCCCCCAGGCCCTCCCGGTGAGGTACGGGGTGGGGGGTACTTGATGTATTCCTGGTTTTAGGGGGTTCCGCGGTAAATCCCCCCCCCCCACCTTTTTCACCGCCAACACTCCTTCGTTTGGGACGTTTTACTGCCAATTTGAAAATCTGCTTGGACGGGGTCTTATGAACGCAATTTTCGGCCCCTGCGCATCCAAGTTTTAAATCCGCTTGGTGGGCAGTGGCGAATCCAGGGAGTCCGGACCCCACAGCCCCTTCCCTCACTGAAGACCAATGCTGTTTTTCAGTGCAAAATTTAGGTCATCTGAGGCGTGACACCCCCATTTTTTGGCGTTGACCCCTCCCTCTCCCCCGCCAAGTCACAAATATTCAGTGGAGCCCCTTTTTCATCACAAATATCCGCTCTCTCAGGCATCAAGGCACCCGCGAAAGCCCCCCATCAGATTTGTATAATAGTGCCACTCCCGCTCCCCCTCCCGGGCTCCCCCTCCCCCCCGCTCACTTCGTCTCCTTGTACTTTATTTAGGTATGTATTTAAACAAATGATTTATGACAAATCAGAAGACTGGTAGCCACGGAGCAGTTATAATCAATGAGAACGCTCCAAAATACTCTCTGCGCTACTGACAAACCTGAAGGGACATGGTGCACACAAATTTAAAGTCGCGTAAAGCTGTGGGAGGGGGGGGGGGGGCGTGTTGGTGCAGCGATTTGAAGGTGTGTTTGAAGTAGATTGCGTGATAATTTCGTAAGTAATGAGTTGAAGTATGGAATGAAGCGATGAAACTGCGCAGTCGTGGCATTTTTGGAAGAAATGGTCTTGCTTGGGGCTGTGTTTTCTGGCTGCCAAATGCTTTGCCTAACTGCTCTCTTATTACGACATATGGGTGTAGCCGCAAACCTCCCCCCCCCCCACCCCCCCCCCCTCCCGCCCTACCCACCCACGCTTGAGGTTCCTGTTTCTGAGCAGACCTGACGTGAGGCACGGTGAACGGGAGGTGTGCGCAGCGTGGTCACGGATCAGTGACAGATTGCGGCCACCTTACGGCACAACAGCTCCAAAGAGGCTCATATATACACGTATATGTATGAGGTCGGGTGCACGCGCGCGCACGAGTATACCGGACGGTCTACCGGTCCTGGCCCAAAGAAATGCACCCAGTGTCTAAGCCACACAACCAGAACTTAACGCTGTTTATACAGCAATCCCTTAATAACGATTATAATTGTTTTAAATGAACATCATGTATGTAAGAAAATGTTAGGTCATTGGCCGATAGTGCACAAGACCATTGAACGGGGCCAAGAAGACAATGAAAGAGGTTGTAATTCAGTACGAATTGAGTAAATATTTAATATTTACCAGTTTATTGATATAAACACTCTGCTTTGGAGAATGAATACATATGTAAAAATACATTATTGACATCAATGTACAGTCTGGACAGTACCATCAATTCATAAGCAATAGTTTCACAAAATCACACCCTAGGTAAAGAACGCTGTATGAACTGCTTTAGCATTGGGTTGGCCGTTTGGTAGCATATAATGTAATGCATGACTGACTGGCTCCGTCCTTTCAAAACAAGAAAGTTGAACATGTTTTAATATAAAACCCACTTCAAGCGCCGTGAAACCACCGCCATGGACAGCGAGCACACGTAGTTTGTTTCTTGAGTCTCTGTCGTACTGTACACCACAGTGGGTGTGACAGAAGCATGTAATGAAATGGACAACAAGGCGTAAATACCTGACGTAACTTGATTGTTACCGATTAGGATACGGAGACATCACACAGTTTCAAGTGCGCAGGTAGGACAGACGCCGAGGCCAGACATACTGGTCTATGGTAGGATAGAGGCTGAGGCCAGACATAGTGGTCTAAGGTAGGGTAGAGGCCGAAGCCAGACATAGTGGTCTATGGTAGAATAGAGGCTGAGGCCATACATACTGGTCTATGGTAGGATAGAGGCTGAGGCCAGACATACTGGTATATTGTTGCATAGAGGCTGAGGCCAGACATACCGGTCTATGGTAGGATAGATGCCGAGGTGGAACATACTGGTCTACGGTAGGATAGAGGTCGAGGCCAGACATACTGGTGTATGGTAGGAAAAAGGTTGAGGCAAGACATACTGGTCTATGGTGTCATACAGGCGGAGGCCAGACATACTGGTCTATGGTAGGATAGAGGCCGAGCCCAGATTTGCTGGTCTAAGGTAAGACAGAGGTCGAGGTCAAATATACTGGTATATGGCAGGGTACAAACTGAGACCACACATATAGGTCTATGGTAAGATAGGGGCCGAGGTCAAATATACTGATCTCTGGTAGGATAGACGCCGAGGCCAGGCATACTGGTCTATGGTAAGATAGAGGCCGAGGTCAAATATACTGGTCTATGGTAGGATAGACGCCGAGGCCAGGCATACTGGTCTATGGTAACATCGAGACCGAGGCCAGATATACTGGTCTATGGTAACATAGAGGCCGAGACCAGACATACCGGTCTACGGTAAGATAGAGGTCGAGGCGAGACATGTTGGTCTAAGGTAGGGTAGAGGCCATTGCCAGACATACCGGTCTATGGTAGGATATAGGCTGAGGCCAGACATACTGGTCTATTGTAGGATAGAGACTGAGGCCAGACATACCGGTATATTATAGGATTGAGGCCGAGACCATACATACTGGTCTGTGGTAGGATATAGGCAGAGGCCAGACATTCTGGTCTATTGTAGGATAGAGGATGAGGCCAGACATACTGATCTATGGTAGGATGAAGGCCGTGGCCACAAATAATGATATATGGTAGGACACAGGCTGAGGCCAGACATACTGGTCTATAGTAGGATGGAGGCTGAGGCCAGACATACTGGTCTATGCTGTGGACATAGGCCGAGGCCACACATACTGGTCTATCGTAGGATTGCGGCCGATACCAGATATACTGGTCTATGGTAGGATAGAGGCCTAGACCAGACATGCTGGTCTATGGTAGGATGTAGGCTGAGGCCCGACATACTTGTCTATGGTAGGATAGAGGTCGAGGCCAGACATACTGGTCTAAAGTAGGATACAGGCCGAGGCCAGCCATACTGGTCTATGGTAGGATAGAGGCCGAGACCAGAGATACTGGTCTATGGCAAGTTAGATGCCGAGGCCAGATATACTGGTTTGGGGTGAGGGCCATGTTCATAATCCCCTCGTAACTTACACACGAAGTGCATTTTCGTCTTTGCCTAACAAGCTCGTTGTGGTGGTGCTCATGATTAAGAAATCTTCCACTTAGTCCTAAGTCTAGTGGCGTAGCTTAACTGGCGATTATGAATACGACCCCAGAAATCTAGCGACTTAGTATAATATTTCTTGTAATTAGTGGAAAACAGTATAAATTAAGTAGCCTGTTAAGATTTTACAGAATAATAATATTGGAAATTATTCATGTGAAGGCCGACCCTAGATCTATGATTACACGTCGATCTAGGGAACACGGTGTGCATGTCCCTACATCTAGGGTGTTTCCTGTGATCAAACTGTGATTAATCATGTATCTGTGCGCCCAGGCTATTTCTATGAACTCTGAAATATGAATTTACCTAGATAAATATTTTGTGAGTAACTTTAAGACACGGACACGGAAGTAAAGGAACACTGCACGGTGGGCTGTCACCAGGCAAGGATGACGTCATCAGTATTGGCGGCGTTCCTGCTACCCTTGGTCGTCTCCACCATGGCGGGTAAGTATAGTCCGGGCAAAATAGGGATATGCTTTAAACAAATTGCAATAGTAATGGAACCTGTTTTTACTCATTCCTTAGGTATCTATGAGTAGTTTTTCCAAAATCTACCAAAATCTATTAATTGGAACATATTTTAAGGGGGTGGCTTACTTTACCCAATTAACCCCACAAGAAACAAGGTATTTTTACATAAAAAAATGACAGGAAGGCGAGGCTGTTGAGACCCGTACTACGAATTGTAGCCTACGATACCCATATTTTCCGTTTATAGGAATCTTTACATTCGGCACCTCTTTTTTTGTTTTCCGACTGTCGATCGACGCAGTGTATTTACATGGCGAGCCGGATGGGTTTCAGATATAACAGATTTTATCATACATGAACCGATATTCGCAATTAAATCGATTGGTGACGCGTTTCATCCAGATCATATGAATAAAATATGTATGTGGGAGGGGAAGGGGATTGGGGGGGGGGGGTTAAATGATTTCCCACCACGACGACCAATATTGTATATTTCATCTCTGTCAATGTAAAATTTCATCGGTACAGATGGTACTTAGCAGAATCCAAGGGGAAAGGGGTGGGGGCGGGGTTGGGGGGTTTAAGGAATTTGGAGAGGGGACATTCTCTAAGTTAGGGGAGGCGAGACTGAGATAGTAGGGAGGGCAGACACTTAAAGTTTGGAGGGTACCCCAAGTTATTGGAGGGAAGACACCTCAAGTTAGGGCGGTACCTCAAATTAGGGGAGGGGAGACATTCAAAATTCAGGTGATGCCCAAGAGTTGGGGTGGTAGCCTAAGTTGAGGGGTAGGTGGACATTCAATATCCGGGTGGTACCCCAAAATATGGGAGGGGAGACATCCCAATTTAGGGAAGAAGAGACACCCCAATTTAGGGGTTGTGCCCCAAGTGAACACCCAACCCCCGTTTTCAAATTCCTACATCCGCCCCTACTACGTTCTGGAGGGGTGGTGCGAAAGTTCTAGCAAGTTGTAGTACCCAAGTTCAGGTAGTACTCTAAGTTTTGGAGGAAAGAGACCCCAAGTTATGAAAGGGAGGACAGGAGTTTTGACAGAAGAGACACCCCAAGTTAGGGGAGGGGAGACATCCCAACTTAGAGGAGGGGAGGCACCTCAGATTAGGGGAGGGGAGACACCATGCATTAGGAGAATGGAGGCAACCTAAATTGGGGTGGTATTCCAAGTTAGGAGATGGGAGACACCCCAAGTTAAAGGAGGGGAAATACCCAAAAATAAGGGACAGGAGACACCCCAAGTATAGGTGGTGCTTCAAGTTAGCGGAGGGGAGACACCCCTAATTAGAAGATTGAAGACACCCCAGGTTTTTAACGTGTACCGCAAGTGTAGAAAGGGCAGAGGCAAGTTATGGGGGGGGGTGCATCCCAGGTTGGGGAGGGGAGACACCCAATACTTGGAGACGGGGAGGCATCAAGTTTGGCGATGGGAGAGGCCTTAAGTTATGGGTTAATGGAGATGCTCCAAGTTGGACTACCCAAACTTGGGGTGGAACCCCAAGCTATAGTGGTACCCCAAGCTATAGTGGTACCCCAAGCTATAGTGGTACCCCAAGTTAGGAGAGGGTAGACACCCTAAATTAGACCCAGGCTGTGGTGGTATCCTAAATTACGGCAACGTAGACACCATAAGTTATGGGAGGGGAGAACCCCCAAGTTTGGGGAGGGGACACACCATGTTGGGCGGGGGGGGGGGGGGGGGCGGCAAGGGGGCATCGTGTTCCCTGATAACAAAGAATACATTTTTGGATTCACACGTCAGGATGAATTAAAACGAGCACTCCCCGCATACAAAGGAAAGGGCGGATGCATGTTGTAGATTGGCGATTTGCTGATTCACCGTTATTCAATAACGTTAGAGCGGTACCCCAAGTTAGGGGAGGGGAGACATTTTACGAATAATTAAAATCCTTGATCACGACGGTCGCTTTCTACCTCATTCCCAGTTCACGAAGAATTATTTTCATCATTCTCAGTTCAAGGTCAAGGTCAAATGAAAAGCCCGTTCCCGAAGAACATAAATACCTTTCCTCCCTCCCCCCGGGGTGTTGGGGGTGAGGCACACCTCGTTTGCCTATAACGTGTCACTTATTAAGAGTGAAACATTGCAGATAGAGTCGCCCCCCCTCCCCTCTCCATTTTTTTACCCTGCCTATCTAGACGGGCACGGCGGTAGATCTGCCCAAAGATAAAACGCTTACGTAGTCGATTAAATTGTGGAAATCGGACAATTTATAGAAAAGTTACAGTCGGTCACACCGAGAACCATCCGGCGCGCTGTGCAAATGCAGGGTGTCGATAGACTGTCGCAAAACCTGGGGAGGGGTCCCTCATTAAAAAATATGTAGAAATTTTAATATTAAACATATTTCTCTTTTTTGTTGTTGCTTTTGGTAAATTAAATAACACTCCATAACATATAGTAGGGGTAGGCTACGAAGGTCTAAATTCGTAGTAGGGGTCTCAATTACAAAGATTTTCTGCCACTTCGTGTAAGGTCAAATGCGTCATCCATTCTGGTGTTTCGGGGGTAGGGTAAACTACGCCCGTAAAAAATATGTTCCAATGAATAGATTTTGGTGGACTTTGGAAATGATATTACCAGATACATAAGGAATGAGAAAAACAGGTTTGATTACTATTGCAATTTGTTTCGGGTTGACCCCTGATTCTGCACAGGCTGCGTGGACTAGTAGGCCATACTGATAATGTACTTCATCAGTCCTGGCATACACAGTGTGGACTCTGGTTAGATCTATTGTTTGTCCCTCTGCCACTGTACTGCTTAGATATATATATCGTCTGTGATTGTATTAGAGTGTCAGTTGGCAACTAAATTTTAAGTTTTTTTTAATCAGGCTTCTACCGAGTCATCAAATGCAAACATTGCATCGCACATGCACTGTCGAGCGATGAATAAATAAACATTACCAGATAATAATGAGTTCACGGGGGAATCCAGAAGACCCATTGCTATCCAGTAATATCGTTTTCCGACGACATTAACTTATATGTACTTATGACTCAAATAAACTGCATCGCAGAAACATTATTTCGTGAGAGAACAATGGAGTCACGTCACCAGTGGATTTCACGTCATTATCTGGGACTACTTCGTTGTTCCAGAAGATTAGTATCCATATATGGACCATAACATTGGTGTTAAACTACAACAACAATATCAATCAAGGCCGCTTAGCTGCAATGCCCCATTGTCCTGCTCTGTGAATGCCGTGGTTCTGTTTATCTTCCAGTTGAGCTGCCCTACTTGTGCAGCTTTGAGGACCCTGGACTGTGTGGGATGGAGAATGGAGAGGGCGGTGACTTTAACTGGACCAGACACACTGAGAACACGTCATCTGACGGCACAGGTCCTGATAGGGCTGCCGACGGCTGGTGGTACATGTACATCGAGTCATCTGATGATGAACCAGACAAAAGACAGAGGGGAGATAAAGCCTAGTGCGTAGGTCTAAGTAACTGGTGAATGGTGTTTGTCTAATACTGCAAGTTTAGTACAGTATTTAAACAACATGAATGAATAAACAGCTATAAACAGCAGTACAATAGGCATACCCAGCCCTACTGGGCTTGCAGGTCACTTTGAGATTACTAGTATTTATATGATTATGTGCCGAACAGTGCAATGGAAATATAATTTTTGGCTTTCCGTAACAGTAACTGTAACATTTAGCAACTAAAAGTTTCGATTATACATTTTCTATGAAATTATATCTGATTATAGCATAAAATAAATGTTAAACATGCACAGTAATTAAACATAACGGTATGGTATGTCCACCGTTCCTCTCCATTTATGTTGGCTCTATTAGGTTTACTTGCAATGAAATGGCTAGTTGCTTTGAATAATATATTGCGCAATTAAATTGAATTAAAGATATGTGTAAAATTGAATTAAAGATATGTAAAATTGAATTAAAGATATGTAAAATTGAATTAAAGATATGTAAAATTGAATTAAAAATATGTGAAATTGAATTTAACTTATGAGTAATTCATTTAGACATATGCGCAAATATGCGAAGACATGTGTAAATGTTGGATGGCCTAATTATTGTCTAAATATTAACGATCAGTCGCTTGTTTATTCAGTATCCAGACTCCTGCCATTAAGTACGCAGGCGATGTGTGCATCCGTTTCCAGTACCACATGTATGGCCGCGACATCGGGAGGCTGGTGGTCCTCGTGGATACGCGGGGAGGGAACAGCACCGCCGCGTTTACCAAGAGTAGAGATCAAAACACAACGTGGCACAGAGCGACGGTCAACGTGGAGGGTTTTAAGACAGGAGGGCGGGTGAGACAGCTGATGAATGTATGTGGTGTCAAGTTTCCACGAACAGCATGTTTTGCGCAGTCTGACATCATGCTGAAATCAGATAAAATGTCGACTTCAACACTCCTTAGCACCCCCTACTTAGCCCTCTAAACCCACCTCGTGGGATCCGCCACTGCAAGCTGTTCTTATTTCCAGGTGGTGTTTACGGCCGAGCAGGGAAACGGATACCTTGGAGACATTGCCATTGACGACCTTCACATTGCAAACGAAACGTGTCACGGTAATTCGTTCGACACCTGACGTAGTGGATAAGGACGATTTTGCAGCGCTATATTGGCTTCAAAATGTCGCTATAGCAAAGCAGTAACAAGACCGCTTGAAAAAGTGGCTCGCAACGAAAAATCAAGAAATTTCGTTGGGGGTACCAAAACTCAAACCGATAGGTAAACTTTAAATAAGAGGGGGGTCAAATAGGATGTATGTGCCTCCTCATGGGGGGTGATCAGGGCCACGGGTCCTTATGCTATATCCAACATTTTATTTACCTACTTTCCATAATGTTGATTTCATTCATCAACTTCCCGCTCATGTACTTTTCAATACTGCACTTCCTATCCATGTGTTTAACGCAGAATGTTCAGTCGCACAGTGGGAGTCGTCGAGGTGCGACACATAACGCTATCGTTGTTACTCTAGGGCAATAAACTGGTTTGATCAGGTTTGTACAAAACATTCAATACTTTCGTTGTTTATTCGGACGAAGCGTTTGCACCGTTGCTCGTAATTACGCCATCATTTTTAGCCGATCGCAGGTGCATCATGACTCGTATTTACCACACGATGATTTGTTGCAGACTGTCAGGTCAACAACGGGGGCTGTGAGCACATATGTGGTCGCCAAGGCAACTGGACCATTTGCTCCTGTCACGAGGATTATAGCAAAGATGGCCCGCAGTGCATACGTTTGTAAACCATCTATTTACGCGCTTGTTTAGAGTATAGAGTATAGTATAGAGACTCTGCATAACACTTTTATGTGACGATCAGATTATATTAGGGTAACATATGATTTCGTGATAAGTTTTTTGTTTAATTGTTTTCGTAAATGTCGCGATTTTGTTAATCCACTTTTGAATTGAGTTGAATTGATATACACTATCACATTTATGTATATTCACGATATATAATCTATTGAAGTCATTTTATGTCCGCTAAAACAGCAGTGGAAACGACAAGCTTCTCCCCGTCGACGAGTACGCGCTCCTCTATCAGCGCCAGCGCCACTCCAGGGGACTCTCGCAGCAACGCTGATGATAGACGAACTGCGTATATCGTTGGTGGCGTCCTAGCTGGTGTGGTCATCGTGGTGGGCGTGGTGTTGCTGGTAATTTGCGTCATCAGGTGGGTGATTAGTGCTAGGCCGGTACGCTGTCCCCGACTCTCTTAAAGCGTGGGGACCATGGATGTTTTCATTTAAAATGAGCTTTGTGTATTGACAAGATAAACAAAGGAAAAGGTTATTTCTTGGTGCTGTAGTTATTATATGGCAGTGATGTCAGTTCATTATCCTCTTTTGTTGAAGGCTTGCCTCATTATTAAACAAAAGAACCTGGTCTATTAATTCTACCTCATTTATTAGGCGATTGAAAAGAAGCCAAACCCTCACAACGCCATATTTTATGACAATGATATAAATATTTAATGCGACAACAGCTATTGTGCTGATGTCTCATTAAGTAAATTTCAAGGACCAACAGGAACTCACTTTTTGCGATATGAATTAATCGCAAGACAGAAGAAAGTTGAATGTCGCCTATGCATTTACAAGTGTTCTAATCGACCATATCTATACCATATGATTTCCTTATTATCCAACTGGCTACTTAAAGTTACAAGTACATGTAATTGCCACCGAAATCACATCTATCCCAATTGACTGATTTATTGATTAGTTTACAGATGAATTTTAGCGTCAAGAATAGAACTAATATGGCACAATTCTCATAATAAACTGTAAACATAATAACTAATAAATAAAAATAGCTAATACCGGAAAACGATAAAGTAATAATACCAACAAATTAATAATAATACTAAGAAATTAATAATCGCAGAAAGAATTTGGCAATAGTACAAGCAAATTAATAATCGCACAAATTAATAATAACAAGTAATAAATCAAATAAGCAATGAATTAATATAAAAATACCTAGGTTAAGTGCATGTGTTCCTTTATATTCACTTGCCACACATCACATTCCACTGACAAATATGCCCGCACAGGAAGAAACGAAGTCATGCTGACGAAAATGGCTCCTCGCAGAAAAAGACATGGTTCCTTCTACCACTGCACTTCCCAAAACGAGGCCAGAAGGAGCAAGTGGCGCCACTTGGTGGCGACAGTAAACCAGTAGTGACGCAGAGAGAGCCGATGTTGTCTGCGAAACTATCCCGATTATCGCTCACGATAACACGCATAGTTACGGCACCTAAACCTACAGACTTCAGTTGTCAACACGAAATGGAAGCTGCTAGCGTTACAGGTGCGACTGTTCGGTAGATGATTCTCACGTTTAGTGGGAGAAGACGCTTTATAATAAATTCATATTGGCGAGTAGGAATGTAGAGTATACACAGTACTAAGCCTGATAATTAATACATTTTATTGCCTATGCTATTATACCGAGCGTGCTGTTTAATACATCTTTTTCATTTTCTCAAATGTCAATTGTGCAATGCCCTCCCATTGTACAGCGCATCTATCAAATATCGAATATGGCGCTTCAATGAGACATAATTTTGTTGTATGACGTACATTGGATGCAGACTGCTATTGTGGTATGAGGTAAATTGGATGTAGACTGCTAGTTATGCATGACGTACATTGGCTGTAGACTGCTATTGTGGTTTGAGGTAAATTGGATGTAGACTGCTAGTTATGCATGACGTACATTGGATGTAGACTGCTAGTGCTGCATGACGTACATTGGATGTAGACTGCTCTTGTTGTATGACATACATTGAGTGCATGCTGCTATTGTTGCATGACGTATATTGGAATTAAGTTGTATTGTTGTATGATGTATATTGGATGTGGAATGCTATTGTTGCTTGACGCATATTGGATGTAGACTGCCATTGTTGCATGACGTACATTAGATGTAATCTACTATTGTTGTATGACGTATATTGGGTGTAGACTGACATTTGTTGCATGACGTGACTATCATAGTTAAATGACGTCTGTATTGTTCCTCAGCGGCCGAACCTCCGCCCGAACTCCTCCGTAAGATACCCGGAGAGGACTTCCCGAGTTACGTGACCGGGAAGAAGTCCAATGGGGCTTTGGCGCAAGAGTTCAAGGCGAGACCGCCTGACGCTTAAAGATGATCATACATCAAAGTTTAACCCGTAAAATAAGTCAAAATGAATCTACATATATCTCTGCATAAAGCAATTTGATTAAAGGCATTTTGAAATCGGTTACATGGATATCTGCTGTGTAAGCGGCTTTATATATCTTTTGAAGTAATTCCTAATAAAATATTGATTAACCGATATAACGTCATGTTTAAACTGCGTATTTTGCTGAAAATGAATTATGACCTTATTGAGAGCGAATCTTTCAGCGTGGCTTTAGTGTACAAGGAGCAAGAAGTCTTGTGACGTTTAAATAATAAAGAGTGCATGCATTTCCGATTTGTATATGACTTTGTTGTGGTTCTAGGGTATACCATACCAACTCCACCCTTGCAGTGAAGCAGTGCGACCCATGCACAAAACCAGGAACCGATTTCTCAACATACTGCCCTGTGAGTACATACCTCCATCTATCCAATACACGGATTCAAATATAGTAACGAGTCGTAGAGTAGCAAGATGCTGATAGCGTGCTTCGTAATATATTATGTAAGGTAGAAAAAAATGCTTATGACAGTTCTTGAAATACATTAAATACGATATAGCAGATGATATAGCAGTAGTAGACCCTACAATGTATTTGTCCTGTGTGCCAGCTGCATAACAATCGGTCACACGGTAGTTTAGTTTGAGGGTCAATAACGACAATAGTGCATTTTTTCTTTTGCAATTTGGTTTTAGACGATCACAACCGAGTGACATTGGAGCAACAAGGCGAGGCGATTGAGTCGCAGTATATCAACGCCAGCTTCATCAAGGTCAGCTATATGTCACCAATTGTCTCAGATGGGACAGCGTTTCAGCTCGTAACGCTACATTTTACAGTGCTTCAGCTGGTAACGTTACATTTCACATGCTAATGTCAACGATTGTTCATAATAGCTATGCCATGTCTCAGCAGCGTTTTATTAATTTCATGTGTTCACTGTAACATTATTACATTAAGGAAAGATATCGATTGTCTGATAATTGATGCACCCTTGTTTAAAGATTGTTGCGTTCCAGATGTACAGAGAAGACGAGATCTTCATAGCCTCACAAGGTAAACAAATATAGACATATATCATTTCAACCGCCAAAACCTAGAATACCGTAGAACCGCCGTTGCCTGTTCAAGCGGTGTGCGTGTGCCGGACACATGCTCTGGCCGTTTGGCTACTGATAGACACGCTTTAGCACGCACTGACAGTTCTAGGGTACTCAGGCGGTCGATATGCATTGGCCTTCAACTAAGCACCGTATGAACAGTCAACGGCGGTTCCAGATTATTTAAACAGCCCGCCTGCAAATCGCTACGTATTGATATTTTTATCCACATTTGTGGAAACATTTTGACGCAGAAGGTTTTTAAGCAAGGGCATTTGCAGTTGCCAGTATACATACAAGATGGAAACAGAAACAGTTTAGTCTTTGCCTTAGAAATGAAACATGGATAAAACTGCATAGCTTAATATTGGAACATGGTCTCAATCGATAGGAGCTCGCAAAAGACTAATTCCATAATAATTATTCATTTCAAGTCTGTAATGTGTTGCCGCCAGTCTCTTTAGACGGTCTTCTCAATGTCTCAGCAGTTCTTTAATGACATAAAATATAGTATCAACTTTAAAGGTTTTACCAATTGTCATATTATTTTTCAATAATATTTTTCACAATGCCTGACACTGGAAGCCTATGGCTTGGATATTGTGTGTACTTCAGGTCCGATCTACGCCACGATTAACGACTTCTGGCGGATGGTCTGGGAACAGGACGCCGGTCTGGTCGTCATGCTGACGAAGGTTGAGGAAGGAGGCAAGGTAAAACCTGGTTTGTAAATACGGTGGACTAAATACCGAAAATTACTTAGTCACCGAACAAGCGGATGGATGCTTGAAGGGGTAGATGAGCTACTATACCGAATAATGACTGGGTATGAAGAAAGTTCAGTGTCGGATGCAGGGGGAGGGGGGGTTCCTAACCGTCTCCTTCTTGTGAGGATGCCCCTTTCAATACAAGCTGTACGCCACCTTAAGTGTTGACCCCCTCCTTTTTCGGGTTTTGGGTCGCGTGGTAGGCCGTGTACGTCGCTCCCTGTCGCTCTTATGTTGAGACTAATTGGAATAGGAGTCACTACGAGAGTCTAGTATAAAACTTGACGTTTGTCTTCCAGAAAAGGAAATGTGAGCGATACTGGCCTGAAGAAGGGTCCAAGTCATACGGGAGCTTCATTGTGGAGAACAAGTCCACCGTGTATTGGCCAGACTTCATTCTGAGGACATTCGCAGTGGCAATGGTTGGTTGGACTATACCCTTGACGGGGTCACTTTTCTCGGACAACGTAGACCAAGACAACCAAACTCCATGGCAGGAAATGTTACTTTTCGAGATAATTCTAAAATAAACAACAAAAGCAAAATTCACCTGAAATTCGCCGCCATCATTTTAAGAGTGTAGCTTAAGTCACGGTCACGAGTGATTGATGTATGTCATTACAGGGAAAAGCATGGAGTCTATGCCTAGATTGACTGATATGTATTAATGTTGGTGCCTAATTTGAACCCCTACGGGGATATACTATCAGTATTTACCCATCAATCATTTCCCGCGTTGAATATCGTTCATTAGAGAGGGAAAGATAATTGAAGCAATAACGTGAGACAAGTAGAACAACGTAACGTGAAGCAATAACAATTCTGTTGATAGCGTGATGACCCAGACGAATGGAGATACGTGAAGCAGCTGCACTTCATCTCGTGGCTGGATCACGTGGTACCCAATGACATCACAACCCTCTTGCGGTTTCACAGGAGAATGAGACGGGACATGGTGGCTGGCAAACCAACAGTGATTCACTGCAGGTTAATACGAAACAGCATCATTCATGATATATAATTGTCATTGCCAACAAATATTATTACGAAGCACAGTGACAGTGAGTCTGATGGCCGCTAAAACCATGTAATCTGACTCTAACCGCCATGTGGCCCCTTCAGCAGTCAATCATTGCTATCGTTACATTGCCTAGAACAATGAAACATGACGTCACGCAGACAAATTTTGGTTATAGCTTTAATCGGCCCGCCTAGCTGCGCGTTTCTTTCTCACGACATACTGATGTTATGAAGGATACTGGCTCACAAGATGTGGGAAGGTGTGTAAGCGCTATACATTTGGCTTCGAATGTTGTATGCGAAAGTTAAACCAAAGAAACAAGGAGACAATGCTAACGCCCAGCACATATGCGAGGTAAACTTGAATCTAAATTTACCTTGTAATGTTAGTAATAACGCTAGTTTTTCATGTCCTTAAGCATTTTATTGCAGTGTACTGCTGCAACCCTTTATTGTGGTGTACTGTAGCAGCCTTTAATGTAGATGATAATGAAATGCTGCTACACCTTGAAGTGAATCAATACAATTGCCCGCCAACATTGTTATATTAGTTTGACGACATGTGCATAATACAAATATGTGATCGCATATTATATGCCTGGTTGGTCGCGGGGTGTCAGCCGTAGGTGCTTTCAGGCTTAAACGCTAAGCCTGTAATGTAGCATTAACTACAAATTGACATTAATACGCAGTAGCCCCCAATTTTCATTATCAGCCCCAGGCCCCAATGCATTTGGCAGATAATAAAATGACTAACGCCATGCACATTTTGTGCTATTAGTATTTATGATTATAATTGACTATTATTATGAATTGACTTTTATTATGAATTGACTAATATTATGAATGGACTATTATTATGAATGGACTATTATTATGAAAGGACTATTATGATGAATTGAGTATTATTATGAATTGGCTATTATCATGAATTGACTATTATTATGAATGGACTAATATTACGAATTCATTATTATTATGAATTGACTATTAGCATGAATTGACTATTACTATGAATTGACTATTAGCATGAATTGACTATTATTATGAATTGACTATCAGTATGAATCGGCTGTTATTGTGAATTGACTATTATTTTGAATTGACTATTATTTTGAATTGACTATTATTTTGAATTGACTATTATTTTGAATTGACTATTATTACGAATTATCATGATGATGCTTAACGTATCGCATTCCAATGTAGTTTGTTTTCATAAACTGTGCCCTTGAGTTGCACTGCGTCGCTTGGTATCCTCTCCACTACTTTGAGATCCTTCCGTACTGCACTCGTGTTTCCTATTTAATGCATATATAACCTGATAGATATAACAGACAAGGACACTGTTTTATGTCAGACCCGGGACGTCAGAAGCCCAATGTTTGCATGAACTGTTCTTTTGCTGGGTTCATTGACTTTAAATTGATGACTTCAAGAGACGCGGCTTGCGCAGCTTGGCGGGCCGTTTCTATTCATAGTTAAAGTGTGACGTCATGCTACGTTATTCGAGGCAATGTCACTAAGGCAACGATTGTCTATTGAACGCTTCACAGGGGCTTATGCTTCATTAGCACGATGTCATCTTCAAATAAATTAGCTGCCTTTAGCATGTTCAGATCGAAACTTAATGCGCATAGTTAACACAAATATTAACTCGTAATAATTATCCTTAATTTCATTCAGACTTAATTGATCACGTCAAGCTTTCACGGATCGTCTATACAACTTTTATGCGTAGATGTATCTGCAAAATGGTGATGAACAGAACCACTAATATCCATTCCACAGTAAATCAAGCCCTTCTTACTGTCTTCGGCTAGAGGGACAAACCCTTTAATGGAGAAGGTAGATTGGCTGACTACAGAATGGGAGATCCGGATTCCGAATCCCGTCAGTGTTCAAACCGGTCCTCACAGTTATAGTACCCACGTTTGCATGTATTCAGTTTGACCTTGACCATGCCCTTGTGCAGTGCCGGCGTCGGTCGGACTGGGACGCTGATGGCCATTGATTATCTAATGGATCAACTTCAAGAGGAGGGAGAACTGGGCGTCTACGAGTGTGTGTACAACCTGCGGGGAGAAAGGATGAGCATGGTGCAGTCCCAGGTAATACTGACACAATTAGTGTAAACGTACGGAGAGTCATGCCCCCTTCAAACGATATTCCGAGACTAACGAAGCATTACTAGCAAATCGAAGACATGTATTATGGATGAAAAATTCCGCAAATATGACTTGAAACTTTAGGTCACGTATCTCTTTGCTTCATAAACTGCTACGTATCGCATCCACTACTCGTAGTTTCCATGCATATTTACCATGTCCATAAATGCCATCGCTACAAGCCATGTATCTGTGATCGGGGTGAGATAATGAACATGGTCTAACACATCTGCTCTGTTATCGATACTAAATTACATATGCCCTGAACTACAAATGGAATGAATCGTGACGAACAATAAGCGCATTGTTTATGCCATACGTTCATGTCTGTTCTCTAGGCGCAGTATATTTTTGTTCATGACGCGGTCGGGGAAATTGTGACGCTGGGAGACACAACAGTTCCATGCGCAACATTCAAGGAATGTGTCTCCTTCGACAAAGTGGCCAAGGAATATCAGGTAACAGTTTGTTCATTTAGTTTGATCGCTATATCGAACATACAAAAACAATGTAAGACAACAATAACAGGATAACATTGGAAAAAAGTAAAGTGCAATTATCGGTTTTTGTGTTTTTTCTTTGCTTAGGCTCTCGAACAGGCAAAACCGAAGAAAATCAACGAAGACACCAAGTTGGCTTTATCCAAAGTCAACAAGAAGAAAAATCGAGACCCGAGCATTTACCCAAGTAATACTTCAACATGTGCACAATAGTAATAACAATAAAAATAATAATAAATATGTACGACATAGCTAAATTAAATGGAAAATTTAAGTAACCGACACGATGTATCAATATGCATTATTAAATATCGTTAATGAAGCCGATTAATATAAAAATGCGGTTTTGGAAAAAATAAAAGACATAATATCTGGCTTCAGGGATTCTGAAGAGAGTACCGTTGACCAGCGGCATCAAAGGGAGAAACGACTACATCAACGCCGTAACTGTAAACGTAGGCACGGAGTCGTCATGATGTGATATACGATGAACCCACTCCCTCCCCGACGACTTAACACCTACTGCCGCTCCCTTATTTAGACTCACCACTCTCCGTTCTCACTTCGTTATTTGATTACCTTTCGTTATCCCACGTTGTAACACATTTATTATCTCATCCTTACCTCACACATCACACTTTGTTGGTGTTCCTGGGCAATTTTTACCTGGGCAAAAGTTAGATTATTATTGATGAAATTCGGATAAAACGGTTAATTTCACTGGGAATCGTGCCTTTATTCGTCAATAGTGACTTGTCTGATTATTTATACTCAGAGTCACCACAAGAAGATAGCATACATAGCGACACAGACGCCCCTGGTGGATACGCAGATCGACTTTTGGAGAATGATACAAGATTACCAATGTCGATGCATTGTGATCCTGGACTCTGAGGTAAGTGGGTTGCCTGCTCCGGCCTAAGCAATTTGGTGCCCGGCTCAATTGTTGATCATGGACTCTGAGGTAAGATGGTTCCCTGCTCTGGCCTTGCCCATTGACAACCCAAGCCAGTTGTTCCGCTGTCGTTGCTGTTACCAAATGGCACAATGTGACTCGCTAGATAGAGCCACTGGATCTACACTGGTTTTACCGTGCACCGTATATCAGATCGTGGAGGCTACAACGTGCATTCTGTGTCCGTTTGCAACCGGCAGTGCGTCGAACTAGCCAGTTAACTGTGAATAAAAGTGATTTTACTGCCAAATATTTGAAACCGTTTTAGCAAATTTAGCACACGATCGCCGTATGACCGTCACATCACTCAGCCAGGTGCATGGTGTGGTCAGTGCCAAGCGAGGTTTGCAATAAGAGCAGCTACCGCGTGCCCGCACATATATAGCTTACCTAGCATCCAATCCCCGCATCCGTACACTGTGCGATGCGAGCAGAATTAGGTGTTACAACAATTCATAGACTTTTTGCCTTTTTGTCTGACTTAGATAGCGTGCATACAGGTAACACAACGTGGTCTGGTCGCCGCATCTGAAATGGCAGGTAAAAACATTTTTGGTAGCAGTTGTCATAATGCTTTCATACTTTTAATGTTTAGACTAGCTCGAAAGCGCAGCCCTTGTGTGCACCCAGCGGGCATATAAACCAATTAAAAAAAAATCTGATACTAATACATGTTGATAAGAATGCTCGGTTGTTCTTCTCCCAGGTGGAGGACTGGCTGCCATCGGACAGCAACAAAGAGATCGCCATCCATCAGTACCACTTGGCCATGACGTCATCAGAGACAACACTCGCCGGTGAGGTGGCGCTGTTTGACGCCGTGGTATACAAGGGGGACTTCAATGAGCTGCAGAAGTCTGACATCAGGACACTGGACCACCGTCGTCACGCAGACAAAGCGGCCAAGCCACTGGCGGAACCGGAACCAGGACCGGAAGCGGCACCGGCACCGGAACCGGAAGAGGATGAAGATGGCATTTCTGTTACCACGGAAACGGATGATGAGCCGGCAGAAGTGGTGACGCACCCGGCTGAAGCGGAGTACATGAACAACGCTGAGGTGTCAACCATGAAGAGAATGGTGCGAAATTATTCATAACCAGTTTTCAGATGTCGATATTGCGCCTTTGCTCAGACATAAGTAGTTATGCTGATGATAATGTAATGCACATAATGTGATGGCTGCGAACTTCACAATACTTACATGAACTGATTTTCTATAAAGCACCATTAATGAAATATTACTGTTATTGTTGTGTGATCGTTACATTGTTATTATAAATTTTAACGACGTGAAACATGTTGTTGATCCTGTTAATTATTTATTGTGATTAATATTATTTGTTAAAATTAGGAAAAGAATGCGGTACGTTTTGGAGTCATCCAGTGTCCTGTTGAGAGTTACACAGACCTGACGTCTTCCTTGCTGTCACAAGTGTTCGGCTCCGTCCAGGAGAGACAGAAACAATGGCCCGACTCCCCAATTGTGGTGGTATCAAGGTAACATTCACACATATATCTCTAGGTTTACGTATCATATTCCTGTCCCGTGCCTGGGTAATGCATTCGTTTGAAACGTTAATATCCTGCACCATGATTATATACCTGGTTTGTGGCATGATCGTCCTAGTTAGAAATGTAGTAGCAATCTATAAATAATCACAGCTACAATGACCGTAAATGACACGAATTAAATGCAATCCAATGCACATTTGTGCTTAATCAGGGATGGTGCAGAGCTCTGTGGGTTGGCAATAACCTTTTTCTCGGCGCTGGAGATGATGAGAGAGGAAGGAGAAGTCGACCTGTACCACGTGGTCAAGCAGGCCAAGGAATGTAGGCCGGAGTTCATCGGCAGTCTGGTGAGTGCCCCCCCCTACCCTCTTCCTCTCTCTCTATATAAGCCAATATATTAGTCTACAAACACCTATCAAAGAACCTGGATTTGGTGTGAAGCGGTAAATCTTTAACATCCAGGCCGGTTTGATGTAGGAGGCTTTAGCATATTGTTGGGTTATCCTGCGACGGTGAGTAGGGATGAGGAGTAAACCCCTAGTCTTTACAAAGACAGACCTGGTATCTTTGTCCCTTACACACCCATACATTTGAACAGCTGCTAGCATTACTGCCAGACAGGTATATGTGTTGTTAAAGGGAACGGAACGAGTGTCCGGTATGTTGTGACGTCAAGACGGTTGCAAGTTTGTGACATCATTAAGAAATTTGGAAAGTTGCTTGAGAATAAGTTTGGTGATGCGCAATAATCAGCGAGATGCTTGGTTGCTGGGATTGTGTTGAGTGATGCCAGGTAACTGGTAATATGTTACAATATATTTTAATTTGTATATTTGTAATCAATGACGTTCTTTATGAACCATACGTAGCAATACGTGGGTCAAGCCCTTTAACATGACCAACGCCGGGGGGGGGGGGGGGGGGGTTATTCCAATTGGAACATGTATCCTCCTTATTGCAGCTAGTTGTCAATTACGTCCCTTACGTTGTTGCTTTTCTTTGCAGGCTCAGTACAAATACTTGCATACCCTGACGGAGAATCACATCCAACAGTGCGGGGATTACCAGAATGGCACATAGACGCGCTTCATACACTGGTTATACCATTATCAATATCAATACTTGGTTCTATGCTTCCACATGTGTAATTTACCCTTCATACATGAAATAATACTCGAGACTTATTTTTACACATTTAAGACGGGGCTTTGCTTCACGGATGCCTGTATTGTATCATTATCACGACCTTACTGATTGTATTGGTATTCACTATGTATATTCTTCGCGGCTTTATTTCATGTATCAACTGTTCGTGCGTAAACCTGTTTAATCCTTAGTAGGGTAATTCAACAAATACATACAAATGAAACACGTGTTATTCCCACGAACTGGGCCAATACTGGCAAAACTAATGGAAGATACGACTGTGATGACGTCAATCGTTTCGACATTATGATTATTCAAAAGGTTCTTTGACCACGGGGTTACGAACGGATTATTTATACCAGTTGCGTCATAGTCTGACGTCTTAACAAGCTACTTTGTGGTTTGTATGATGAATGGTGCTACCATTTACACCGTCATTTGGTTAGGTTATTGCAACGACGTGACAGCAAGATTTGAGCTATTGAGCTGACAGGATATCTTGCTTTCTAGGATGCCATCAATGCACACATCTTCCTATTGTTCTTCTAATGTAACGATATTACCCAAGAACATCATTTGTCTCACGCTTGGTTATTATGTTGTATTTTCATACAAAATGGCGCATGGGATAAGACGTTGCTTTTATCACAACTATTACACAAGTAATTGTAATAATAATTCACTGGCTGGTTTGTATCTATTCACTGCGGGACCATAACCATAGTCTTACGCTAGCGATATACACACACAATGGGTGTTCATTGAAGGAAGCTTATTACCCTTTTAAAATTAACGTTTATTTATACGGATATGTCAAAAAAGTCCTAGTATCCCTGACCCCAGTAGTAGTTTGATACTATTTTATGTGTGCATGTACAAAGTAAATGTATCTATTAACCAGACATGTTTGCAAGGAATAAAGTATACATGGTGAACTTTGCACCGGATGTTTTATGTTTTATCATTTGAAGCTCTTGCTTTAAGGTGTCTACATTGATACTTGCTCAATCTGTGTGCATATAAACAAGTCACATAGACATTTAAATCGGAATATTCGTGTCAGTGTTCGTGTCCTCGTTCGCGTCAGGAACAATGAAAACATGGTGACAAAGGTCAAATATGTTGCCAGCAGCGATCATCAGACAGCAATCGAGTGCCGTGCTGCTCTCTCAGGCACGGATAAGGTATTTAAAACGGGGGGCGGGGGTCTACTTAGATTCGAAATTGTTACGAAGGGTTCGAGGATCTTACGAGCGGGCGGAGGTTGGTGATGATGCACGCATGAGATGTCACAACATGGTGTCTACATCTTAGCTGGAATATAGTCACTATTTAACTAGAGCATCTTGGCTCAAAAACGCGGAACGATGCCCAAACCTCAAGATTCCCCAACTTTGAGATCTAGAAATGTTCAAGTTGAAGTTTTAGAAATGCTCTGATGTTGATGGTGAGGACAACACAAACGCCAGAATGATGTTGATGATTTATTCGGTTGTCAGTAGCAACCTCGAAACACCCGTAAAACGTCGGGTAAGTACCGGTAAAACACCCTGAAAATAAAGAAACAAATTAACCACCCGCTACAATATCAATACCAGTCAGAGACCATGCATTAAACCAATTTATGTAATAAAATTAATATGATACGCCAACAAGTATAGTTAATTCTCGATAGACCTAACTTGCATACAGTTCAACCGGTGACCCTCTGATAACTATCATCTCGCCTTTTAACACAACGCCGGCACATGTCTCCGCAATTACATAAAAATATACAAAATACCACCATCAAACCCCAAGCATCATACACGTTAAGCACACGCATGTATCTACCTTTCAATGTGTGTAAAACATTCCAATCACCCAGGATGACAGAGATTTCCCTGGATACTGTCTGGTCCTTCGTACCTGTTTCTTTCGTTATGCACCCGGACAGGATACTGCATCACACCACGTTACACCAGACGCGAAATCGGCACATGGCGACCCTCAAAATCTCATCGCGATGGGCTGAGTAATTATGCCCTACCGATCATACATTAGAAAATACATGAATGCATTATGACATAATGTAAATAGTGGCTCTGCCATATTAAGTTCGTCCACGGTCATATCGTCAAGCCGCGCAAACGATTGACATATAATGACGGGGTCCTGTGGCGTATAGTCACTTCGTTGATCAGTTTTTGGAGCGAACCTAAAGTGGCAATTTTATAAACATTTGATTTTATTTTTGTTCGTCAGAAGCCTAAAACACAATGTTGACATATACACGGCCTTCAGCATGAACCGGTCGGACGGGGGTGCCACAACCGGGAAGTGCACACGGGGTGTTCACGGTTCAGTGACAGACGCCGCTATCCAACGCTGCCACTGTGAAGAACCTCATATTTATGCAAATATATGCATGAATGGGGCGTTCATAGTTTTCTTAATTTTCTCCTTGGCTCAAAGATTCTAGTAGACAAAACATGCGAATAGACTGGATACGGGGATATAACTATTTAGACTGCTGTACAATCATCATGCAGCGGTTGACTTGGGGGTTGGGGGGGGGGGTCTAGATGTAAGGGGGTATGTGGATATATACCATTTTATAGGTTAACAAAACTGTATGGGCTGCTTTAGCGCTCCCTGGAGATACTTGGCCGGTTGGTAGCATGTTGTAACGTATGACTGGCTCCGTCTCTTTTGAACCAGGAAGCTAAACATGCCTCAATATGTAACCCACCTCAGACAGTGGTGAAACCAAACATTTGTGCAAATCGCCCAAATAGTTTTCCCGCTAAAAATTCCCAAAATTTCACATGGGACCCTACAGGCGCATTTTGACGGGAACATGGCCTCCTCAATTGCTCCATGAAGGGGACATGTCAGACAAACGATACCTTGCGTGAGACATGCCATTGGTATTTGGGCGCAAAGTACTATATTGATCAAGGTCACGCTTCTAAGGTCAAGGTCACATCAAGGTCAAGGTTACCAAACATGCTTTTCCGCCTAAACTTCGTCAATATTTGGTGACGTTTCGGCCTATAACCCGGGTCGATATTGCATGTACATAGTCGCAGTCGGTACTAACAGGTTCAAATTGCACCTATCACCCCGATTTTCGTCTTTCGCAAGCTATGCTTGACAATCTTGTTATGACGTAAAACCATTGGTAGATGGGACCAAATATCGGGAAAGTCGCTATTATATAATAACGTTCACAGTTTTCATTTAATGACGCTGTACATTATATCACGTATTGAGCCCGTAGGTAACTTGTATAACGTTTCGGAATTGTGCAAATCGCCTAATTAGTTTAATTATTTAGCGCGCTAATCTGCTTATCAAAACTAACTGCGAGGCGTTGGGTGCGGGGGTAGACAGGCCACCCCGGCTGGCTCGCATGTCACACCGGGGCAGCTTAGCCAGGCGATATGTCACCCAGATGTCGTGTCCACCAATGGCTTTATAGACACTTCATCAAAAAGTCAGCGACCTTAGATCACCATGGGTCGCTATGAGATAGCGCTCCGTCAGGCCGCATCAGGCCCAACCTGGCTGGAGGGTGGCCCCCGGTCCGACTGCCGCGATGCGAGTGTACTGTTGTGTGTGGGGAAGGCGGGGGGGAGAGAGAGGGGGATCAAGCTGGGGTGGAGGGATGATTGAGTTGTTTGCTATGAAACTAATGTGCATGATAGGGATGTAGAAACTAGAAATGTAGACCGAAACTAAATAAACGGGAAGTTTGGTTTAAGATACCGAGTGAGATCTTTGAACCTGGGGGCGAAACTGAAGAGTGAATTTTACTTTTGGGATGGGGCTAACAATGGAGAGGATGCTCACCATAATGACGGTTATGGAGCTGCTGGATCTGAGGGGTCAATATTGATCTGAGGTATCAAATCTGGATCCAAGATTCTAAATACGGATTTGAATGGTCAAATCTGGATTTCAGGGTGCGTCTGTGCACTCTGTGTAGGCCACAAAACGCAACATTTCGTCGTATAGATTTACTCATCGATATCCGTGCAAGTTCTTTAACGATGTCTGTAAGCCACAGGTCAAAGTTACAGTCAAGTCAACTGTTAAGATCAAGGTCATTGTAGTGGACCGAAGACATAATCTGGATTTTCCATTTTACGTCATATCACCCTACGGGTGACGCAATCTCGTGGTTACTTTTCCATTGAAGAAAACGGCTGCAAAATTAAAATCTATATGTAATCTATCAAAATATGTAAACCGAAAGCGGCTTGTGGAGAGTGCCCCCCCCCCCCTCCCCAATACTACTAGTTTCCAGAAGAACCTTGTAGCCTTCATCCTGCGCATATAGGCGGACTGGGCGAGCTCACCGAACGGGGTCGGAAATGTTGACCACCAACGGGCAACTACCGGGTGTGAATATACAAACATACATCCACGAATGCTTCATGAAGAGTTGAAGGTTCAATTACTGAAATTTAAAATGTTAGTGCCACGATTGTCTTCAGCTCAAAGTTAACTTTTTCCATGAACGATAAACAAATAAGAATGTGTTTCCTAGTAAGAGATTACAGTTTTTATTCCACAAAATTCATATGAACGCGTTCGTCAAATAGTAGAGGTCCGGCTGGTTTATTTGTGGGAGAATTGCATCTGAGCGTTATTTAAGAATTCGACAATGGTGTAACAAGATTGACAGGTAAGTTTTAATGCATTCTATATCTTGTTGCGGGCGCATGTTGTTCTAACGGTTGAGTGCTGTACGTTCGGTATATTATTCTCGCGGTTTAGTGCTGTACGTTCAGTTGGTTGGCGCGAAAATAAGTGGAAAAAATTGTAGTTGTATCGGGGGCCTCCCTGGTGAAGTGCAATAGACCGGGGGCTTCCGTGTAGTGGTTAGCGTACTAGACTGGGGACCTACATAGAGTAGCGGTTAACGCATTATAGACCAGGGGCCTCCCAGGTGTAGTGATTAGCACACTAGACCGGGGGCCTCCTAGGTGTAGTGATTAGCGCACTAGACCGGGGGCCTCCCAGGTGTAGTGATTAGCGCACTAGACCAGGGGCCTCCCAGGTGTAGTGATTAGCGCACTAGACCGGGGGCCTCCCAGGTTTAGTGATTAGCGCACTAGACCGGGGGCCTCCCAGGTGTAGTGATTAGCGCACTAGACCGGGGGCCTCCCAGGTGTAGTGATTAGCGCACTAGATCGGGGGCCTCCCAGGTGTAGTGATTAGCGCACTAGACCGGGGGCCTCTATGGTGTAGTGATTCGCGTACTAGACCGGGGGCCTCTATGGTGTAGTGATTCGCGTACTAGACCAGGGGCCTCTATGGTGTAGTGATTCGCTTACTAGACCGGGGGCCTCTATGGTGTAGTGATTCGCGTACTAGACCGGGGGCCTCTGTGGTGTAGTGGTTAGCGCACTAGACCGGGGGCCTCTATGGTGTAGTGGTTAGCGCACTAGACCGGGGGCCTCCCAGGTGTAGTGATTCGCGTACTAGACCGTATATCAAGATAGCAATAGCACGAGTTAGCTGGGCGTTAGACAATTTTATTGGCTTTTCATCAAGCTGGAGCAGCTCGCCAATTTTCATTATCATTAATAAAAATGAAGGGCTGCTACAGTTCCACCAATTGCTTTGTTGAGCGGGGAGGGGGGGGTGACTGAAAACTTGGGGAGGGAGGGGGGGGATCCACGCCGCCTCAGATAACGTTCTTCCTCAAAAAATGTGCGTGTGTGTGTCAGGGGGGGGGGGGGGCGTTCTACGCCTCACATGGTCTAAATTTCGCATTCAAAAATCTAATCCTTCTGTCAGTCAATGATGTCACAAAATTGACAGGTGAGCTTTGATGCAGCGCGTAGGCATCAGTTGTCAGTAGCATGTTTTGTTCTGATGGTTGAGTGCTTTTCGTTGAGACCAAGCCAATGAGCAGAGATAATATGAGCCTCAATGTAAAATCACATGCGTTTGTATTCCCCTTTGACGTCACTTTCGTCGCTCTCAGAATTTAAATCGGCATATGCGAAAACACAGGGAAAAAGTAGTCCCTTTTACTATTTAGCGCTTTATGGCTCGATAATATAAGCGTGGAAACACAGAAGATTGGCATGAACTAAAGATGTTTTTAGGCGAGGCGCCAACTGTTTAATACTAACATGTGGACGAAAGCTGTTCAAAGGTTTTCTCAATTACCTTCCACTAACGACTGGTGCATGTTAGGAGACAAATAGTTTTTTTTTACCCATCTTAACATTTTGAAGTTTTTGGCAATGCCGGTGGCCTGGTTACTCGACCGTGGATATCGGTGACGGAATACTCCGACACGCTACTGTCTACATAACAAGCGCCAATATCAAGACGCTTCGTCATCCCGATATAAACACCTCACCCAATGAAAACCTTCACGCCATTCACTGCGGACCGTACGGCAGCTAAGGAGAGCCACAGTGAGAATATTTTAAGGTGGCAGGCCGGTGAAGTTAAATATTTTTTTCTCTTCCTAAGTCGAAGGTTTTTTTTAAAATTATTTCTGTTCCTCGGGAATGCGCTTTTCATTTCACCGTAAACTGGGAACTAGGAAAATAATTCTTCGTGAACTGGGAATGAGAGATTAGCCGACCGTCGCGATCAAGGCTTTTCCTTGATTATGAACTGAGAATTTTAATAGTAAAGAACCGTGAATTGGGAAATCGCCAATTTATTCCATGTATCCACCCCTTCCATTGTATACCGGGAGTTCTTCATTTAATTTAATCGTGACCTGAGAATAAAGAAATTTATACTTCGTGATTTGAGAACGCAACCCCCCCCCCCCCCTTGCCCCCCCCCCCCACCACCACCATAAGTGTGCGCGGCGTGGTCACGGGTCGGTGACAAAGGGCGGTCACCTTACGGCACAACAGCCACAAAGAGGCTCAGATATAGGTGTATGCACATATGTACGAGTGGGGCGTTATTCTTTTTCTTTGGCATATTTTATTCCTCGCGGCAGACTCTACTGAGCAAGTATATGAACATATACTGGAGCTAGCTGCGCATAACTTGTATTTAATTGCCAGGCCACGAGGCAGACTTCGATTCGTGGATTTTGCCTGGCGGCGTTGAAGCGGGTGGGAGGTGGGGGGGGTTGGGGTTGTAGGCCCTTGTGTATTAAATAACTAGGGGACTTCCCAACCAATAAGAGGACGAGTGTGAATGGGCGAGGGGGTGGGAGGCCAGGGGAGGAAAGCCAGGCCAGGGGCAATGTGGTTTCAAAAAGGGTTAAGCATGGAATGGTTTAAAACGCCCACTCTCACCCCCAGCCTGATCCGCTGTAAAGGTGATGATTTACTACAAGGTGTGTGTATGTGGGTGTGTGGGTGTCGTTGGGGACCCCTGCATCACCCCCATCCCCCAGTCTTGTTCCGCCGGTGCTCCTGCCCCTCCCCACATGCCCTCCACACACCTTTCAGGCGGTGTTGATAGACCATACTTAGGCTATGCATCAAATTCAGCTACCGACATACGCACTGCAATAGATACAGCATATGCAATGGACACGATGCCAGTAACTGTCAAACGGGCGTGTCAAATATCCCGCGTAAGCTACGTGTAGAATAAAAGTACCGCTTCAGGCTGTAACCAGTCCAAGTAAGGCTGAGCGTCCTACGGCTACACCCCATCATCTCTCAAGGGTTGGCTTTATCAGAACATCCACACGTTGTCCGCCTTCATTCAACAAGGCCTGTTTGGAAAGTTAGTCGTTGGACAATAATCAGTGATTTTTCAAGTCGTTCTCTGAAGACGTTAGATGGTTTCGCTGAAGTGTAGCCAATGATTTAAACATCCTACTGCACGGCATACAATTCTGAATGTCACGACACACGTGAACCATGTTTTACCAGGCGTTGTTTAAATTTACTCTAAACTTTACAAATGGCCCACGTTATACACATAAAGCGGCTTTATCACGACTAACACTCCTACACAAAAATGTTGCTTACAAAGCTGGGACCTTCTATGTAGTGTGTATAGACTGCTCTTCAGAGTGGGTGTTTTTTTTGGTAACCCTGGCATATCCCCAAGGGGGCCGAATGCGCACATTACGCTACGGCATACCGCCCGACATTTCTTTCATCCCGGTCGGGTGCGCGCGCATCCAGGCGGTATGCCGATGGGCCTCGTTCAAAACAGCACGGGACATTCGGGAGAAGATGTCGGCGGATTTAAAGTGACTGCTAATCTGGTTCCATTACCCCTAAAAGAACCGGACATGACCGGTGTGAACATTTCATTTACATTCGACCTAGCCCGACAGGTAGGTCCCGAAGAGCTCGAGTATGCCAAGCGGCCGACCGGTCCTGGCCCAATGAAATGAGCCCAGTGTCTAAGCCACACAACCAGAACTTAACGCTGCTATGACAGCAATATCCCATGATAACGATTATAATTTATTTTAAATGAACATCATGTATTTAAGAAAATGATAGGTAATTGGCCGATAGTGCACAAGAATATGGAACGGAGCCAAGAAGACAATGAAAGAACTCATAATGAATAGTTTCAAAAAATAAAAATATAGGTAAAGAAGGCTGTATGAACTGCTTTAACATTGGGTTGGCCGGTTGGTATCATATACTGTAATGCATGACTGACTGGCTCCGCAATTGCCAAACCTGGAAGTTAAACATGTTTTAATATGCAACCCACTTCAAGCGCCGTGAAACCCACGCGCTGCACGGTAAGCACACGTAGTTTGTATGTAGTCTGTAGTATGTAGTCTCTGTCGTATTGTACACCACAGTTGGTGTGACCGAAGGATGTGATGAAATGGACAAGAAGGCGTAAATACCTGACGTAACTTTATTGCTACCGATTAGGATACGGACACAATATCACACAGTGTCAAGGGCGCATATAGGACGGATACCGATTGTAGAATAGAGGCCGATGCCAGACATGCTATTCTGTGGTGGGATAGAGGCCAAGGCCAGTCCCACTGGTCTGTGGTAAGATAGACGCCGAGGCCAGACATACTGGTCTAGGGTAGGATACAGGCCGAGGCCAGGGATACTGATCTATGGTAGACTAGAAGTCGAGGCAAGACATACTGGTCTATGGTAGGATATAGGCCGAGGCAAGACATACTGGTCTATAGCAGGATAGAGGCCCAGGCCAGTCCCACTGGTCTGTGGTAGGATAGACGCCGAGGCAAGACATACCGGTCTATGACAGGATAGACGCCAAGGCAAGACATACCGGTCTATGAGGCCGAACCTAGACATACTGGTCTAGGGTAGGATACAGGCCGAGGCCAGGCATACCAGCATATGGTAAGATAGGGGTTGAGGCTAGACATGATGGGATATGGTAGGACAGAAGTCGAGGCCAGGCATACTGGGCTGTGGTAGGATAAAGGCCGATGCCAGGCCTACCGGTCTATATATAGGACAGAGGCCGAGACCAGAAATACAGGTCTATGGTAGGATAGAGACCGATGCCAGACATATTGGTAAGATAGAATCCAAGGTCAGACATAATGGTCTGTGGTAGGACAGAGGCCGAGGCCATACATACTGGTCGAAGGTAGTGTAGAATCCCAGGTCAGACATACTGGTCTATGGTAGGACAGAGGCCGATGCCATACATACTGGTCTATGGTAGGATAGAGGCCGAGATCAGACATACTGGTCTATGGCAGGATAGAGGCAGAGACGAGACATACTGGTCTATAGTAGGATAAAGGTTGAGGCCAGACATATTGGTCCATGGTAGGATTGAGGTCAAGGCCAGACATACTGGTATATGGTAGGACAGTGGTCGAGGCCAGGCATATTGGGCTATGTTAGGATAGAGACCGAGGCCAGACATATTGGTCTAAGGTAGGATAGAATCCGAGGTCAGACATGCTGGTCTATGGTAGGACAGAGGCCGAGGCCAGACATACTGGTATATGGTAGGACAGAGGTCGAGGCCAGGCATACTGGGCTATAGTAGGATAGAGACCGAGGCCAGACATATTGGTCTAAGGTAGGATAGAATCCGAGATCAGACATACTGGTCTATGGTAAGATAGAGGCCGAGACCAGACATACTGGTCTATAGTAGGATAGAGGCCGAGACCAGACATACTGGTCTGTGGTAGGATATAGGCCGAGACGAAAACATACTGGTCTATGGTAGGACAGAGGCCGAAGCCAGACATACTGGTCAATGGTAGGACACAAGTCGAGGCCAGACATACTGGTCTATGGTAGGATAAAAGTTGAGGCCAGACATATTGGTCCATGGTAGGATTGAGGCCAAGGCCAGACATAGTGGTCGAAGGTAAGATAGAATCCGAGGTCAGACAAACTGGTCTATGGTAGGACAGAGGCCGAGGCCAGACCTACTGGGCTATGGTAGAATAGAGGCCGATGCCAGGCCTACCGGTCTATGCATAGGACAGAGGCCGATACCAGACATACTGGTCTATGGCAGGACAGAGGCCGATGCCAGACATACTGGTATATGGTAGGACAGAGGCCTTATGACTCAAACACACTGCATTGCAGACAACTGATGTCGTGCGAGAACAATGCAGTGACGTCACCAGTGGATTTCACACCATTGTGCCGGGAGCTTCAGCCCAATTCATGATCCATATATGCACAATATTGGTGTCAATCAAAAACAATAGCAGTCATGGCTCTTTTGCTGTAATACCGTTGTTTTGTTTATCTTCCAGTTGAGCTGCCCTACGTCTGCAGCTTTGAAGACTCTGGACTCTGTGGGATGGAGCATGGAGAGGGCGGTGACTTTAATTGGACCAGAAACACAGGGAGGACGCCATCTGCCGACACAGGTCCTTATGATTACGCCAACGGCCTGTGGTACATGTACATCGAGTCATCGCATGATCCACCATACAACAGAGAGACGGGAGATAAAGCCTAGTGCGTAGGTCTAAGTAACTAATCCACACAGTCTCAGCAAGGACCTCAGTAATATCATAAATGGTCTCAATCGAATAATAATTCGTACCGGTTTTTAATATCAGAAGTAAGAACATAGACCTGTGTTTCAGTATCCAGACGCCCACTATTGAGCACACAGGCCAGGTGTGCATCCGTTTCCAGTACCACATATATGGCGGCCACATCGGGAGGCTGGCGGTCTTTGTGGATACGCCGGGAGAGAACAGCACACCCGCGTTTACCAAGAGTGGAAATCAAGACAACACGTGGCACAGTGCGGCGGTCAACATAGAGGGACTTAAGACAGATTCAAGGGTGAGGCATTTAATGCAGTTATATATATATATATGATGTCTTGTGGACATATAACACAAGTTGTGAAATAAGTAATGCAAACAGCATTATTTATGATGTTAACACAGGCTGAGGTCATTCTGAATTTGTTCTTGACCTATTTCCAGGTGTTGTTTATGGCCGAGGTTGGAGACGGACAACTTGGAGACATTGCCATTGATGACCTTCGCATTGCAAACGGAACGTGTCACGGTAATTTGTTAGACACCTGACGCGGTGGATAAGAACGATATTCGAGCGTTCCGAATGTCGTTATAGCAAAGCATTAGCAAGACTGCTTTAAAAAAAAGTGGAACGCAACGGAGAATCAAGGAATTTCGGAGGGGTTGGCAAAACGTCAACCAATATGCAAACATTACATATGAGCGGGGTTCAAATACGATGTTTGTGCCTCCTCGTGGCGGGTAATCGGGGCCACGAGTCCTTATTCTATATCCAACATTCATTTACCTACTTTCCATTCATGTACATTTCATTCGTCAACTCTCTGCTCATGTATTTGAAATGCTGCACCTGCTATTCATGTGTCTAACGCTGAATGTTCAGTCGCTCAACGGGGGTTGTCGAGGTGCGACACGTAACGCCATCGTTGTTACTTCAGGGCACAGACTGATCTGGTCAGGTCTGTACAAAACTTTCAATACTTCCGTTTTTCATTCGGACGAAGCCTTTGCATCGCTACTCGTGATTGCTTATGTGCTATGTAAACAAGCATTAGCTTCAACGTCGACTGATACGCTGGCCTCAATCATCGTTGTTGCGCGCGCTGAACATTGTTCTTAGTCGATTGCAGGTGCATCTCATGACTCTATATTTAGCACACGATGGTTTGCTGCAGACTGCCAGAGCAACAACGGAGGCTGTGAGCACATATGTCGTCGCCAAGGCAACTGGGCCAACTGCTCCTGTCACGATGGTTATATCAAAGACGGCCGGCGGTGCTTGCGTATGTACATCCTATATCCGCTCTTGGACCCTGATTTGTATAGAGACTCAGCATAACACTGTAATGTGACGATCAGACTAGATTAAGGTAACTTGATTTTATGATACATTTTTTGTTTCATTGTTTTCGTAAAATACGCGATTATGTTAATCCACTTTTGAATTAGCTTGAATTTATATGACATACACGATCACATTGATTAGTATTCACGGTAGACAATCTATTGAAATCATTTTATGTCAGCTAAAGCAGCAGTGGAAATGACAAGCTTCTCCCCGACGGACACACCTGTATGGACAAATACGACGTCACCTGTAGAGAGGATTACATCCAGGACCACATCAAGGGTGACTGGGCAACAAACGAAGAATATCACAAGGTTTGAAGATTCTCAAAACGCTCCGGCTAGTCCAGGGGACTCTGGGAGAAATGCTGATGATAGACGAACTGCGTATATCGTTGGTGGCGTCCTGGCTGGTGTGGTCCTCGTGGTTGGCGTGGTGTTGCTGGTAATCTGCGTCATCAGGTAAGTGATTAGTGCCCTGCCGGTACGCTGTCCCCGACTATCTTAAGGCGTGGGGACCATGGATTTTCATTTAAAATTAGCTTTGTCTATTGACAAGATAAACAAATTAGAAGATTATTTCTGGGTGTTGTAGTTATTATGTGGCAGTGATTTATTGATTAGTTTTTACAGATGAATTTTAGCGTCAAGAATAGAACTAGTATGGCACGAATCTTATAATAAAATGTAAACATAATAACTAATAAACAGAAGTAGCTAATAATGGCAAACGATAAAGTAATAATACCAACTAATTAATAATAATACTAACAAATTAATAACCGTAGAAAGAGTTTAACAATAGTACAAGCAAATAAATAATTATACAAATTAATAATAACAAGTGATGAATCAAATCACGCGTCGCATTCAACTGACTAATATGCATGCATTGGAAGAAACGAAGTCATGCTGACGAAGGTGGCTCCCCGCAGCCAAAACATCGTTTCTTTTGCCACTGCACTTCCCAAAGCGAGGCCAGAAGGAGCAAGTGACGCCACTAAGTGGCGACAGTGAACTGGTAGTGACGCAGAGAGAGCCGAAGTTGTTGGCGAGACTCTCCCGATTATCGCTCACGTTAACACGCCTACTGACGGCGCCTAAACCCACAGACGCCAGTGGTCAACACGACATGGAAGCCGCTAGGGTCGCAGGTGCGACTGTTCGGTAGCTGATTCTCACGTTTAGTGGGAGATGATGCTTTATAATAAATACTTATCGGCATCTGTTGTGGAGTATAAACAGTACCACGCCTGATAATGATTACATTGTATTGCCTATGTTATTATACCAACCGTGCTGTTTGGTTTACTAAAGAAATTACACAGTTGTTCAGATGTTAATTGTGCAGCTCTGCCCTCCAATGGTACAGAGCGTCCATCAAATATCGAATATGGCGCTTCAAAAATACTAATTAAATTGTATGACATACATTGGCTGTAGATTGCTATTGTTGCATGACATACATTTGATGTAGACTGCTATTGTTGCATGGCGCATATTGGATTAGACTGGCATTGTTGTATTATGTATATTGGATGTGGAATGCTATTGTTGTATGACGTACATTGGATGTAGACTGCTATTGTTGCATGGCGTATATTGGATGTAGACTGCTATTGTTGCATGACGTACACTGGATATAGAGTACCATAGTTAAATGACATTTGTATTGTTCCTCAGCGGCCGAACCCCCGCCCGAACTCCTCCGTAAGATCCCCGGAGAGGACTTCCCGAGTTACGTGTCGGGGCAGAAGTCGAAGGGGGCTTTGGCGCAAGAATTCAAGGCAAGATCGCCTGAAGCTTGAATATGATCATACATCAAAGTTTAACCCGTAAAATAATCTAAAATAAATCTACATCTACATAAGGCTACATCCAACAGTTTTATTAACTGCATTTTGAAATCAATTGCATTCGTGAATATCTGCAGTTTGAGCAGCTTTATATATCTTTGGATGTCATTACTAACAAACTTTAGATTAACCGATTAAACTGCAGGTGCAAAAGGTGTGTTTTGTTGACAATGAGTTATGATCTTACTGAAAGCTACTGTTTTAGCGTCGCTTTACTGTTCAAGGAGGAAGACGTCTTGCGACGTTTATAATATCAAGAGAATGCATTTCGGATTTGTATATGACTTAGTTGTGGCTCTAGGGCATACCATACCGGCTCCACCCTTGCACTGAAGCGGTGCGACCCATGCACAAAACCAGGAACAGATTTCTCAACATACTGCCATGTGAGTACTTCCATCTATCCAAATAACGGATTCAATTATAGTAGTCATAGAGTAGCAAAATGCTGATAGCGTGCTTCGTAATATATTAGATAAAGTAGAAAACAATTCTTGTGACATGAAAGACGATGATCGTATAACAGTAGAAGATATTTTTTTCCCAGTTTGTAAGCTTCATAAAAATCTGTAAAATGATGCTTCAGTTTTTTCGGTCAAGAACAACAAAAATGGTCTCTGGGGAAATTTGATTTTAGACGATCATAACCGAGTGACGTTGGAGCAACAAGGCGAGGAGATTGAGTCGCAGTATATCAACGCCAGCTTCATCAAGGTCCGCTATATGTTACCAATTGTCTCAGATTGGACAGCGTTTCAGCTCGTAACGCTACATTTTACAGCGTTTCAGCTGGTAACGCTGCATTTTACATACTAAAAGTCACCGACTGTTCATGATAGTTATGCCATGTCTCAGCACCGTGTTATTAATTTCATGTGTTCAGTGTAACATTATTATATTAATGAAACATTGATTGTCTGACCATCGATGCGCCTTTGTTTAGAGAATGTTGCGTTCCAGATGTACAGAGAAGACGAGATCTTCATAGCCTCACAAGGTATTTACATATAGAGAGATATCATTTGAACCGCCATACCTAGAATACCGTAGAACCGCCGTTGCGTGTTCCTGCGGAGTGCTTGTGTAGGACACAGGCTCGTATCGTTTGGCTACTAATAGACACAATAGCTTTAGCACGCACTGACAGTTCTCAAGATGCTCAGACGGTCGACATGCCTTTGTTTGGATATGTAACATGGTGAAGAATGTCCCGATTAATATTGAAACATGGTCTGAACGATGCAGCTCGCGAAACAATAATTTCATTCATTTCAAGTCTGTAATGTTGGGTGTTGCCGCCAGTCTATTTAAACGGTATTTTACGAGTTTTTCACTGTTGCCTACTTGTCTAATCTTATTGATTTCTTACCAGTTCATTCATGACATATAATATAATATAAGAACTAAAAAATTAAAATGGCAATCGTAGTGTAATTATTGACAATATAGTTATATTAGTTCCCGCAATTAATGAAAACCAACTTTTGCACTGATGATAGTGAAAATGAGTATGATGAGTAAATATTTAATAAATTGCCACATTATTGTTTTAAATAATTTCAATGATGTCCTTCACAATGTCTGACACTGGAATCTCATGGCTTGGATATATACTTCAGGTCCAACCCACACCACGATTAATGACTTCTGGCGGATGGTCTGGGAACAGGACGTGGGTCTGGTCGTCATGCTGACCAAGGTTGAGGAAGGAGACAAGGTACGACCTGAATTGTAAATAAGATGGACTAAATACCGAAAATTACTTAGTCACCGAACAAGCGGATGGATGCTTGAAGGGGTAGACGAGCTGATATACCGAATAATGACAGGGTATGAAGAAAGTTCAGTGTCGGATACAAGGGGGGGGGGGGGTGAGCCCTCACCGTCCCCTTCTTGTGAGGATGTTCCTTTCAATGCAAGCTGTGTGCCATCTTAAGCGTTGACCCCATATTCTTTTCGAGTTTTGGGTCGAGTGGTAAGCCGTGTACGTTGCTTTCCAACGCACTTATGTTGAGACTAATTGGAATAGGAGTCACTATGAAAGCCTAGTATAAACCTTGACATTTTCCTTCCAGAAAAGGAAATGTGAGCGATACTGGCCTGAGGAAGGGTCCAAGTCATACGGGAGCTGCATTGTGGACAAGTCGACCGTGTATTGGCCAGACTTCATTCTGAGGACGTTCGCAGTGGCAATGGTTGGTTGGACTATACCCTTGATGGGATCAGTTTTTTTCGGACAACATAGACCAAGACAACCAAACACCATGGCAGGAAATGTTACCTTTCGAGATAATTTTAAAGTAAACCACAAAAGCAAAACTCACCTCAAATTCGCTGCCACCATTTTAAAAGTGTATTTTAAGTCACGGTTATGAGTGATTGATGAATGTCATCACAGTGAAGATCATAGAGCCTAAGCATAGATTGACTGATAAGTATAAATGTTGGTGATTAATTTGTACCCATACGGGAATCTACTGCCAGTATTCACCCATCAATCACTGGCAGCGTTGGATATCGTTCATTAGAGAGGCGAGATAATTGAAGCAATAACATGAGACAAGTAGAACAACGATACGTGAAGCAATAACCCTTCTGTTGCTAGCGTGATGACCCAGACGACTGGAGATATGTGAAGCAGCTGCACTTCATCACGTGGCTGGATCACGTTGTACCCAATGACATCACAACTCTCTTGCGGTGTCACAGGAGAATGAGACGGGACATGGTGGCTGGCAAATCAACAGTGATTCACTGCAGGTTAATAAGGAACAGCATCATTCATTATATATAATTGTCATTGCCAACAAATATTATTACGAAGTTGATGGTCGTGTTAACCAATGCACAATGACAGTGAATCTGATGGCCACTAAACCTATGTAATCTGACACTAACCGCCCTGTGGCTCCTTCAGCAATCGTCGCCAGAGTTACATTGCCTAGAACAACGAAACATAACATCACGCAGACAAATTTTGGTCATAGCTTTAATCGGCCAGCCTAATTGGCAAGTTGCCTAGCTGCGCGTGCCGCGTTTCTTTCTCACGACATACTGACGTAATGAAGGATACTAGGTCACAAGATTTGGGAAGGTGTGTAAACGCTAAAGATTTTGCCAAGTTAAACCAAAGAAACAAGGAGACAAACAATGCTAACACCCAGCACATATGCAAGGTAACCCTGAATCTAAATTTAACTCGTAATATTAGTAATAACGCTAGTTTTTCATGGCCTTAGGCATTTTATTGTAGTGTACTGCAGCAGCCCTTCATTATGGTGTACTGTAGCAGCCCTTAATGTTGATGATGATGAAAGAACTGATACAGCTTGAAGTGAACCGATAAAATTGCCCGCCAACTTGCATTGTTATATTAGTTTTACGACATGTGCATAATACAAATATGTGATCGTATACTATATGCCTTGTTGGTCGCGAGGTGTCAGCCGTGGGTGCTTCCATGCTTAACCTCTCAGCCTGTAATGTAGCATTAACTACAAATTGTCACTAATATGTAGTAGCCAGCAATTTCCATTATTAGCCCCAGGCCTCAAGGCATTTGGCAGATAATAAAATGCCTAACGCCTTGCACATATCGCGCTATTAGTATTTACTATGATTATAAATTGACTATTATTGTGAATTAACTATTAGTATGAATTGACTATTAGTATGAATTGACTATTAGTATGAATTGACTATTATTACGTATAGACTATTATTAAGATTGACTATTATTATGAATTGGCTGTCATTGTGAATTGACTATTAAGTGAATTGAATATTAATTGGTTTGACCATTAAGTGATACTATTAAGTGAAATGACTATTAAGTGAATTGACTACTAAATGAATTGACTATTAAGTAAATTGACTATTAAGTGAATTGTCTATTAAGTGAATTGACTATTATTATGAATTGACTATTATTACGAATTATTATTATAATGCTTAACGTATCGCACTCCATTGTAGTTTGTTTTCGGGAACTGTGTCCTTGAGTTGCACTGCGTCGTTTAATATTCTCTCCATACCTTTGAGATATTTCCGTACTGGACTTGTGTTTGCTATTTAATGCATATATAATCTGATAGATATAACAGACAATGACACAGTTTCATGTCAGACCTGGGGACGTCAGAAGCCCAATGTTTGCATGAGCTGTTCTTTTGCTGGGTTCCTTGACTCTACATATAAGACTTAAAGAGACGCGGCTCGCGCAGCTTGGAAGGCCGTTTCTATTCAAAGTGTGACGTCATGCTTCGTTATGCCAGGCAATGTTACTAAGGCAGCGATTGTCTATTGAACGTGCCACAGAGCGGTTATGCTTCATTGGGACGATGTCATCTTAAAATATTTTTGCTGCCTTTAGTATGTTTAGGTTAAAACTTAATGTGCATAGTTAACACAAATATCAACTCGTTATAATTGTCCTTAATTCCATTCAGACTTAATTGATCACGTCAATTGTAGCCCACGCCCTCTGCTTAAGGTTTCACGGTCCGGCTATACAACTTTCATGCGTAGATATATCTATAATATGGTGATGAACGGAACCACTAATATCCATTCAACAGTAATTCAAGCATTTCCTACCGTCTTCGGTTAGAGGTACCATCCCTTAAAGCGAGAAGGTAGATTGGCTGACTACAGATTGGGAGATCCGGATTCTGAATCCCGTCAGTGTTCAAACCGGTCCTCGCAGTTATAGTACCCAGGTTTGCATGTATTCAGTTTGACCTTGGCCTTGCCCCTGTGCAGTGCCGGCGTCGGTCGGACTGGGACGCTGATGGCCATTGATTATCTAATGGATCAACTTCAAGAGGAGGGAGAACTGGGCGTCTACGAGTGCGTGTACAACTTGAGGGGAGAGAGGATGAGCATGGTGCAGTCCCAGGTAATACTGACACAGTTAGTAACCCTACGGAGAGTCATGCCCCCTTCAAACGATATTCCGAGATTAACGAAGCATTACTAGCAAATTGAAGACATGTATCATGAATGAAAAATTCCGCAAACAAGTTTTTCTAGGGAAATGTGACTTGAAACTTTAGGTCACGTATCTCTTTGCATCATAAACTGCTTAGTATCGCATCCACTACTCGTAGTTTTCATGCATATTTACCATGTATATAAATGCCATTGTTACGAGCCGTGTACCTGTGATCCGGGTGAGATAATCAACATGGTCTAATACACTTGCTCTGGTATCGATAATAAATTACATATGCCCTGACCTAAAAATTGAATGAATAGTGACGATCAATAAGCGCGTTGTTCATGCCATACGTTCATATCTGTTCTCTAGGCGCAGTACATTTTCGTTCACGACGCGGTCGCGGAGATTGTGACGCTGGGAGACACAACCATTCCATGCGCAACATTCAAGGAAAGTGTCTCCTTCGACAAAGTGGCCAAGGAATTTCAGGTTGTTCATTTAGTTCGATCGCTATATCGAACATACAAAAACAATGTAAGACAACAATAACAAGATGACATTGGAAAAATGTAAAGTGCAGTTATCAGTGTTTGTGTTTTTTCTTTGCTTAGGTTCTCGAGCATGCAAAACCGAAGAAAATCAACGAAGACACCAAGTTGGCTTTATCCAAAGTCAACAAGATTAAAAATCGGGACCCGAGCATATACCCAAGTAATATTTCAACTTGTGCACAATAGTAATAATAATAATAAATATATACGACATAGCTAAATTAAATAGAACATTTAAATAACCGACACGATATATCTATGCAAAATTAATTATCATTAATGAAGCTGATTGATATAAAAAGGCGGTTTTGGAAATACTAAATGACTATATGATATCGGGCTTCAGGGATTCTGAAGAGAGTACCGTTGACCAGCGGCATCAAAGGGAGAAACGACTACATCAACGCCGTAACTGTAAACGTAGGCACAGAGTCGTAATGATATGATGAACCGACCTAATGACATGATATACGATGAATCCACTCCCTCCCCGACGACTTAATACCTACTGCCGCCCTCTTATTTAGTCTCCCCACTGTTTTTGATTACCCTTCGTTATCCCACGTTGTGACACATTTATTATCTCATCCTTACCTCACACGTCGCACTTTAATGGTGTTCCTGGGCAATTCGTACCTGGGCAAAATTTAGATTATTATTGATGAAATTCGGTTAAAATGGTTATTTTCGCTGGGAATTCGTCACTAGTGAGGTGTTGTCTGATTATTTATACTCAGAGTTACCACAAGAAGATAGCATACATAGCGACACAGACGCCCCTGGTGGATACGCAGATCGACTTTTGGAGAATGATACATGATTACCAATGTCGGTGCATTGTGATCCTGGACTCTGAGGTAAGCGGGTTCAATGCTCCGGCCTGAGCCAATTGGTTCCCGGCTCAATTGTTGATCATGGACTCTGAGGTAAGCTCGTTCGCTGCTCTGGCTTAACCCATTGACAACCAGCCCCAAGACAGTTGTTCCGCTGTCGTTGCTGTTGCTGTCGTTACCAAATGGCCACTGGTTTTAGCTTGCAGCGTATATCAGATCTTGGAGGCACCAACGTGCATTTTCTGTCCGTATGCAACCAGCTGTGCGCCGAACTAGCCCGTTAACTGCAAATAAAAGAGATTCTACTGCCAAATATTTGAAATGTTTTAGCAAATTTAGCACACGGTCGCCTTATGACCGTCACACCAGCCCCGTGCATGGTGTGGTCATAGCCAAGCGATTTGCAATAAGAGCAGCTACCGCGTGGTCGCATAAATATAGCCTATAGCATCCAAGCCCCGTATCCGTACACTGTGCGATGCAAGCAGCCTTTTTGCCTGAATTGGATAGTGTACATATAGGTAACACAACGTGGTATGGTCGCCGCATCCGAATTGGCAGGCAGAAACATTTTTGGTAGCAGCTGTCATAATGCTTTCACACTTTCAATGTTTGGGCCTATAAACCAAATTCAGAAAAAAAATCTGATATTAACACTTGTTGATAAGAATACTTGATTGCTTCATCTTTCAGATGGAGGACTGGCTGCCATCGGACAGCAACAAAGATATTTCCATCCATCAGTACCACTTGGCCATGACGTCACCAGAGACAACACTCTCCGGTGAGGTGGCGCTGTTTGACGCCGTGCTGTACAAGGGGGACTTCAATGAGCCCCAGAAGTCTGACATCCGGACACTGGACCACCGTCGTCACACAGACAAAGGGGCCAAGCCACTGGCGGAACCGAAACCAGGACCGACAGCGGCACCGGCAGAAGAACCGGAAGAAGAGGACGATGGCATCTCTGTTACCACGGAAACGGATGATGAGCCAGCAGAAGTGATGCAACTGGCTGAAATGGAGTACATGAACAACGCTGGGGTGTCAGCCATGAAGAGAATGGTGTGAAATTATTCATAACCAGTTTTCAGATGTCTGTATTGCACCTTTCCTCAGACATGAGTAGCTTTCTTGTAGATTGTACATAATGTGATGGCTGCGAACTTCACAATACTTACATGAACTGATTCTCTAAAAAGTACCCATTTAATGAAATATGACTGGTCGTTACATTACTATTATTATAAATTTTAACAATATGAAACATGTTGTTGATCCTGTTATTTATTTATTGTGATTAATATTATTTGTTAATATTAGGAACACAATGCGGTGCGTTTTGGAGTCATCCATTGTCCCGTCGAGAGTTACACAGACCTGACGCCATCCCTGCTCTCACACGTATTCGGCCCCGTCCAAGAGAGACAGAAACAATGGCCCGACTCCCCAATTGTGGTGGTATCAAGGTAACATTCACACGTACATATCTAGGTTTATGTATCATATTCCTGTTCCGGGCCCGGGTAATGCATTCGTTTGAAACGCAAATATCCTGCGGTTTGGTTATGTACCTGGTTTGTGGCATGATATTTCTACTTAGAAATGAAGTAGCAATCTATACATCATCACAGCTACAATGACCGTACACGACACGAATTAAATGCAATTCAATGCACACTTGGGGTTAATCAGGGATGGCGCAGAGCTGTGTGGGTTGGCAATAACCTTCTTCTCGGCGCTAGAGATGATGAGAGAGGAAGGAGAAGTCGACCTGTACCACGTGGTCAAGCAGGCCAAGGAATGTAGGCCGGAGTTCATCGGCAGTCTGGTGAGCGTCCCCCCTCCCTCTTCCTCTCTCTATATATAAGCCAAGATATTAGTCTACAAAGACCTATCAAAGAACCTGGATTTGGCTTCAAACGGTAAATCTTTAATATCCAGGCCGGTTTGATTTAGGAGGCTTTAATATGTTGTTGGGTCATCCTGCGACGGTGAGCAGGGATGAGGAGTAAACCCCTAGTATTTACTAAGACAGGCCTGGTATCTTTGTCCCCTACACATTGAACAGCTGCTAGACATTACTCGCAGGTATATGTGCTGCTAAAGGGAACGGAAGGTGGCGAGTGTCTGGTATGTTGTGACGTCACAGCGGTATCTTCCTGGGTTGCAGAAATTTTGTGACATCATTAAGAAATTTGGAAACTGGCTTAAAAATAAGTTTTGTGATGCGCAATAATCAGCGAGATGCTTTGTTGCTGGAATCAACGCTTGCTGAGTCATGCCAGGTAACTGACAAAATGCTACAATATATCTACAATATATATACAATAACTAATGTTCTTTGGGAGCCATATGTAGCAATACGTGGGTCAAGCCCTTTAACATGACCAACGCCGGGGGGGGGGGGGTTATTGCAATTGGAACATGTATCCTTCTTATCGCAGCTAGTTGTCAGTTACGTCCCTTACGTTGTTGCTTTTCTTTGCAGGCTCAATACAAATACTTGCATACCCTGACGGAGACTTACATCCAACAGGGCGGGGATTACCAGAACGCCAATTAGACGCGCCTCATACACTGGTTATACCATTATCAATATCAATACTTGGTCTTATGCTTCCACATGTGCGATTTACCCTTCATACAGGGACGCAAGGCAATGATATTCGAGAGTTATTTTTATACATTGAAGACCGGGCTTTGCCTCACGGATGCCTGTATTGTGCAACCACGACCTTACTTATTGTATTGGTATTCAGCACTATGTATGTTCTTCGTCGCTTTACTTCATGTGTCAACGGAGCGTACCTAATCCTGTGTAATCCTTAGTAGGAAATGCAATACATTCTGGGTAATTCAACAAATACATGCAAATGAAACAGGTGTTATTGGCACGAAATGGGCCAATACTGGAAAAACTAATGGCAGATACGACTGTGACGACGTCAATCGTTTCGATGATTATTCTAAAGGTTCATTGGCCACGAGGTTACGAACGGATTATTATAACCAGTTGCGTCATGGTGTGTAGTCATAACGAACTACTTTGTGGTTAGTATGATCAATGGTGCTACCATTTACACGATCATGTGGTTAGGTTATTGCAACGATGTGACAGCAAGATATGAGCTGTTGAGCTAATGGGATAACTTGCTTTCCCGAATGCCATCAATGCACAAATCTTGTTATTGTTCTTCTAATGTAACGATATTACTCAAGGACATCATATCTCTCACGCTTGGTTATTAAGTGGTATTTTATAAACAAAATGGTGCGTGGGATAAGACGTTGCTTTTATCGCAACTATTACTGTTACAAAAGTAATTGTAATAATAATTCACTGGCTGGTTTGTATCTATTCACTGCGGGGCCATAACCATAGTCTAATTCTACCGATATATACACACAATGGGTGTTCATTGAAGGAAGCTTTTCACCTTTTTATTTTTGTATTATAATTAACGTGTACTTGTACAGATATATCTAAAAGTCTTGGTAGCCCCGTTTCCAGTAATTGTTTGATACCATTTTATGTGTACATGTACAAAGTGAATGTGTCTATTAATCAAACATGTTTGCAATAAATAAATTAAATATGGTGAACTTTGCAATGGATGTTTAAGGTGTTATCATTTGAAATCACCACTTCTGGAGCTATTGCTTCAAAGTGTCTACATTTATACTTGTTCAATATGTGTGCATATAAACAAGTCACATAGACATTTAAGTCGGGATATTCGTGTCAGTGTTCGTGTCCCTTTTCATGTCCGAAACAATGAAAACATGATGACAAAGGTCAAAGGTGTTGCGAACGGAGATCATTAGCAATCGGGTGCCGTGCCGCTGTCTCAGGCACGGATAATGTGTTTAAAAAGGGGTTTAAAACTGCCATAAAAACCGCCCCTGTCCAGACCGTTTCTCAAACATTTTTCCTCTCACTTTGCATTGCACGCCTCTCAGATAAAGTGTTCTAGTTAAGTTCGACAACGGTCATATCGTCAAGCCGCGCAAACGATTGACCTATAATGACGGGGGCTTGTGGCGTATAGTCACTTCGTTGATCAGTTTTTGCAGCGAACCTGAAGTGGCAAGACACGTGTTTTAAAAACAGTTTACCAGACAAGGGGCAAATATATTCATGAATTGGGCGTTCGTAGTTTTCTTAATTTTTTCCTTGCCTCAACGATTCTAGCAGACGAAACATGTTAATAGACTGGATGCTGTGATAAAAAATATTTAGAGTGCTGCACAATCATCATGCAACAGGTTGAATTGGGGGGGCGGGGGTGTCTGGATGGAGGGGATATGCGGAGGGCGGGGCGATTAAGTACTTGAGGGGGAATTTCCACCATAAAATGACGAGATAAAACCATCACGCCTACGCAAACTTCTTACAAAGTTACAAATCTTACAAAGGATTGTCTATGTAGTACGTGTTGCTTGCTCGTGTGTCATCGTTACACAACGGGCCCTTAACGCAGCTAACACAACATATTCGTCCACGAGAAAGGTACAAATTATTTGCAATGGGAATAATGTATTTAGGAAAGTGTGATACAAAATGGTAGCGTATTTGGGATGGAAGGAAGTTGTGGAACCTGCAATTTAATTATTGAAAGATTTCAGAATTAAAGCATGGCCTGTTTTCAGGTGGGCAAAGAAACCTCCATGGACAGTGAAATGGCATTGGCAGAAACTTGCCCCACATGTAACGACCTATTGATACGCAGCTCAGCGCGATTTTCTAAACACCCGCATAGAATATAAATGTTCTACTGGAAAGAGTTTGGGCCCATTGCTTCAACCTCAATTCAAGCCGCTATTCGCTAGATGGCGCTACGGAAGCCCCGCGTATACCGCGGCTGTCGGCCGGGAGACAAATTTCAATATTCTTGAAAAAACGGCTAAATCAGCTGTAATTCCTTGCAACATTATAAGTTTCGGGGATTAAACATATAATTCTCGAGTTCGGCTTATTTAATAAAGCAAAATACTTCTTATACCATTTTGAAAAAAAATCTAATTGAGAGGGTACTCTTTCTTTTCATCAAATGATACCGTGTGTTATTAGGCTTAGGCTGGTTCATCGGTACTAAGTTGTAGAAATTCGCGCCGCATTTGTCCTATCAATTTGCGCAGCGCTGCCTTGCGGACGAGTGTGCGAATGCATTGAGGCAGTAGTCGACAACAGAGTTATGATGGAGTAGGTCGAAGGCAGAGAGTGTCTCAACTTCGTAGCTCGCTAAGAAACGTGTTTTAGGTTAACAAAACCGTTTGCGCTGCTTCAGCGCTCACTGGAGATACTTGGCCGGTTGGTAGCATGTTGCAACGCATGACTGGCTCCGTCCCTGCTGAACTAAAGCAAGCTAAACACACTTTCATATATACCCCACTTCAGACAGTGGTGAAACCAAAGCCCTAGACGTAAGTAAGCACATGTAGTTTGTATCTTGAATCTATCTCTCATACACCGCAGTTTGTGTGACAGAAGGCTGTGATGAAATGGACAAGAAGATGTAAATATCTCCTGTAACCATATTTTTACCGATTAGGATACGAACACCACACCACACCACACGGTGCGAAGTGCTCAGGTAGGACAGAGGCCGAGGCCATACACACTGGTCTGGGCTGCAGCCCGACATAGCTGCGATTACATAGAAGATGAGGGGGCGGGGGGGGATACCTTTTCTGATCTCCGCCATTGGCATCCAGGAATTCTTGGAGATTCGCGATCAGCTGTTATTCGTACAATTCCTGGTTAAACGCGAATAACCTTTGCCTTTTTATCGCGATCCGTAATTATAATAGTCTGTGAATTATGTACTAATTGCTGCTTCTGTAGTAATTAGAGGGCATTATGAAGGCAAGCGGTGATTCTCACCCTTTTCAGCCCCAACCCTTCCTGACCACTGACCCCAGGTTCACCCGCGGTTCCCTCCTGATCACGGCGTGCACCTCGAGTGCCCATTGATGTGCAGTATACGATCCCATGGGACCACGCCCGAGCGGACGCTCCGATTGGCCGAAATTCACCGGCTCGGCCGACCGACCACGCAGGCAGGCACTGGATCCAGACGCTACTGCTCACTCCGTCAGGAGCGGATCGCGCGGACTCTCCCATTTTTCTCGCTCCGGCTCTGTCTGATACGATATCACCAAATCATGTCAGACCGCTATTGCAAGTCATCTAACGCTAGTGAGTTAGCACTAAGCGCGATATTGAAGCTTCTGACAGCTTTCAGTGAGATACGAAAACAGCTAGCCAATGTTACGCAGCGCATGGCGGCTATCGAAATGGCACGACGAACAGCCCTCTACAGGAGTCCGTCAACTAAACAGGAATGCGAGCCCGAGCTACGCTATCCAAGGACCCCGCCATCAAGTCACACTGAACTGGAACAAATGGAGACGGGCCGCCTGACACGGGAGAACAGTACACGGACAGAGGACCTGCGGTGCACCTACCCGCAGCGTTTGCCCGTCGCAGTCAGTAAGCGAGGAGTTATCCAGGGTAAAAACCCCGCTAAACAGCCCTGCCCCCCTTTTCAGAAGGGAAAGTGCGCCCACGCCGGAGACCACGGGTCAGCCAGGGGCCAACAGCGACACGTGTGCGCATTTTGCCAGAAACGTACAGGCAATGGATACAGGCACTGTAACCGCCTACAGCACGAAAAAAACGGCGAGCAGTGAACCTGCCTACTGGCTACAGGTCACACTGCCACTCCGTACTGCCAGATCAAGATCCACCGGTCTCAACCCCAGCTCCAGTCCTGGGAACACGTGCCACTTGCCCAGCGCCATCCCTGGGAACACCTGCCACTCGCCCAGCGCCATCCCTGGGCACACCTGCCACTCGCCCAGCGCCAGCCCTGGGAATACCTGCCACTCGCCCAGCACCAGCCTGGGAACCACACCTGCCACTCGCCCAGCGCCAGCCCGGGGAACAGCTCCCACTCGCCCAGCGCCAGCACTGGGAGCACCTGCCACTCGCAGCCCGGCAGCACTAGCCCACCACCCTCGGTCGGCCTCAAGCAAAGCTCCAGCCCTGGGAACACCTGCCACATGCCCAGCTCCAGTTCTGGGAACACCAGCCACTCGCCCAGCTCCTGCACTGTGAACACCTGCCACTCGCCCAGCGCCAGCCCTGGGAACACCTGCCACTCGCCCAGCGCCAGCCCTGCCAACACCTGCCACCCGCCCAGCGCCATCCCTGGTAACACCTGCCACTCGCCCAGCAGCAGCCCTGAGAACGCCTGCCACTCGCCCAGCGCCAGCCCTGGGAACACCTCCCACTCGCCTAACGCAAACACTGGGAACACCTCCCACTCGCCCAGCGCAAACACTGGGAACACCTGCCGCTCGCCCAGCGGCAGCACTTGGAACACCTGCCACCATCCCAGCTCCAGCCCTGGGAACACCTGCCACTCGCTGCCAGGCAGCACCACACCACCACCCTCGGTGGACCTGACCCCCAGCTCCAGCCCTGGGAATACCGGCCACTCGCTGCCAGGCAGCACCACGCCACCACCCTCGGTGGACCTCAGCGCCAGCTCCAGCTCTGGGAATACCTGCCGCGCGCCCAGCGCCAGCACTGGGAACATCTGCCACTCGCTGCCCGGCAGCACCAGCTCACCACCCTCGGCGTGCCTCAAGCCCAGCTCCAGCCCTGGACACACCTGCCACTCGCTGCCCGGCAGCACCACCCCGCCCCCCACGGTGTGCCTCAAGCCCAGCTTCAACCCTGGGAACACCTGCCACATGCCCAGCTCCAGCTCTGGGAACACCGGCCACTCGCCCAGCTCCTGCACTGTGAACACCTGCCACTCGCCCAGCGCCAGTCCTGGGAACACGTGCCACTCGCCCAGCGCCAGCCCTGGCAACACCTGCCACCCGCCCAGCGCCATCCCTGGTAACACCTGCCACTCGCCCAGCACGAGCCCTGGGAACACCTGCCACTCGCCCAGCAGCAGCCCTGAGAACAACGCCTGCCACTCGCCCAGCGCCAGCCCTGGGAACACCTCCCACTCGCCTAACGCAAACACTGGGAACACCTCCCACTCGCCCAGCGCAAACACTGGGAACACCTGCCACACGCCGAGCCGTAGCACTGGAAACACCTGCCGCTCGCCCAGCGCCAGCACTGGGAACACCTGCCACTATCCCAGCGCCAGCCCTGGGAAAACCTGCCACTCGCCCAGCGCCAGCCCTGGGAACATCTGCCACTCGCTGCCCGGCAGCACCACCATAACCACCCGCGGTGGGCCTCACGCCCAGCTCCAGCCCCGAGAACAACGGCACCACCACCCCACCACCCTCGGTGGACCTCAGCGCCAGCTCCAGCCCTGGGAATACCGGCCACTCGCTGCCAGGCAGCACCACACCACCACCCGCGGTGGGCATCACGCCCAGCGCCAGCCCAGGGAACATCTGCCACTCGCTGCCCGGCAGCACCAGCCCACCACCCTCGGTGTGCCTCAAGCCCAGCTTCAACTCTGGGCACACCTGCCACTCCACCCAGCTCCAGCTCTGGAAACGCCTGCCACTATCCCAGCGCCAGCCCTGGGAAAACCTGCCACTCGCCCAGCAGCAGCCCTGAGAACGCCTGCCACTCGCCCAGCGCCAGCCCCTGGGAACACCTCCCACTCGCCTAACGCAAACACTGGGAACACCTCCCACTCGCCCAGCGCAAACACTGGGAACACCTGCCGCTCGCCCAGCGGCAGCACTTGGAACACCTGCCACCATCCCAGCTCCAGCCCTGGGAACACCTGCCACTCGCTGCCAGGCAGCACCACACCACCACCCTCGGTGGACCTGACCCCCAGCTCCAGCCCTGGGAATACCGGCCACTCGCTGCCAGGCAGCACCACGCCACCACCCTCGGTGGACCTCAGCGCCAGCTCCAGCTCTGGGAATACCTGCCGCGCGCCCAGCGCCAGCACTGGGAACATCTGCCACTCGCTGCCCGGCAGCACCAGCTCACCACCCTCGGCGTGCCTCAAGCCCAGCTCCAGCCCTGGACACACCTGCCACTCGCTGCCCGGCAGCACCACCCCGCCCCCCACGGTGTGCCTCAAGCCCAGCTTCAACCCTGGGAACACCTGCCACATGCCCAGCTCCAGCTCTGGGAACACCGGCCACTCGCCCAGCTCCTGCACTGTGAACACCTGCCACTCGCCCAGCGCCAGTCCTGGGAACACGTGCCACTCGCCCAGCGCCAGCCCTGGCAACACCTGCCACCCGCCCAGCGCCATCCCTGGTAACACCTGCCACTCGCCCAGCCCGAGCTCTGGGAACACCTGCCACTCGCCCAGCAGCAGCCCTGAGAACAACGCCTGCCACTCGCCCAGCGCCAGCCCTGGGAACACCTCCCACTCGCCCAGCGCAAACACTGGGAACACCTGCCACACGCCGAGCCGTAGCACTGGAAACACCTGCCGCTCGCCCAGCGCCAGCACTGGGAACACCTGCCACTATCCCAGCGCCAGCCCTGGGAAAACCTGCCACTCGCCCAGCGCCAGCCCTGGGAACATCTGCCACTCGCTGCCCGGCAGCACCACCATAACCACCCGCGGTGGGCCTCACGCCCAGCTCCAGCCCCGGGAACCACGGCACCACCACCCCACCACCCTCGGTGGACCTCAGCGCCAGCTCCAGCCCTGGGAATACCGGCCACTCGCTGCCAGGCAGCACCACACCACCACCCGCGGTGGGCATCACGCCCAGCGCCAGCCCAGGGAACATCTGCCACTCGCTGCCCGGCAGCACCAGCCCACCACCCTCGGTGTGCCTCAAGCCCAGCTCCAGCCCTGGAAACACCTGCCACTCGCTGCCTGGCAGCACCACCCCGCCCCCCTCGGTGTGCCTCAAGCCCAGCTTCAACCCTGGGCACACCTGCCACTCCACCCAGCTCCAGCTCTGGAAACGCCTGCCACTATCCCAGCGCCAGCCCTGGGAAAACCTGCCACTCGCCCAGCGCCAGCCCTGGGAACATCTGCCACTCGCTGCCCGGCAGCACCACCCATGTAAAAATATACCTCACATTTACTATAGTAAAACACTATAGTAGATATGTAGTAAATTTACTATAGTGTTTTCGTAGAGTAATAAACAGTAAATATACTGCATATTTACTATAGTCTTTTTACTGTAGTAAGTTACTATAGCAAATTACTATAGCAAATTACTGTAGTAAAATTACTGTGAAAAATTACTGTAGTAAAATTACTGTGAAAAATTACTGTAGTAAATTATTATAGTAAACTACTGTAGAAAATTACTATAGTAAACTACTGTAGAAAAGTACTATAGTGAATATACTGTACTTTAGTATTTACTGTAGGTTGCCATAATGACTGTGTAAAATAATTCTATAGAAATCTATAGTATTTTTACTATAGTAATGTTCTATAGTATTTTCGCAAAGTAAAGTACTCTACATAATTCTATAGAATTTCTATAGAATTTTATACAAAGTTCTATAGAATTCTATAGTATTTCTATAGAATTTTATACAAAGTTCTATAGAATTCTATAGTATTTTTACTATAGTAAATGTTCTATAGAATTTTTAATATAGTAAATGTTCTATAGTATTTTCATGAAGTAAAGTGCTATTCATAATTCTATAGAACTTTCTATAGAATCTATAGAAACTTTCTATAGAATTCTATAGAAACTTTCTATAGAATACTATAGAAAGTCCTAGAGATTTCTATAGACAACTCTATAGAAAGTTCCATAGAATTCAATAGAAAGCTCTATAGAAAGTTCCATAGAATTCTATAGAAAATCCTATAGATTTTCATTGAAAACTCTAGAGAATTATAGCGACGGTTTCCTGATGTGTTCCAGACATGTGTGGCACGTGTTATCAATGTCTGTAGAACGACGGGTGTATGACCAGTTGCTGACGTCTGTAAATCGATAGAGTGTATGACCAGTTTCGCTGGTATACCACTGTGCAGACAAGAGTCACAATAAAACGCAAGAATAAGGAATCCAATATTGATTATCCACATCTCCAAATATATATCATACAAATTACAAAAGCAAAAAGTTACAGGTAATATAAAACGTACAACTATTGAACTACCTAACAGTAAATATTCAGCATGTTGAGTGCACTACAATTCTAAGTACATTTTCATCCCAGAAAGAAAATCCAGTGAAAGTGTCTATCCTCAATGCTGAGCCATGAGGAAAATCATGTTTAATCTATGGAACTTTGCATCTCCCAGTAGTAAATGTTATGATCAGATACGGGAGAGTTGCACTTTCATAAAACAATTTTCTTCTGGCATATATACATATATATTTATATACGTACCCAAAACATCTAGCCAACAGAGCTTAATTATTCTATTCAATGCATGTCAACTAAAAACGAGGTAAATGATCACAGTAAACACAAATCCATGAAAATTCATGACATTCTGTATCTTACATTGGAAGTCAATACTACAAATGTATATAAATTAATACCGTAATATATTCCCCAACTGCACATTCAGGTGGCCGCAAGGCTCTATCATGATTCTTCACTTAACTTATTTATATTACTCTCACAATCTTCAGCAACTTACAACATATACAAATATTAATCAGTCACAAAAGATTAAGATCATCCATAATACAGCACCAGTCTCCTTCTGTTGGATCATTTTGTAATATGCGCAGCCACTTCTGATGGTCTCCTTATTGTAGGTTCTTATTTCTTCCTTGCCAGGTGAAAATCATGATGCTTGTTAAGATCTGAAATGTAAAAGTGTTCACCATATCTGGACAATATCACTTATTGCACGCTTTGTAGTAAATACTGCATCAGCCGGAGTTGGTTCGGTTAATTCCCAGTTGGCGTTCAGCTAGCAATCTCCTGATTTCATGTCTGTTTCGAAATAACAATATGGTATACATATTATATGCTATCGTTAAATCATGTAATCATCATGTGCAGGATTACTTCATATATTGTAGTGAAAGTATATTGCCACAGAAAGAAAAGTAGGAGTGAATTGGCTAGGTCTCTAGGTCCTCAGCCTATCTGTTAATTTTGGAGTGCTCACTGAAATTTTAACAAAGATATTGGTCAAACCGTGTATGAGCGGCATTAATCAATTTGACTTTAGGCTAAAGTCAAAGTCATAAATGCCGTAGCGTGTCGTTTCGGCCCATATTTTCCACGAATTTGTCGCGACCGCTCTAAAAATCACTGACGTGAGAAAGCAACACGTGCAATTTTAATGATACCAAACTTACGTGTGTACTACGAGGTTATCCTTTTTTAAGACAGAAATAATATTTCTCCATGCTGACACTCCATTGCCAACAGACACTTTGTCGCAAATAGATTAAATCACAGACAATGAAATGCTCTATAGTTGCCATGGCGCTCGTGGCTGGTACAAATATAGAGCATCTATTGTTCAGAGCACGTGTGCTTTAGTATATTTGCAAAACTGTGTTTGCTGCCAATGGAGTGTCAGCGTGGAGAAATATTATTTGTATCTTTAAAAAGGATCACATCGCAGTTCACACGTAAGTTTGGTATCATTAAAATTGCAGGGTGTTGCTTTCTCACGTCAGTGATTTTTAAAGCGATCGCGTCAAATTCGTGGAAAATATAGGCTGAAACGACACGCTACGGCATTGATGACTTTGACTTTAGTTGCTTTACCTACCTGCCATTATCAGTAGGAGTTGTCACTTCCACTTCTCCACTGCATGCATTCACTGGCGCTACGTTCGTAGTGGATGGAAGTCCTACGGTCCGTGTCGTCAAAAGCCGGTACAGGCTACAGCCAGCCAATATTGGAGGGTTGGGCGCCTGTGGCTGGGCCGGTGCACCCCAGCCACTGACTGGGTGCACCCAGCCACAGCGCAGGCCCAGCAAAGCAAAACTAAACAAGTCAAGTCTTGTCAAGAAGCCACAACGTATAAAGTCTTCTTTTGGCCTTATACTATTATGTCACGATCACACCTGGGTTTTTTCGGGTGCTATACTGTGAAGTATTTATAAATAAATACTTTTCATGTGTATACATAAGCAGATATTCGTCAATCTAGAACTTATATGTACATAGACCGTAGACATCCGTTCGCCTTTCCGCAGTATTTTTGAAACCTGGCGCATGCGCCGTGCGATCGACAACCGATATCGCCACTAGGCGGCAGTGCAGCGAGCACTCTCGTGCGATCTCCCGGCGGAAGGGCGTTACGCTTGCGGCACGAGCACCCTAGCTCTGCTGGCAGAGTGAATCGCGAGGTAGTTTCACTTTTATAGGATACTGGGTGGGGGGGGGGGGGGGGGGTATATGAAGCTCATCGACTCACTTGGGTGAGAATAATAGTACGTTTTACTTTTAGACCTAAATAACACGCATATAAAAATTCTACGGCACCGCAAAGGTGGTAATAAAAATCTTTTGTTACAAAATAAGTATTGAATTGAATTAATATGTAGTCGATTATTGTGTGCTCGCATTACTGACTAACGTTATCATGCAGATACCCGTTGCGCAGGAATTATAACATTTTGAGCGTGATACCGTGATAAATACCACATAAAAACGACTTATGTTTCTTGCATATTCTACAAGACCGGAGATATATATTTTACTATAGTACTTAAAAACACAATAAACTATTTTATGGAATTCTAAAGTTTGCTATAGAATTGCATAGTAATTACTATAGTACCTTTATAGAATTCTATGGTACCTATAGAATTCTGTAGTAATTACTATAGTAATCTATCGGATTTACCATAGTAATTTAAAATAATATAGTACTTTTATAGAATTCTATAATTCCCTACAGAATTCTATAGTAATTACTATAGTAATCTATAGAATTTATCATCGTAATTTAAAATACTATAGTACTTTTATAGAATTCTATAGTACATATAGAATTCTATTGTAATTACTATAGTAATCTATAGAATTTACCATGGTAATTTAAAGTACTATAGTACCTTTATAGAATTCTATAGAATTCAATAGAATATTTTTACATGGGTAGTATACCATCGTATTTACTGCAGTTTACTTTAGACACTATAGTATACTATAGTAAGTAAACACGTTTACTATAGTGAATATACTGTACTATAGTATTTAAGGTAGTTTACCATCATTACTATAGTATAACATAGTATTTACTGCATTTTACTTTAGAGGCTATAGTGTACTCTAGTAAGTACAAACGTTTACTATAGTGAATATACTGTACTATAGTATTTACTGTAGTTTACCATAGTTACTATAGTATACCATAGCATTTACTGCAGTTTACTTTAGACACTATAGTATACTCTAGTAAGTACACGCGTTTACTATAGTGAATATACTGTACTATAGTATTTACTGTAGTTTACCATAGTTACTATAGTATACCATGGTATTTACTGCAGTTTACTATAGTATTACTGCAGTACTTACTGCACGCTTCAAGTTTACTATAGTATAATATAGTATACCACAGTGTACCACAGTATACTATAGTGAATTTAAAGTATATTTTTTCATGGGCACCATACCACCCGCGGTGGGCCTCACGCCCAGCCCCAGCCCTGGGAACACCTGCCACTCGCTGCCAGGCAGCACCACACCAGCCCCCTCGGTGGGACTCACGCCCAGCTCCAGCCCTGGGAACACCTGCCACTTGCTGCCAGGCAGCACCACACCACCACCCTCGGTGGACCTGACCTCCAGCTCCAGCTCTGGGAACACCTGGCGCTCGCCCAAGTCAAGCACTGGGAACACCTGCCACTCGCTGCCCGGCAGCACCACGCCACCACCCGCGGTGGGCCTCGCCCCCAGCTCCAGCCCTGGGAATACCGGCCACTCCCTGCCAGGCAGCACCACGCCACCACCCTCGGTGGACCTCACGCCCACCTCAAGCACTGGGAATACCGGCCACTCGCTGCCAGGCAGCACCACGTCACCACCCTCGGTGGACCTCACCCCCAGCTCCAGCCCTGGGAACACCGGCCACTCGCTGCCAGGCAGCACCACGCCACCACCTTCGGTGGGCCTGAAGCCCAGCCCCAACCCTGGGAACATCTGCCGCTCGCTATCCGGTACCACCACCCCGCTTCAACACCAGCCATGGGAGATACCGCTACTCGCCACAATCCAGCAGCACCCCACCCCTCCGGTGCATCACATCTTAACCCCAACCTTGAGAGACACCACGTACGCTCGCCACTAGTCAGCACCACCCCGCTCGCGCCGCTGGATCACATCCCAACACCAGCTTTGGGAGAAACCACCACTCGGCACCAGCCAACACCACACCGCTCCCGCCAGTTGGCCACAGCACCAGCCCTCCATGGCTGCATACCCTACTCGCTTGACCGCAACGCCGCGCCAAACCCACCGATGGGCCCACAACCTATACAGATTCACACAGCCAGCCAGAACGGCCACAAGTTTGACTCAACCCCAACCCCACCCCACACCCTCACGGGAAACCCCGCCTGTCTGCCCGGACGCACACTGGCCAGTCACCCTGGATATCTAAGCAATACTTCCGGGGTCACGCAGAGGTGAGTGGCACATACTACAATGCTTGACCTCGTTAATCACACAGACGATCCCGAACTCGGCGACCATCTGCACAAAGCCGGCATATGAACTTCAGTGCCCCCCCACCCTCCCACCCCCGCCACCCTCCGGCCGCGCCCGTCGTAGATTTAAATCACCACTCCACAGACGCCTTTGCAACCCACGTTTCTAGCTGCTTATCCACGAAATTAGCCGAGCGCGCCCTGACCGGGCCTTTCATCGAGCATGACACGTCTGCGACACAGTGACATTGCCGCGACGCCACAGCAACCAGGATTCAACCGACTTTTCCACACACCACGCCATGCCCAGCAACGAACGCCCCACGTTCATAGCCACATAACCACAGTCGCGTGGTCAAACGGTTTGATAACTACCCGGACCACTGAGCTCTCCAAATAATGCCTCGATATTCGTGATATCACAATACACGATTTCCTAAACTACTGCGCCATCTATCGGCAGCGACAAACGCCTCGGTCTTGGGTCGAGACCCAAAACCTGGATCGCGCGAGTGACGCCGTTTAACACGCACGCGGGGCGGATTTCCTCAAAGAGAGTGGACCTCTCGTACACAATGCCAGTGTTTTCTATTAGTGATGATTGATTTATGTACATAATTTTACCACTTTGAGCAAGATAAACGTATACGGTATGCAGATATATAATTCAAGATGGACTCAACCGCCTTTCTTTGGCTGTTATCATGAGTTTAAATCGTCGTGTGGTTTGTGAGCGGACTGCAGGTTTTGTTGTTTTCCTGAAGAGCGTGCGGGGAGGGACCATTTATTTTCACTACTGAACTTTTCGAACCGACTTTTCGCGTCACGGGCGGAGGGATGTGGTAGGACCAGTTTTCAGTAGGGCAGGTTTGTCAGAATCTTTAAGGTCCCTGCCCCTGTACTTCTTTAATGTCGTTGGGCGGGGCGGGGGGGGGGGGTTTCATGGCAGCGACCATCGAATCTGTTGACAGCTACCACACTGAGTGCAATGTTTAAGTGACTTGTAACTATAACATCAATGCTGCGCGATCACCTAGTATACGGCAACTTTGCACCTACATTATGATCTTAAAAATCTTTTAAAAATGTCTGAATCGTAACTATGTACAAAATAGAGGAATTATATATGCCAAAAAGTTAAAAAGCAGCGATGTCTGCCAGCTAGAGACTGGGGCACCATCTATATATTTTTGTCAGTGCTGTGGTAGCCTGCAAATCAAAGTGTGTACACATGTATTGAAAACATATGACAGATGCATCAACACAAAGAAATGCAGAGCCTACCTACACACAACAACTACTGCATGAAATCAGCGGCCATCAGTTGACAGAGATGCAGGCCTATTACTGAATCTCCAGCTTCGTGGTCACTGAATAAATAACTAAGCGCTCCCTGCGCCAGCCAGTGGAAGCGTCAGCCACTGCTACAGTACAGTGTGCACAACGCCATGTGCGCCATGTACAATGTAAACAAACTTCACTGGGCGATTCTAATTCAACTTTGTTGAGATACGTAAACGAGAATCAAGAAAAGTATCTATCAAAGTACCAACATAAATGATCCATCTAAGTGTCTTTGAAAATGAAATGTTGTTAGCGTGAATAGTTTAAGAAGGAAATGGAAATTACAAGGATACTTCCAGGCATATGGCGGACATTTGCAAAGACTGTCATTTTGTGTTCAAGACCGCACATTTTATGGTACTGATGACTCATTCATTTCGTGGGATAAAAATACAAAAATATGGATGATTTGTCTTAGTCCTGATCCATTTCACGAACAAAAAAATCTGGTTGTCCTAGGAATCGAATAAGTTTAGTACGGAGAAGTTTTGAGGGCTCATACGGGTCAAGGCTGTGCGGCGCTCGTTCTTCTAATCCCAACCCGCAACCCGCCAGACGCGTTAGGCGGCACTGCGCGTGCTCTTAGGAAATCGTATATTGAAGCTTTTTTTCGGGCCCACATTAAAAATGTCCTAATCTTGGAGATTCGATATTGCTCTCCCTAATTCTTGGGTATTCGCTATCCAGAGAATTTACGGTCCCCCCTTCCCCGACCAACGTAGACCAGTGTCTATTGTAGCGACTGGTCGGACTACATCCCACATGTGCATGGCAGGGGATCGGATGCAACGAAAACAATTCACACTCCCCCCTCTCAATACCTGGAACGATACAGTTGTATTAGATAATGATATATTTGATCCCATACCGGCCTACTTCCTGTTTTATTATTTAAGGCAGGCTCACTTGGTCGTACGCAATATCTTAAATATACTACTTATTTACGATAATACCATGTCAGATCCCGTAGTTTCATACCGTATTGGAATCGACAGTCCACGCTTACACTTACCTACATTGTCTCAATCTATGCATCATTACACGTATTGTCGAGTCACATATTTAAGACGGTCAATATATTATAAGTGATGCACATCTGTGTAATAGTTGTGTGTTAACGCGTGTAATGATAGCCGCATTGTAACAATGTGGGTATGCTGTAATGAATGAGGACTGTCGATGCAATTCCGGTTTGAAACCCAAGGACTTGGTCATATGGCAACAAAATCGGTATGCTTTCATGAATGTTATTCAATGGCACAAGAAAATGTACGGGTTTTGAGATCTCGCAATGCGCCCTGATTTCTTCTACGCAACAGTCTAAACTGTTTTATTAAAATTAGTTTCAATTGCACAAATTACATGTTGCGTGAGGAAGTTTATATAGTACGGCTTGACAGAGTTACATCACTAGTTATATGGCTCAGGCGACAGAATAAAAAATATCGCAACACAAAACATGGTATGAACCCACTATGAACTCTTCAAACCAAGCCAATTTGAATGCTAAAAACACATCAGAACAACGTTAAAGTAGATCTTGTTATCATTGATAAAACAGCGTAACGTGTAATAAGGAATGAATTTGAATGAATCGTATAGCTATGGGAAAATCATCATTACTTATCAAATATACTACCATTGTAGATATATGTATGACCAATTAAAATTAAAATACACAAAAGGGAAACATTGCGGAAAGATTTAACAATGGCAAACTACGCCAATAATACCTTGCCTAGCGTCATTCGAACTTGTTTTCATAATCCATGTGTTATTTTTAATAGATAGACGCGGCAGTGATTAAGCAGGGTGCGGGGAGCTCTCCGAACGAACGAAACATGACGTCATCAGTACTGGCGGCGTTCCTGCTCGTCTTAGCTGTCTCCGCCCGGGCGGGTAAGTGCGTCACACTCTGTACTTTTCATCATTGATGCCATAATCAAATATGAAATGGTTAGCTCTGTCGTCTTTCCCTCGGCGACTGTACTGACCTGGACATCTATGTCAAGGTAACATTTTGCTGAGATGACAGAACTGACACTATAACATTCGGTTAATTTTTTTCGCCTGAGAATGCCGGCAGCTTTGATTGGCAACAGTGTCCACCAAAGTCCTGTTTAGCCTTGATATGCACACACGCGACTTAATCCACAATGTATTCATAGCCGTGATGTTCCAGCCGGGAGCAAGCCTTACTTTAAATAACTGTGTTTTGTTGACCTTCCAGTTGAGCTGCCATATTTCTGCAGCTTTGAGGACCCTGGACTGTGTGGGATGGAGCATGGAGAGGGCGGTGACTTTAACTGGACCAGACACACTGGGAACACGTCATCTGTAGGCACAGGTCCGTATGGTGCTGCCGACGGCCTGTGGTACATCAAGACATCGGATGATCCGCCATATAACAGAGAGAAGGGAGATAAAGCCTAGTGCGTAGGTCTAAGTAATTCGTTCGCTAATAACGCTGCCACATGTGTACTTAGCCAACATATTCACCAGTACATTATAGTGCAAAACATATCTGTTGAACTGGCCAACACCATTTTCGGGAGGGCACGTGATTTGCTTTGTGTTATGCTGGTTAAGGGGATTGTATCCCGCTGACAGGCTGACTTTTCTGTGCATTGTACACCAACAATTTAGCGAAGAATTTTTTTTAAGCACAACTTTGTTATTTGAATTGTCTTTGTAGCGTTGTATCTACAGAGTATTATGATCAGGGATCGCATCAAGGATTTTGTCTTTTGAATTGTCTTTTGTAGCGAACTGATCCAGGCATGACCAGTTCTATGACCCATGAGGGGGAATGCTCCACCCCCCACCGGCACCCCCATCATCCACCCACTGGTAGTCAATAATAAATAAATAATAATAAATAATAATCATCGATATCTGTTTATATCTGTCAATATATGTTACTTGTTAATTCAGTATCCAGACTCCTGCCATTGAGTACACAGGCGAGGTGTGCATCCGTTTCCAGTACCACATGTACGGCCAGCAAATCGGGAGGCTGGTGGTCTTCGTGGATACGAGGGGAGAGAACAGCACAGCGCTTAGTAAGAGTGGACATCAAGACACAACTTGGCACACAGCAAACGTCAACGTGGAGGGCTTTAAGACAGGAGTACGGGTGAGACAGTTGACCTATGTGAAGCCGTGGTCGCAATTGACATCATACGTCCAGAAGCCGGCATCATGTTGAAATTGTTTTTGACCTATTTCCAGGTGGTGTTTATGGCCGAGGTGGGAGATGGAAACCTTGGTGACATTGCCATTGACGACCTTCACATTGCCAACGGAGCGTGTCACGGTAATTTGTTTGATAGCTGAAGCGGTAAAACAGCAATCGGTAAATTTAAAACCAAGAGCAAAATATGAGCACGAAAGAAATTAAAATAAGAGTAGAAGGAGGAATATGAGTTGTGTAGTTTTTAGGGGCAGGGGGTCTGAGGTGTGTGCTTGCCTCCTATATCCTTTCTGACTCACCGATAAAATTAGGCATGGTGTGTCGCTAGTGATACAATTTGGCACAATGAGCTAAGGTTGTTGAAGAAAGTGATTAAAACGTTTACGTAAAACGAAGACTAGCGTAACGCGTAACGAATCAACGACAAACAACACCCGCCAGTTTTAGGATGCCTCTCAACGCGTTATTTCTATTTGTGTCTTCAGGTATATGTAATAGGTAAACTTTGTAGGACGTAATGTCTAAACTTGTTGTAATCTTGTAAGTCGCGTTCTCGCCCTTTCGCGTTCTTGCCTCTCGCATTCTCGCACTGTCGCGTGTTTGCCTCTCGCGTTCTTGTGATTTGCATGGCGCAATTGCACGTTCTTGTCTTTGCGGGTCTTCTCGTTCTGACCTCTCCCTGCTCGCGTTCTCGCATCCATACCTAGCGCTTTCTGGAGATCTCGTCAAGCGCCTTCTCTCGTTTTGGCTACTCGAATGCTCGCGCTCTCGCGATCTCGACTCTTTCACCTCTCGCGTTCTCACCTCGCGTGAGTTTAGAAACAGATCCCTTTAGGCGTCAAACGTTAGAACGTTAGTGCGTTCAATTCCAGATAAATGTTACGGTGAAGCCGTGTGGTTTTATATATATATCAGTGAAATTGTGCGAAGGAGGCGCGATCTACCTATTTATAACTTGCACGGGTCAGTCTCTCGGCCACCAGCCTGCTGCGTTGGGTTCACAGATGCGCGCGTCTGTTATAGCTATGGCGCGTGCTGTGAGTAATGCATGCATCCGGATCCGTGCCCAGCCAGCGGGCAGTCGGGAGCCGCCTGACTCCTCACCCGACCGCTTGACCGTCGAGAGATGGTGCTATTCTTAACGGCAACCGTGCCCAGCCGGCGTTTCTATGTCCGTGCCCAGCCCGCGGCCAGCCGAGACTGGTCGGCAAACCCTCACCTCGCCAGCGTTCCCATGTTTGGTCGCACCTTCGCCGAGGATTTCTCCTGGAGGCGGCGGGGGTGCGAATAAAACTGGGGCGGCGCCGGCGGAGCGGGAGAGCACAGGCACAGTAAATCAGTGGAGGGGGCAGGCCGGTAGGGGGGGGGGTGTAGGGGGCCCCACAACGCATACTAAACACACAAGGTGTCCAACTCCCGCTCGAACTGAGCGACAGGCACCCGCTTCAAATCCCAATATCGCACCTTTACCGCGCTTGACGGGCCCCATAAATGCCTAAGTCCGATATCTAAGTAAGTTATTTATTTCATCAGTAAGTAAACGAGACCTGTACTGTCGTGTAGTCGCGACAAATAAAGAATTATGCAACGACAACAACCAACTCCGGAACAGATTGAGCAAAAATGGCTGACATCGCGAGAATTCGCCTGCGAGATCTCAGGCACAGTGCGCGATATGACGATTGGTCAGCTTTCACATGACGCTCATGTGGAAAGATACTCCTAAAATCTGTCATTTTGATTAATCATATCATAGGGAGATGCTATGCAAATGTTCG